>OX453324.1:10625623-11218360 GCA_949710035.1 Crambus lathoniellus | reverse complement strand
GATCAATCTTGATGAGTTGTATAATACAACGTGGTGGCGAAAATGTCAATATACATTGAATGTCGTATATATTTGGTAACGATCCTCGTCTGCATATACAACGTGTTAATGAATATGCGCAAAACCTCTTAGTTGGTGATTGTGCTCATGAATATCAACAACTTTTACTATGGGGCTAACTCTGCCCCTTATTCCTCGTACATTACCAAGTTTGATAACTGGCTTTCTACAAGGAAAAATAATTCTTCCTAGCTTACCCGGTTTTCAAATGGGAATTATTTTTCCTGGTAGAAAACAGTAATTTTATTTAGTTTTCTACGAAGAATTTTTTTTCTTCTTAGCTTACCCAGTTATCAGAGGAGAATTTTTTTTTCCTCGTAGAAAGCTGTGAATTCAATCACAGCTTTGTACGTGTTGTGCATTCTACGAAGAAGAATTTTCCCTTCGTAGCCATCAGATCAGAAATTCAGAATATCAGAAAGACCGAATAATTATTAATTTTTAACTATTATTTACTTAGATTAATTTTAATTTTAGAGGGAACAACAGTTTTATTTAATTACTAGCGGCCGCCCGCGGTTTCACCCACGTGGTTCTCGTTTCCCTAGGAATATCGGGATAAAAAGTAGCCTAAGTTATTCATTATTACATCAGCTACCTGCCAGTGAAAGTCCCGTCAAAATCGGTCCAGCCGTTTCAGAGATTAGCCGGAACAAACAGACAGACAGACAGGCAAAAAATGTAAAATATTATATTTCGGTATATGTACCGTATATAACAATATACTTAATCATATGCATGTAAGTAGTAAAAAGCAGTTATTTTAATAAATATTACAAACATACACTCCAATTTTATTTATTTGTATAGATATAGATTTAATAGTAAAGAGGTTATTTAAATTTTTACTTTTTTGCATTCACAATGCAATTTTTATCATTGAAGAATTGAAAATGAAATACATATTTTAGAAAAACATCGACCCGTCTCACAACTGGAACGGTTGGTTGGATGGTCTAATTATTAAAGTAAAACTTAATCTACTTAAGTAATTATTCCGTCTATCTGATCTAATGGCTAAGTAGGAAAAATTCTTATTCTTAGAACAACACGTACAAAGCTGTAATTGAATTAACAGCTTTCTACGAGGAAAAAAAATTCTCCTTTGATAACTGGGTAAGCTAAGAAGAAAAAAAAATTCTTCGTAGAAAACTTAATAAAATTACGGTTTTCTACCAGGAAAAAAAAATCCCATTTGAAAACCGGGTAAGCTAGGAAGAATTATTTTTCCTTGTAGAAAGCCAGTTATCAAACTTGGTAATGTACGAGGAATAAGGGAACTCTGCAACTCAACAAAAAACATCAGCTTTTCCATACATTCTGGTTGAATAGGTATTGACAATTGGGTATTTGACTGTTATTGAAATGCTAGATATTAATTATAACATTCAGAAATATAACATTATTAAATGACAAATGTGAAAAAAGATATTCAATATGTATTATAACAAGCTAATTATGAGCTACTTAATTGTGTCTCTAGCTATCTCTTTCTTAAACGAAATTTTCTATGGCGAGAGTATGGCGTTATAGAAATGTGACGTCACGTTTCTATAGCGCTCTCCTTGTATAATTAGAAAGTTTGATGCTCTATATCGCTGAAAATATGCAAGATATTTGAAATAAATGCCTATGTTGTGTTGCTACTAATTAAATGAATATTTTAAGTCAATAAAAAAAAATCAGTCAAATACCCAATTTGTATGAAACAGCAGATATATTTTGATGAGCACCGACCAATTTCCTGAAGTTTTCATACATTTTATACCAACTCGCTGCACACGATTGTCGTCACTTGTTTCTTAATGACATTTACATGGGATTAGATAATTGCTGTGATAATAAGAAATTATTTATTTATTTCTTTTATAATACCACCGATGTTTTCATTTATTGTCGCATTGTCGACTCCACTTTGTATGTATGGGGTATAGCTTAGGCCTTTGAGAGAAAACAACTGTCATACAGATCATAATCAATTAGAATAAATAGATTTTATACAAACAGACTTCTAAACTCATAAAATAGTACCTATAGTATAAGTGTAAATAAAACAATTTGTCAAAAAAATACAGCATGTCTATAAAAGTCATTGGTATATGATATTCAACTATCTCTATGCTTAACCACAGAGTTAAATTATCTAACGACATATCTATAACGAACTGTGAATCACGACGAATAAAATTATTGCGTTTGAACTATAAAACATTATAAATACTTAATAATTTATACAAAAATGTGCTAGTCAGCGATTTTACTTAATTACTAAATTGGGGTCACCGATATCAATCTGTAAAAAATATATGTTAAATTATACATTTGTTCTCGAAGATATTTATAGAAATAAAAAGGCAATTTTTGATAAAAATATTAATTTAGGTATAGGGGACTTATTTTTGAATTTCGCCACTCGCGTCGAGCGCTCGCTTAGTACTCATTTTCATGTCAAATATGAGTAAAATATTTCAAATATGAGTACTAAGCGAGTGCTCGACACGAGTGGCGAAATTCAAAATGTTTAATTCAAGATGAATTGAACGTACATCATTCTGAAACCGTAAACAGTTTTTAACTGGAATAATGGTAAAACGCGAAGTTCAAAAGTTAGGGCGTATACTCTACGCGACGGGGTAGCCAGATTTCTACGTGTATACGCCCTTACATGGTAAGTAGGTACTTTACAAATTTACAAGATTTTAAATTAAACGTACTACTTACTTCGCTTACGGCTCTTGTGCTGCGCAATATAAAGTTGGTTGCCTATGGACACCTACAACAAAAATATATATATTTAAACTATAGTCTTTACTGCATTTATATGTCGGCGTGGGTGGGAACTAAGCTCGCTTGTATGTGAGCGTGTGAATGAATGTAGTTGCAAACTATAAATAAGCTAGTTTTAAGAATTTTCTGGTTCTTCAATAAACGAACGTCCTGAAGATTTTGTTTCCCTGAGTATACCTACCGCTATCGCCACTGCCACAGGAAGTTGACTTTTGACTTTAACTTTGACTTTACCTGTATATCTATGGTCGTCTTGCAGACACGCGTCGAGATCGACGAGGCTCAATTTAAGGTTTCATATGTATGCACCTTTGATTTTAACTTTTACTTCTACTATAAGTTGACTTTTGACTTTGACTTTACCTGTATATCTACTGGTCGTCTTGCAGACACGCGTCGGGGTCTGGCGGCGGGGGTCGGTTCAGGGGCTCATCCCCGGTAGACATGTCTCTACCATCGCTTCTAGGCAGTTGACGAATAGCTCGCTACTTTCGGCTGTGCATTGGTTCTGTGGGAACAGTAATAAGGGTTTACACTTATTGCAAAGTTGTGTGTATTGACATGGTGAAAGATTATTATTTGTGTTGTTTTCTTGTATGTAGTAATTAATATTTAAATATTGACCTGTAGTAGCTAGTATTTTTTTTTGATAAATTGATTTTATTTATGGAGAAATGTTTATTTATTTTAAAGCTTGACGAGATTGTAAGTTTGCTTATCGATATGTCGGTAAAACACGCATGTACGTACTAGAATAATTTAAGAACTGAAATGTACCATCTTTTATGCAAATAAATACTACTATTACTATCACATAAACTAATCACGCGATGGATTGCTCTCAGCTAAAGTGGCAGTGGGCGGGACACATAGCGCGGAGAACCGATGGCCGTTGGGGCGGAAAGGTTCTCGAATGGCGACCGCGTACCAGACGACGTTCCGTGGGCAGGCCCCCTACAAGGTGGACCGACGATCTGGTCAAGGTCGCGGGAAGCCGCTGGATGCGGGCCAAGCAGGACCGATCGTTGTGGAGATCCTTGGGGGAGGCAGGCCCAGCAGTGGGCTTCGTACGGCTGATGATGATGACATAAACCAAAGCTTTTGAAGATCAGACGTCGCATATCTGTACTCCTCTGCTCTGTTAATGATTATGTCATGTTTTTTTATGCAAATGAAATTTTATTTTGCACTTTGTTCAATGTAGAATAATTACATTAGACATTTTTTTATGCAGCTTAGGCTAGAAAATTAGAATTCCTTGTTAAGAAACAACATTTTGCTTTGCACTAATGAGCTATCATAGAAACCATGCTACATTCAAGTTGAACATAGTAAATGTGATGTGGCTTGTCATATTCTTAGTTAGGCTCTGCTCTAACCACTGAGCTCTAACAACGCCTCCGTAGCTCAGTGGTTAGAGCAGTCGCCCGGATAGCGAAAGGTCATGGGTTCGAGTCCCATCGGAGCTGGTTGTGAGACGGGTAGATTTTTTCTAAATACTTCATTTTCCATTTTTCAACCATAAAAATTGCATTGTGAATGCAAAAAAATAAAAAATTTAAATAACTTGCCATAGTAATTTCTTCTTTAGCGATTGTCAAATATCTGGAAAGGTATTTCTTTCGCGTGTGGGGGTTGTAATATCTTCACATTGATGAAATTAACGCTGGCTATACAGCGTGTAAGAAGTATTTGATAAATTCGACGCTTCTCGTAACGACTCCGTAGCTCAGTGGTTAGAGCAGTCGCCCGGATAGCGAAAGGTCGTGGGTTCGAGTCCCATCGGAGTTGGTTGTGAGACGGGTCGACTTTTTCAAAAATACATCATTTTCCATTTTTCAACTTGGTTAAATTTTAGTTATCTTTGCTCCGGCCGACCTGAGTCCGAAGCCTATTTAAAGACTTCCATATCGGCCAAGTCAACCACGTCCAGGAGGGAGACTCTCGCAAAGTGGAACATACGGCGTCGGTGGAGTTATTTTTTTACGCCACAGATTGCATCTCGCCTTTGCAGGGTCCGTTATTATAGTCTAGCGGCAAATCAGCCAAAAGTCGTCTATTTCTTAGTTTCGTTGTCACGGAGCGCTGCATACCTAGAACAGGTATCGTTGGATTTCTTATGATCTCCCAAATGACGAATTGCCTGTTTTAGTTTCGAAAGCCAGGAACAAGTGGTATTTATGACGTCATAAAGATAGCCGCGGCCTACTTTAGCTATTTGCAAATTTCTTGAGTTCTAGTAAACCAATTTGAATTTTGAAAGTGTCATATTGAAGTTTATTTAACACTCTATTTATGATTGTGATAATTTTTTTATGTAGCTGCAGTATAGATATGAAAAAAAAAACCAGGTTTGAGGATTAAGGGATCAGGGACAAGGACAGGTAGTAGCAGGTCATTGTACGGGATTCTTCGTGCTCCGCGACCGTACTTTACCTCTCTTTTACCCTCTATCTCCATCTCACCTTAGTAAATGGTCCTGCGAACCTCCACAGGCCTCCGAAACCGCAACTCTGCATGTAGTGCAGCTGTTGTTGGCTCGCGTCTTCTGATGCTATCATGTTCTACAAGGTGAAATTATGATGACATTTATACTTAAATCTATACCAATATTATATAAAGAAAATATTTGTATTTTTGTTTGTAACGAATAAACTCAAAAACTACTGGAGCGTATTCATGTAAAATACTCGGAAGTTGTGCAGAAGTGTAACCAAATGCAAGACTTTATTGAGTCTTTTAGGGCTTGCTCTGATACTCATGAACAGGCATTGAGTCGCATAACAGACCTGGAAATTAGTCTCTCTCTTGCCCAGAAAACAGTATTAGATTTAGAAAAAGAAAATAGAAGTATTATAGAAGATAAGCACTCTCAAAGCCTGTTTAATGAGTTTATTTTATTTTATTTTATTTTATTTTTTTATTTTATTTGCAATGTTGAGTTGATTTTGAATTTGAGTTGATGCAATGTAATTCTGCAGCAAATGACAATTCAACTTTGGAAGGTCTTAACTATGTTGATAAACCATTGTTTAATAATAATAACGTCTGCCAGTTTAGTAGCGGGAAGAAATTAAAAAAATACATTAAAATTAATAGATACATAAGAAAAACTCAAAAGTTAATGAAAAAACAAAATTATTATAATAAGTATAGTCACATAAAGCAAGAACGTAAGCAACTTTTAGAACAATTAAATATGATAAACATGGAAACATGTAATAAGAACAAAGAAAGTGAATTATTAGGCAGTCAATTATGTTATAAGATTGACAATTTAGAACTTTCACTTAGGGAAATGTACTCCAACTTGTGTGAGTTTTCTAAAAAACAATTGAATAATCAAAAAATGGCTGCATATAATATGGTTGACTTTTGTAATTTTAATTCAGACCGGTTCGAATCATTAGGGAAAAAATGCAGATGCAGTTGTAACACAGTATGCAATGACTTCTGTCAAAAGGAGTCATTAGGCCAAGCGGCTCAGGAGGTCTATTTACCAACCAAACCTGAAGTCTCTAACATTTGTGATAGTTTATTATTAAATAATAAAAGTAAATCCCCCACTAAAACTACTGACACCAAAACAATTATGTTCAGTGATGAGATTGGGAAGAATTTAGGCCAATTTTTACAGAAAGATTCAAAGGAAAATGTTATTAATTATTGCATGCCTGGTTCCAGTATAAACGAGATCATGAAAATAGTTGTTAAAAAATCCTTAAGTGAAAACACAAACTTGATAATTTTAATTGGGAACAGGGATAATTTAAATAAAAACCAGTTAATAGCCTATTGCAACACATTATGTTCATTAAATGTAAGGAAGGTTGTTATGTTTACATTTCCCTACAGTAAAAGTTTTTCACCGTTAGAAAATAAAATAAGGTATAATCTAAACTTAACTATGAACACATTAGCCTGTCATAATAAAGAGTTGCATATTATTGATATCAATATGTTGTTGAATAATGTATACTTGACTAAAGATAAATATTATCTGCCTAATTATCTTAAGCGACAAATAGCGGTATCGCTATCATTTTATTTTAAACAATTAGCCAACAACTTGGCTAGTATAACCTCTGCTTCTATTGAGCAGTTTAACTTTGATACTTCTAATGTAACTTTGGAATCTGTTCCAAATAATTCGATTCTTTTGAATCCAAATACTGACATGGTTAATTTAAATTACCATTAGAGACAACGGAGGCATACTCTAGCCCAGTATTGACAAGAGGAAAGCCTAAATGTTTAAAAATAGTACACCAGAATATCCAAGGCTTTTCTGCTGGCAAAGACCTAGAAATAAGTTTATTTTTAAATTGTGAAAATATTGATGTGTTATGTGTTACTGAACATTGGTTAAAAGAATATGAATTATTGTTAAATTTGGATAATTATAGTGTTGTAAGTTCATTTAATAGAAAAACTACAATAAGGGGGGGTTCTTTAATAATTTTACCTAATAACACACAATATAAAGAGCGAAAGGATATAGTATCCCTCTCTGTTGAACGAATTTGTGAGATATCATGCGTGGAACTTGAACAAATAATTATAATCTGTGTTTATAGCCCGCCTGGAGCATATTACACAGTCTTTGAGTCCACTATGGAGGATGTTTTGAAAATATGCTGTCGTAAGAATAAAAAAATTGTAGTTTGTGGAGATTTTAATATAGACATCTTAGATATTAAATTAGCACAACTCTCCAGTAAATTCCTTAATCTTTTTAAATCATTTAATTTGCTTCACACTTTTAATGAACCGACGCGAATTACGCCAACATCGGCTACTTGCTTAGATAACATCTTTTCCAACTGTAACTTAATTGAGAAATCGGTAATTAATATTATTAAATCCGACCACAGTGGACAACTAGCTTCTTTTGAGCACTATAATGTTATTCCTAAACGCGAAGTAATTTGCAGGCCAATACCGCAACGTAGTATTAATAAATTTAGAAATAATGTACAAGATAAAATTCAATGTTTGCCAGCTTCTGCTGACGCTAATAACTCTTATCAATCATTATTTGATATTGTTGAAAAAGAATTTAGTAACAATTTTAAACAAAAAGTTATAAAGTGTAATGAGCGTAAGAAGTTTAGTGACTGGGCCACACCTGGTATTTATAATAGCAGAAGAAAGTTATTTGAACTCTATGCACAAAAAACGACTTCCTGTGATCCTAGCTTCATTGAATATGTCAAGAAATATTCAATAACATTTAGGAAAGTATGTGCTTTGGCAAAATCTAGGTATATTTCAAATAAAATTAAATCATCTGAAAATAAAATAAAAGCTACCTGGAGTATTATAAACCAAGAAACTGGCAAAACAAAAAGCAAAATTAATTCATTTAACTTAAAAATTAGTGATCAGACTTTTGAATCAGATATTGAGGTGGCTAGTGCTTTTGAAGGTTTCTTTGCTCGAATACCATTAGAAACTACTAGCAGACTTAATTCTTGCCCCAACACCGCTGTCTCTCTTATGGAATCTAGTGTGAACAAGTGCCAGGAAACATTTAGTTTTAGCTATGTCACTACCGAAGATATTATTAAAGCATTCAAAGCAATAAATATTAAGAAAACAGAAGATCTCTGGGGCATATCTACAAGTATCATCAAATCAATAATTGATGTGATAGCTCCATCATTAGCAATAATTTTTAACCAATGTATAAGTGAAGGGGTCTTTCCTAATTTAATGAAGAATAGTAAAATTATTCCTCTGTTTAAAGCTGGTGACAAAAGTGACCCAGCAAATTTTAGACCTATATCCATACTACCAGCAATAAGTAAAATATTTGAGAAATTAATTTATGCTCAACTTTTAGAATATTTTAAATTAAATAGTATACTGCATGAGAAACAGTTTGGTTTTTCAAAAGGTAAAAGTACAACTGATGCTGGGGTTGCATTTCTAAAACATGTACTTGATGCCTGGGAGGACAAGCAGGATGTAATCGCTATTTTTTGTGACCTTTCCAAGGCATTCGATTGTGTTGATCACCAAACACTATTAAGGAAGTTAAAACATTATGGTGTTTCTGAAATGTCAGTAAGCCTTATGCATTCATATCTGTATGAAAGAACTCAGAAGGTAGTTATTAATAAAACTGAGTCTACCGGAGCTCCCATTACTATGGGCGTACCCCAAGGATCAATATTGGGCCCGCTGTTGTTTTTAATATACATAAATGACCTTCCTTACTACGCGAAGAATTTATGTGAGACGGTGCTATTTGCCGATGATACATCTCTAGTCTTTAAAGTAGATAGAGGTGATGACTGTTCTGACGAAGTAAATAGTGCTCTTTCAAAAGTGTCACATTGGTTTAATAGTAATAATTTATCATTAAACTCAAAGAAAACTAAGTGTTTAAAATTTTCGTTACCTAATGTAAGACAAGTTGATTTTCATATTAGACTAGACGGCGATACGGTCGAATTCATTAACAATACAAAATTTCTAGGTATTATATTAGACTCGCGACTACAATGGGATCCTCATATCGAAGCCTTGGCGAGTAGACTCAGTTCGGCTGCATTCGCAGTTAAGAAAATAAGGCTCTTAACCGATATTGAAACGGCTAGAATAGTCTATTTTAGTTACTTTCATAGTGTTATGTCCTACGGCCTTTTGTTGTGGGGCTCAGCCGCTAACATCCAAAGTATATTCGTGCTCCAAAAAAGGGCTATTCGCGCCATTTACAACCTCCGATCGAGAGATTCTTTAAGAGATCTATTTAAAGAAATAAACATTTTAACTGTTGCAGGACATTACATCTATGAAAATATAATTTATGTGAAAAAGCATTATAATACATTTGTAAAGCAGAGCGATATTCATCGCTTTAACACAAGAAATAAAGATAAACTTGTCGTTCCCAAGTTTAGGCTAGAAAAATCCAGAGCCTCATTTCTGGGGAAAAGCATAGCCTTTTTTAATAAAGTTCCACAGCATATAATTGAACTACCATTGCATAAATTTAAATGTTACATTAAAGAGTCGCTGATGAGCAAAGGATACTATAAAGTAGACGATTATTTGAATGACCGCAATGCTTGGTCATGATGTAACACATAACATAATCACTGTTTAATATGATGTATTTTTATACTAAGCAATTGTTGTATTAGTAACGATATGTTTTTTTTTTTGTAAATGTCGTTACCTAACTAAGAAACGCTGGCAAGTTTCTTGCGCCCATTCTTCTTGTCAGTTAAAAAAGTCTTGAATGGGTGGTAGGAAAATATTGACGATTCATAAGTACATATTTATTATGTCTAAGTGAATAAAGAATATTTTTATCTTTATCTTATCTTATCTATTTAAAAAAAATATCTTTCACTATATAGAAAGCTACATTTTTCCTGAGTAACATAGGCTATATTTGATCCGGATATTCCCACGGGAACGGGTACCATGCGGGTAAATCGACTGATAAAAATGTGTTGCGATCTTTTTGCATTTTGATTGGCAGCCACGGTAGTTTCTTGAACTTTGAGCCCTTCTTTCAACACGTTTTGAAACTTATGTGAAGCATTCGCATTCGCGAATATCAACGGCAAATATTCGCATCCGCATTCGCATGCTTAAAACATTATATTCTTTATGTCACAAGTTCACAACAGCGTCTATTTTGAGCTAACTTTTGTATTTAGTTTATTCATAAGTACCTGTATTATACTCTGAACTGCACTCAGTATAACTTGGTCGTTGCAGTGCATCAAAACATGGTTGATCTTCATATCTAGCAAGCTATGTCTGTGAAACAAATAAATATATATTAATAAGTAAGTTAATATTACTTATAATTGTAATTATTTTTAAGAAAACTTACATGACTGGAAAAACTTTAGGGAAGACGACAGATCCCTCAGCCAAGTATTGATATAGTATCCTAATTTCATCTTCATCTGTAAGAAAACACATTCAAAATAAAACCTCCAAATCTAGCGATGTGTGTTGTTTTTTGTTTGTACCGTAAAAACTCTGAACCGATTTTGAATAATCTTTCACCAGTAGAAAGCTAAATTCTTCCCGAGTGACATAGGTTATATTTTACCCCAATATTCCCACGGGAATGGTCCCACTAGTCATAATTATATGTATTTACAATAAAAAGTACGAATGATTCTCCGTTATCCGATATCTGTGTCTAGGACACACGTTACATGAAAAACAACTTCGATCACTACAATGTTTCAAATCTTATTAACGTTTTGTGAGCCTTACAATCAGCATATTAAGGTTTTACATAATTTACAGATCACTAACCTAAATGTTGAAACAAATCTCGTTTAGTCGACTAATGACCAATTAGCGAAATGACTACATAGTCGACAAATGACCGATTCTACTAATGACCAATTAAATTTTAGTCAAACCACAAATCATAATATTAATATTTTTAATTGTATTGTGATTGTCGTAAATTGTATATTTTAAGTTATTCTTTTTATAAATAAATAAATATTGGACACTATCACATACATTGTTCCAATACCAAGGTATAGTAGCTTAAGCACTAGTATTATGGAAATTGGAAACAACGACGGGTATTATCAGATACACCCAGACCCGAGGAAATATTGAAAAGTTCGTTTTCAATATTTACCAGACCGGGGATCGAACCCGGGACCTCTAGAGATAGCGGCACCTTGAAACCGGTGCGTACACCACTCGGCCACGGAGGTCGTCTCATATGTATTTTATTGTATTGTGATGTGTCAATACATGTACTGTACTGTAAACTGTACCATCCTTCAAAAGCTGTCAATGTGCTGTTGTCAAATATGTATTTAATTTTAATTCCCTCTGGTTTTCATACGATCAATATAAACATAACTATAACGATAGATTTTCATGCTGGGAGTACTGTAACCTAATCACGAAAAACACTTTCAAAATTCTGCCAAAAAGCTGTTCCGTTTCCATACTTTAATTGGCAACTTGGTGTTTTAATTATATCTCCTTAATTTGTTGTTTTTTTGTCTTTCATTTCATTAAAATCTTACCCGTGGTATATTTGACGAGTGTAGCGAGTACAGTTAGCACGAGAGCTTGCTCGGAAGATACTCGTGAAGTCGGAGAGAACTGATGGGTCTAGTAGGCTGTTACTCTCTAGACTGGTGGTCTCTTTGACTATTTGACTGTTTTTACAAATCATCATCTTTCTGGCTTTATACCAATTCTAGATGGGATTGGCGATACATAGTTGGAGTGACAGATATGTCGAGCGTTATACGCCCACTTGAGAGTATAATTGGGTGTTTGACTGTTGTTGAAATGTAGATATTAAATTATGACATTCAGAAATATAACAATATTGAATAACAAATGTGAAAAAAGAAATTCAATATGTATTATAACGAGCGAATTATGAGCTACTTAATTGTGACTCTAGCTATCTCTTTCTAAAACGAAATTTTCTATGGCGAGAGTATGGCGCTTTAGAAATGTGACGTCACGTTTCTATAACGCTCTCCTTGTCTATTTAGAAAGTTTGATGCTCTATATCGCTAAAAATATGCAAGATATTTGAAAATAAATACTTATGTTATGTTGCTACTAATTAAATGAACATTTTAAGTCGATAAAAAAAAATTCAGTCAAATACCCAATTATAAGTAGATTATTTTGACAGTGTCAATAATACTAAGGTATTTCAAACTTGGAACGATTCCTGTCATTTATAATGTAAGGTCGTAGCATTCGTATAGTGCAACAAGCTTTTCTGTTCCGGTGATAACCTTTGGAACTAAAACAGTTTTCATAGGACAGTCCATTTTGACAGCTAATTTCGTATTGCAAGTGGCTCCACTGTCACGGCTGTCACCGGAACCGTGTGGGACTATAACCTTTTTTCTCCGTTTAAAAAAAGTCAGTCTGTCCATATAAAGTTTTCATTTAGTTCGTGAGCCTTCATCTAGTACTATTGTTGATCGAAGGGCGCAGTACGTTCTTCTACTCAACTCCATTCTATAACCCAGGATGCAGAATCCGGTTCAGAGAAGGGCAATCTTCTTGAAACTTATACATTACCGGTAGTATATTTGACGAGTGTAGCGAGTACAGTCAGCACGAGAGCTTGCGTCGTGAAGTCGGACAGAACTGATGGGTCTAGCAGGCTGTTGCTCTCTGGACTGGTGGTGTCTTTATCGGTCGACACTTGCTGTGAAACAATCAATAAGTATAGCGGTAGTCACATAAGGACGTCAGTTGATTTTCATACAAACGAGATAACTTTGATGTTGTCGACGGATTCCACAGGGTGTTAGTTTAAACAAGGGACATACTCCAGGGGGTGAAAGTACCCATCAATACAAACAACTTTTGCTATGGGACAAAGTGCGATATCGCGAAAAAAAATATCAGCTGTTCCATACATTTTGGCCCATTCGGTACTGCACTTTTGTATGAACTTGGTCTCATAGTAAAAGTTGATTGTATTAATGGGTAGTTTCACCCCCTGAAGTATGTCCCTTGTTTAAACTAGCACCCTGTATATTCGACAGATTCTCAAATTGACAGATTATTTTTTTGCCAGAAAATAGAAAGCTTTTGGTAGTTCTGTGTAGAACATTTTTATTATATTTGGAAACAAAACCACTACCTTCTAACTTTTTTCTGGCACTCAACTGCCAGGTAATCTTACCTTAGTACTCGAGCGATCGGTGACGTCATCGGCATCCGACTTTAAGCTCTAAACCCAACGAAATAAAGATCAAAATCAAATGCCAGTGTTAATCTTAACTTAGTACTCGGCTCAGGGTAGTCGCTATCTCCCGACTTGATCAACGACCGACTTTTACCTTTAAACCTAACACAATAAAGATCAAAATCACTTACTTTAGTACTCGGCTCAGAGTAGTCGCTATCTCCCGACTTGATCAAATCCCGACTTTAAGCTTCAAACCCAACGAAATAAAGATCAAAATCAACTGCCACTGTTAATCTTACCTTAGTACTCGGCTCAGGGTAGTCGCTATCTCCCGACTTGGTCGACGACGGGCGATCGGTGACGTCATCAGTGCTTGAAGGGGACACGCGGCCATCGTCTTCTACCACCTATTGAAATGAAGAATTGTAGAATAACCGTATTTAGACTTGCACCGTAACTTACAGTTACGCTCTGCAACATGACGTATGTCGCTTACTAATGAGCTAGATGAGTGTGATATTTTTATAATGTATAAAAATTAAACATAAAATCCAAAAAATTATTGTGAAAGAATTTTTTCGATATCTCAAAAACTGATTTTTTTATGAATATTTAAAGTTGGATGTGTTTAAAATCCGCGCAAACTTGACCGCTCAATGCGTGACGTCACATCGCTGGTTGTGCGACGGGCGGCACGGCACGGGCGGTTTATGGATATTCCACGATAGCTCTGCCAGTTGTGAACCGATTTTGATAATTCTTTTTTTATCTGATAGAACAACGTTTCAATTTGGTCCCATGGAAAATTTACAGTAGACGTTCAGAAGTTTTTTCAGAATCCTGAAAAATCACATTGTTGTCGACTGGTAGATCGTACTTTACGGGTCAATATCTTCGCAAACTATTGACCAGTTTCAATGATTATTTTTTTATTCAAAAGAGTATACCTACTCCTAAGGTGATCCCATTGTTGCCAAGTCAGGATTTGATTGTAGAATCCCGGGGAAATCGAGGAAAACCCTTAAAGTTTTATAGGTATTTTCGTGTTCTATATATTACCTAAAGGTTTTCAAGTATTTGCATCTGGAAGTCATCATCTCATGATGATGAGCTGTTGATGGAAGGTACAATTTCTCAATAGTTAGGAGTTGGAGGATAATTCTTTAAGATTAATGGTTGCAATCTTTCAGGCTATTTAGATGAGCTGGTGATGAAAGGTAGAACTCCTTAACGCTTAGGAGTTAAAGCATGTTTTTTAAGTACCGCATGCACCAATACACCTTGAAAACACCATAACAGTTAAGAGTTGGAGGGTGGTGCTTGTATGAGTGTTCTAATTTAAATATGGGCTACAGTTTAGTCGTTAACGACATTTTGTCAATAGGTACTATTTGTCGTTTGTAATTATTTTCTCGATTGACTGACGCATGTTTCACAGGTGTACACCAAAATATGTCATACTTGTAACTAGGTGTGCCAGGCTCATAAAAAAGTTCGAAGGCTTTTTTTATTCTATTTATTTAGTGATTTTAAAATGTTATTTAATTTAATAAATGTAATGGAATTTTGTTAATGTAGTTCTAATGAGTCACACCAACACATCAAAATATGACTATAAAAATTAATGCATTTAATGCGCGTACTCGTGCAAGTACTAATAGTTTTTGTTTCATCGAAATCTGGCCAGGATTTCCAAAGATACAGCGTTGTAAAGTTTCACCATCTTTTGAAAATTTGCTTTCCTTGCGCGCTATTGCGATGACGTCATGTCGCACTGACATCTCCGTTTGCGGCTGTTGCGGGTGATTTCCGTCTAACTGTACCTACATAGAGTTCGTCTGTGCGTAATCTTCGCGCAACTCGTGCGTTTTGGACGCTAGTTACAGTACATTTTCTTCGTTCTAAGGTTATGGTAAATGATTAGTATTCAATTTCGACCGCGCGCAGGCGCACTCTAAAACTGTCACCTACTGTCGATACCGAAAGACTTTATTTATCCCACAAAGTTATCTGACCCAGTGGTGGAGGCGCCACTAGCAGTATAAAATTATCGAAATGGCTGTAAATTTTAGGGTGCATATTTAACTACCAAGTCAGTTAAGGTTGTAAGTACATCTTCTTTCTTCTTCTTTCTTCTTCTTTAATGTATTGACAGAATCCCGCCCGCCACTACGAAATAATTTATTTTTCACGAAAATAAATCATTATTTGAAGGTGTTTTTTCACATGGGCTCAATACAAAATTCTTAAACATTTCATTGATCGACTATAAGAAAAATAAATAAATTTATTACGAAACCGTGAGAGCGCAACGATATAGCCAAAGGATTCTATGTAGGTATACGGAAGTGCGACGTGACGTCAAACGTTAATGCCATTGGTTCACCCAAATTTTCCTCGGAGGCCGTACTTTAACGTTTAATATCTCAGTCATTTTTGAAGATAGGAAAAAAATAAAAACAGATTCTTTTTTCTCGAGTTACATATTTTTTAGATATGCTGATAACAAAAACCATTGGTGTGACTCATTGTTATGAATGGACTTACGGTCTGAAATAAATGAGTTTTATTTTTACTCACATCCAATCCGCTGTCGCCGTCACCCTGCTCCGACCGGGCCGCTTCTCCCGCCGCGCCGTGCTGCATACTATGGGCTCTGCCTTCGCTGTCCTGTATTGAGTATACGTGTTAGAAAGGGATAGAAAAAGTGGAAAGTTCTGTACATCGAGGGAACGGGGTACATTTATTGTGAGGTCTTAGAGAGTTTTGAGTAGAAAACGAATTAAACTTATACACGAGTATTAAGAAAGATTTTTATGATAAGTTTTTAATTTCAAAAATATTTAGGAATAGAAGGCGTGTTTCTGGGCAAAATAGCGCCTGAAATATACTGCGTATAGGGCCATATCGCCTACAATATCATTTAAATATTGTTACACGACTGCCCAAAAGCAGGAGTTCAATTTTACAGGTCGTGGTAAGGTGTTCCTTATGTATAAGAGAATGGACCATCATGCCCATATAAGGACAAAATATGGGCTTCAAATGTCAAATTAAAAATTGGTTGGTTAATTTCTAGTACAAAAGGTGCTTTACGCCCCACCGCCCTTTCCAATCACGTGACTTTTGTTGGCTCGAACTCGTCGTTCGTTATTCGTTTAAGGGCCTAAACTGCGTCACGCGGATGCCCGCGCGGTTCCATACAAGAGTGCTCCGTCGCGGGCACCCGTCGCGGGGAGGCGGGCCCCGCGCTCGCGCCTTGTGGCCCGTTTCCCCGCGACGGTCGCCCTGGCGGGTGCCCGCGACGGGGCCCGCCAGCGGTAGCACGCACGGGCTTGTTCAGTCAATAGCGCTATGTGATGCGGTTCCACGGAGCCCGCGCGCGTGTCCACGGACGGAGGCACGCGACGTGTGCCCGTCGCGGGCGCCCGCTTTACTCAGTTTAGGCCCTAAAAGTCAGCGGGCGGGGCGACTGAAATCAGTGAATACCCGGTACTTGAAGCTGGAACTGTTTCGTTTTGGTCTTTAGAAACGAAATATTTTCGATTCTGAAAAAGCGAAAGAGAGTTTATGGTTTCCTGCGAACCTGTCCACGAGTTTTCGTTTTTAAGGCGATACTCGGAAAAATTATGCCAAAGCGAGATAGCAATGAGAAAATGACACGCGCGGGAGCGAGACCGATTTTGCAGATTACGCAAAAAAAACACAAAATCACTTCGTAGTAAAAAACTATAGCGATATTTAAAAAATGCTTCTATACGATCCTAAATATTGGTATCCACTAATTAAACCAATTTTCAATAGTATATGTAACGCCATTTAAGAATAATCTTGATATTTCGTATTTTTAGAGGTATTTTCGAAAATAAAAAGTGTCGAGGCAAAATCATAAAATCGTGTTTCTGAAACTATACGATTCTAGATAAAGGTATGAAGAAATATATGTCTTATTACCAGATTTATAACAACTCTAACCGTCCTATAGTTTTATATCAAAAAGTCCATACTTTTTCCGAGTAGCGCCTTGACCTGGTTTCCGAGTCCTGCCTGCCTAGCATGACCATCATTATATTACGCGATATGATATATCACGTCATGCTGTCTTGCTTACACCTTTGTGGGGTAAGCAAGACAGCATGACGTGCTATATCATATCTCGTGATAAAAGCCGCTCATGCTAGGCCGGCTGCTGTAAATGCAGCGGGACGAACGCCGTATTTTACGAAGTACAGCGAAGATACCTACATTTTTGGTCAATCATTACCACACTTAACTAGGGAAGAACTAGAACTTTCTTTTCCATATCAAAATTATTGTATGGTTTTCGCATAAAACTCTATAAGACCTCACTTCCACACCATAATATTTTAATGAATAATAAAAAAGGTTTATTCAGGGTCAGACACCATATCGAAATAGAAGCATCTATTGTGCTCTCCTTTCTACACGAAGCTCTCTTTCTTCGCTTCTCTTTCTAGGATTGTATCTAAGGGTGGTATGCCACTGTTTAATTTTGGTCAAAGTAATTAAATGAGATCCCATAACATTAAAAGAAGTGTGCAAGGATCGTAGCAAGTGACGATCCATAGTCTCTGCTTACTCCCGTGGGAAACAGTAGTTTAAGTATGTATGAACATAACATTGAAATGAAGCTACTTTTACGAGGATTTCAGATCGCAGTTTGAGAAAACTGCATCTGCCGTAAAAAAATAACAGCGAGTTGCACTCCGGGAGTGCCGGCAGAAGTGAAAACTTGAATATTAACGTTGTGCATTTTTGATAATCTTAAATTTTTTAACCCGTTGTTTTTAGAAAATATACTTAGAGATGAATTAGATGCGTTAATAAAGGGCTCCCTAGACTTTGTCACAAAAAAAGGAATACGGACAAAAAAATAAAATAATACGGACTGGATTTGAACCGAGGGTCTTCTGTTCTGCCGCCGCGCGCCGCCTGTTTTCTAACCGAGGTGCCAGAGCCATCACAATATTGGGAAGATGGCGAAATTTGCCTTCGTATTCTCATTAGAATACGAACGGGAGTAAGACGTCTTACGGTCAGGTAATCGTCTTACGGTCTTACGGTATTATTACCAATATTATTTCCAATATTTAAATGTCAATCAATAATATTTAAGTTGATACCCTTATTATTATTATTTTTTTTGTTTCTATTAATATTTATTTTATTTTGTTACGACTTTCCTAATTTATAAATTTAAAAATGAGTTATTATTTCTAATATTTAATTGTCAATTATTAATATTCTAGTTATTTTTTTTTATGTTTTTATTATTTATTTTATTATGTTGCTATACCCTAACAGGGTTCATGTTTGGTTCTGTTTTTTGTAATGTCATCTATATGTATACCACATGAGTGCAATAAAACAAATTGAATTGAATCCTGACGCGAGTTTACAAGTTTTTACCCATCACAATAAGTGCACAACGCCGTTAAAGTTTTCACTTCAAAAAAAGTATTTCATGACATATATCTGCCCCCTGATTCAAGAACCGTCGAAAACGCTCCCGACAGCGCAATGTATGTGTCGTAGGCATATTGTCAAAGTCGTGATATTATAATTCCACTAGTGAAATTATAATTTTTCGTTAAATTATGAATAGTACGTACGCGACAGTATGCACACGGCTGCGAACTCACGAATTTGCCTCGGAAAAGTCCTATACTCCTCTGAAGTCCTGTAGAACACGTGATAGGTTAGAAATTTAAGGCGATCGCGAAACGCAGCGAAACGATCGCCTTAAATTTCGTGGTTATTTTTTTTGTGAAACTAATTCCACAAATATATATACAAATAAACAATCCATAAGTTGTATTGATACAAAAAAAAATAACTACGAAATTCAAATTTCTAACCATCTCGTGTTCTATATGATTTCCGAGGCCCGCAGCCGTGTGCATACTGTCTATTCATAATTTAACGAAAGATTTTAATCTCACTAGGTATATTATAAACTAACGGGTTTCACAATATAACGGCGACATATGCACTGTCTCTGTCACCTACTATAGAATAAACAAAGACAAAGCACAAAATTCGAATGCGATTTCGTTTCCGAAAGGTTATAAGGCAAGACCAAATACTAATCAAACCACTTTGAGTCCATCTTGGACTAATGAATTAGTCAAAAGATAAGTGGCATGCCACCCTAAAGCTGGAACTTCGATCAACAAATACCTCTAGGTAACCGGTTGAAATGTAAAAAACAGCCAAACTACCTAATAAGAGCGCAATTTAAAGGTCCGCTCTTATTTCTTATAGCTTCCTGTCATTTATGACGTAAGATCGAAACATTCGTTATCTTTTTCTTTGTTTAAAAAAGCCGGTCGGTGCAATATTTGCGTTTTGTTTTAGTTCGTGAGTTTATCTAGAGTCCGTGTCAGATAACTCTGGGCGCGACTGGGGCGTTTCTGGGGCTAGTTACAGTACATTTTTTGGTTTAAGATGAACGTCAATGATTAGTATTCGATTTCGATCGCGCGCATACCTATTTTGCGTGCACTCTAGTGATATTGTTGATCGAAGAACTAGAAGCATATTTTTGTGTTTGTGTAATGCTGTGTCCAACATAATAGTATAATTATGTTGATTGATATTATTTACAAGTGATAAAAATTCATTCACTTATAATGTGGTATTTTTTAAATTATTTGCGTGAAAAATATCATTTGGAAAACGACGTAGTTTGTAGATCTTCTTTTTAATCGATTTAAAAGTGTGGTTAGAACAAAGTTATTGTAATAAAATTGTGCTAAATTGTTGTGTATTGCACAGGTCCATGTTTGAAAATAATGTGTAAGAGTTAAACTATTTTTGATACTAACAGAAGGGTTTCTGTGGTTTTAAACTATACTGGTTGTACGTCACATTAGCTGAAAAGTATTGTAAAATTAGACGTTACTAGCTGCGCCCGGGGCTTTGCTTCCGTGGGATTTCGGGAAAATAAAAAAAACCTCAGACCTACCAAATATACAGAAAAACAATCCGTACGCATATCTGGGGGCCAAGCCTGCTAACTTTAAGTCATAATCGTGTCTTAATCGTGTTTCAATTGTAGTTCAATGGCAGTGCTTTTTTACACATTAGTTACAAGAATTATGACAGTATGATGTGATGTGAATTTAGTGTGTGATGTGAACATCAGAAGTATTGTGAAAAAAGTACACATTTCTTGTAACTAGTGTGTAAAAAAGCACTACAATTGAACTACAATTGAAACACGATTGAGACACGATTATGACTTAACGTTAGCAGGCTTGGCCCCCAGGTCTTCAAAAATCACTCGGATACCCATAGAATCTAAATGTCGATTTTATGTTTGTTCGATAATATTATATGATTGTCTTCATACATAGTTAAAAACTTACTCTGTGATCCTTCTGCTTTCATTATACTATGTCATTATGGCAATTCTATTAGAAAATAATAAAAATATTTTTATCGATCTTGTTCGTCGGGGAGGAATGTATGGGAATTATTCTTATTCCGACATAGATTTTTTTTAAATAATGCTATCATGTTATTTCTGACACTGGACTTTAGACAATGATTGCGACTCAAGCTGAGTGTAAGAGTCAGTCAAATTGCAAATACTTTACTTTACATATAGATCCTCAACTTAAATTTTTGAGACGTTCACGACTGCACAATATTGCATAAAAAAAGGTTTAAAAAAATAATAATATGAGTAATTCTTTTTTTAAGCGACTTCTTTTCAACATCAGTGACGTACACCATTCTACTAAAACCATGCAGGTTTTTGATAGGGCCTAGGGGCAGCTAGACTAGGGTTTCAACACGTGTGGTGTCTATTTAACTAGGGTCTAAAGTTTGGTAAAGCATCATAACCAAAATGTGTAGTTTTCGTAGTCGCTAAATACTTTTGTTTCTGGCAGTCAAACAACACATCAGACTTCGTAAAACTATTAAAAACTCATCTTTGAAACTAACATCTAAAACTTTAAAGTTCAAAGTCTGTTAGATATTTGAAACTTATGTACAGTAGCAGCTCAGGCTGCTGAACAACAAAACGTTTGCATACAATAGGGGGTGGACTGATTTTTTTTATTTGTTTAAAAAGTTTTTATTAATATCCGAAACACGACACAGGTATTTATTTTCAAATATTTTCTATATTTTCGGAGATATAGCTCATCAAACTTCCTTAATAGACAAGGACAGCGCTAGACACATCTGACGTGAGATGTGCTTAGCGCCATACTCCCGCCATACAAAATTTCATTTTAGAAAGAGATAGCTAGAGAGACAGTTATTCACAATCCAGCAGCTCATTACTTGCTTAATAATCAACATTTTGAATATTTTTTTTCACTTTTGTTATTCTTAAATGTTACAGTTTTGAATGTTACTATTAAATATTTACATATCAATAGCAGTCCGATCTCCTATTGTTCAAAATAAATATTTTTTTTCATCAAAAAAGTCTAAAAAGAAAAATATTTAGCAACTTAAAACAATTTTTTTTAAAACCAATCATTGTATTTATTTTACCCTTGGCGGTCCAATAGTATCCTTGGAAGTGGGGACTGAGAATGACCTTTGGGTCTTAAATAACATTCTGGCTGAAGCCTACATGTCAAAAGCAAAAGCAGAAAATGTTTATGAAATACAAGGATTTAACATAAAAAGGTGATATATAAATAAAACAAGAATATTCGATATTTTGGAAAAATATTAGAAAAATAACCGTTAAAGATAAACGTTATTTTTGTAATTTGTAACGTTAAAACGTTATATTTTTTTAAACCAAAATATCAAATATCGCACATAGAACAACGATGTCGGATGAAAACGATATACGAATGCATACAAACGATAGTTATCAACCAATTCCAATAAGAAAGTTGCGTGAAAGAACACAATGTGATATAGTATGGTTAGTAGTGTCCTACATGCTGAAAGGTAGAAATATTAATAGTTTTATAACGTGATAGATGGAAGATTATAATATTGTATTCTATTCTTTTATACAGGGGTAAGTTGTTCTTCAGGGGGTGAAAGTATCAATCAATACAAACAATTTTTACTATAGGACCAAGTGTGATATTGCGAAAAAAATTGGCTGCTTCATACAAAAGTGCAATACCGAATGAGCCAAAATGTATGTAACTGATTAGCTATTTTTTTCGCAATGTTTGACTTTTTATATTATTTTTATGCATTTACAATGCAATTTTGTATGTATAGGAAAAATGTGATAGTAAAAAACCACGAGCCCTATAAGTAGCTTTCAGGCGGGATTCGAACCCGCGCCTCCGGGAATCCGGCCCGATGCTCTGACCAACTAAGCTACCGAAAGGCTTACACGACTCGTCGAATTTTGCTATCACTTGTTACGCTGTAGGCCAGAGTTGCTTCATCAATGTGAGGAAACCCTCGCATCCGAAAGAAACATTTTTACAAATGTTTAACAATCGATTAAGATGAAACAGCCATATTGAGATTTTATATTATTTTTATGCATTTACAATGCAATTTTGTAAGTATAGTAAAAAACCACGAGCCCTATAAGTAGCTTTTAAATTCGACGAGTCGTGTAAGCCTTTCGGTAGCTTAGTTGGTCAGAGCATCGGGCCGGATTCCCGGAGGCGCGGGTTCGAATCCCGCCTGAAAGCTACTTATAGGGCTCGTGGTTTTTTACTATCAGATTTTTCCTATAATGTTTGACTTGGTTCCGTAGTAAAAGTTATTTGTATTGATGGGTACTTTCACCCCCTGAATTATGTCCCATCTTTAAACAAACAACCTGTATTTTTTATCTGTATGTTGGTATCGGTTTCGACTGAAAATAATAGAGTAATACCCTGCTTTACGCGAAGGGCACTTCCCAACGTAAATTGTGTTAAGCGAAATTCGCGCATAACGGGGTATGTCAACAAAAGACTAAAATATATTTCAAATGTATGTATTTCCAAAATCTAACAAGAAAATAATAATAAAAGTAAGTTTAAAATTTTAATAACTATCCTTTCCGAAATACTCGTATAAAAGTTTTCTGAGTTTTAACCGCCTCTGTGGTGTAGTGGTGGACACCACCAATATCAGACCCAGAGGTCCCGGGTTCGATTCCCAGTGGGGGTACAAATTATATTCGGTTTGGTTAGTGGTAGGACTTGTTACAAGTCTGTCTGGCTAGCTACAACCATCTTATTTAAGTCTATAACAACAGTGTTTTCAGCATTGTTTTGTTCGGCAGTTAGACATTTATTTTATTTTTATTTTATTGGATAAGGGAATCATACAGCACTATATAATACATTACTATTGAGAAGCATTATGATTGTTCAAAGGCCAACACAGTTTCCACAAAGATAAATTAATGCAAATCATAAGTTGAGTATACACTAGACAATTTTAACGAATTATATAGGTACCAAAAACACAATCAAACCATTAGACACTTATTAAAATTATTAAAACATAGTTAAATGATATAAACAATGACACGGTTGTTACATATACTCTTTTTAAACTTAAACAAACTAAGGGAAAAAAATATCAATTTGCTGATAGCTCTTATCATAAGAACTACAAGCTCTAACCGAGAAGCGGTTTTTGGCATAATTGGTGCGACAAAAAGGCGCAAAATAGCCAGTTCCTCAGTAATGGAGGATTCCGGGAGTAGTGCGGTTCCACCTTTAGCCTCATCCTCACTTATCTTAGTATCTTATATCAGGTGTGATGAAGGCTAAATGACTTAGCCCACTTATACCGCACCGCTCCCACCCAACCAATGTATGAGCAGTCAAATATGGACTTAATGTCGTGCTCTGTAGATGCACTTTAGCTTGCGGCAGGCTCGCTTACCGCGCGCTGTCTGCTATTGTATATTGTTACTGTAAATTGCATCTACAGTGAACGATATAAAGTCCATATTTGGCTGCACATACTTTGGTTGGGTCGGAGCGGTGCGGTATAAGTGGGCTATGACCTTAAGTGCTACCCCGTTGTGGATAAAAAAATCTTTCCATTAGACCACAGAGGCGGTTTAAGTAAATCAAATTGATGAAAGTTTTCATAGTAAATAAAGTTTCATTTGAGAGCACCTTTCCAACAATACCCCAAATTATTGCTATTGGACATAAGGTAATCAAACGTGTAGGTCGTTGAAACCTATTTATCTTAATTTATCATCTTTTATGTAACTAACATAGCTTTAAGATTACTGTTACTAACCATATGGACTGTATTTGTCTGAAATAAATGATATAATAATAATAATAATAATGACCAGAACGCCTATCGTCCTTTGAATTAATAATTTTTAAGGAAATGTTGTAACTGTTTTGTTAATCTTCCATTTACCACAGAGAACGAAATTAACATTAACTAATCTAACTAAAACATGACTGCAATGTAACACTGTCATGAATGAGAGACCAATACAGAAGCCATCCGTCTCTTTCTAACAAGCCAATTCAGTCTGCGTGGGAAAGTATACAATATATTAAACTTTGTTCATCTTTATATATACTTTTGAGTGGAAATGATCCTACGGTATACAAAATTCATATAACTTAATAATGTATGACGTTCTATTTGATCATTCTGAGTTATTTGTAAAACACCAACAACCTCGCATTAGTACAGTCAAACCAATTGAATCAAGACCCATTTTGCTAATAATTTGTTTGAAAGCGTCTAAACTATAAAGGTCAGTGCCAACGTCAACAAGTTTGAGTTTCAACCATATTTAATTTTGAAATCTGTAGGAAAATAAACATATGGTGGGTGGGTTAATAGGGGACAAAGAATAAAATTGCCGTTTTTTTTCTTTTGTACATATAACTTAACAACTTTTATGATATTAGAAATATATAATTTCTTTAATATTGCGTTACATTAAGACAGTATCGAGCAACTTTTGAAATTAGTTATTGGTGTTTTACAAATAACTCTGTATAACGACTTTTCTTTCAGTTTTGAGACAGAAACAAGCAATCAATCAAAATGTTCATTTTGTATCGATCTAGTCTTAGTATGTAATACTAAATACAAAATAGTGTTTGTTATAATTTAAACCTACAACGAGCCCCAAGATCAATGAGAGAGTTTCTTTTGTCGTTTCATCGTTAGTTTAATGATTTGTACTAGGTGGCGTTACCCAACTATAACGACATAACTTTTTCAGATTAGTTCAGAGTACACAATTTATAGGTATGCTTAAAGATCTGAAAGGAGTAAACAAACAAGTACCTAGTAGAAAATAGCAAAGAAAATAGTCTGACATCACTATACGAATATCGTTTCCGAATATAAACAAAAAGTTGCACAGAGCGTATCCCGTGAACAGGAGATGAGGTGGGAGGTGTTTTTAGGCTGAATGAACGAATCCTTTGCCATAATATGCTGAAAAAAGTAGGTTGTGTTGGTTGTGTTACGGTTACAGGGCCATCTAGTGCATCGAAAAATTATTATAGGAAACTCTCCCATTGTATACTACACCCGTTCCGTCGCGTATGGTAAAATTCGCAATCGGTCAAGTGACTGAAAACCGTAAAAATCGCTTTCGGTCAAATTAGCGATTGGTCCATATCTCGAACTGTCACCAACTTTTATGTGATCTTGCTGAAATCCTGGATTCGAAAAACTAACTTTCTATATTAGTTTGAGTCATGTTACTTTATAGTGCAGAGCAGACGACTAACTTATAATCCGGGAAAGATCTTTAGCGAATAATGTCGATCTTCTTATACGTGAACTATTCATACCTTTCTTTCATAGAAATAAAGATAAAACGTGCCCTTAAGCGGATAAAATGTCCAAAAATGTCTAAATCTCTCTCAATTTTTTATCTCGTTCGTTATAAGGAAACCAGTGGCCGTACTCTGAAACGCTAAATTCGAAACTTCGGCAGCCCCGCCCCTTTCAATCTATTCTGTCCCGACTAGAGAGTGAGAGGGACAGGTATACCGAAGTTTCGGCTTTGCGTTTCAGAGTAGGCCCTCAGGTTACATTGTATTAACCTTTAACCTTTCGTTACAATACTATCCTAATACTACTACCGCTATCCCTTTCCCTGTAATTCTACTACTATCGCTATCCATGTTCACTTCTATCGTTATATCTTCCCCTCCTATCGCTATCCCTTTCCCACAGCAGACTTCAACAGTAGCACTAACACCGACTTATACAACAATTGCCGTAACAACATTACCTGATGCGGAATCGATACGAGGTGCGGACTATGACCGCCGCTGCTCGACTGTTGGAGGGTTGGAGACTTGCCTGGGGAAAATAGGCTTTGTGTCATATGGGAGATGGTGGAGTTTTGATTGTACTATTTCAGTGCTAGAATAGGGTATTTCACTGTTGTTGTAATGTAGATATTACTCGTGAATTTAAAAATTATAACATTTAAGAATACCTAATGTGAAAAAAATATTAGTCTACTGACTTGGTAATGTCACAAAGATAGTCGTTCTCCCTTTGTCTAATTAGAAAGTTTGATGTCCTACACTACAACTTACAAAATATTCAAGATAATTCATAATAAAAACTAGTTTTGTGTAGCTAATATTTCGCAAAACATTTTAAATAACTAAAAAAATATTTAGTAAAATACCCTATTGTAAAGAAGACGTGGAAAGGGTTTAAATAAATACAACTGTTGTTCTCAGAGCTACTAGCTGTGTAAACTTTGAATGAAAATTGATACTATGGCATGTGATGATGATTCAGCAGCTCATTAGTTATTGCTTGAAGAGAGATTGTTTTTTTTTTCACCTTTATTATTCTTCAATGTTATATTTTTGAAGGTCACTATTAAATATTTACGTATGAATAACAGTCCGCAGGCTTATTACCAAAAACAAGCAACCAGTTACTAATTGTACAATTGCACTGCACCGCGACAGCTACTAGTTGCAGTTGCTAAATCGGTATAACGGACACAAATCGCATTGACCAATTTCCGAAGCAAAATCTCTTGATTATGCTAAATCGCAGTTGCTTGTTGCACTCACGCGCTGTCAAATGTCGTTTCGTAATACGAAATTTGCAATCGGTCGGTAGTTTGAAGCGCTTTCCTGCAATTTTAGTTCACAAATCGCCCGCTTGTGGCGCAATCGCAGCGATCTACGTTCCGTAATACGAATATGACGAGTTTTGCGAGCGATTAATTTGTGAATTGTCGCGATTGCGACTGTCACTTTAATATCGGTAATAAGCCTGCCAGTTGTTGAATCAGATAGACATTGTTGAAATAGATATTGTGCTTGTGTTCACTCACCCCCATGTGCCGATGATAAAGCGACCTGATCTAAGACGTCCCAAGACTTCTGTCGCCGTGAGCATACTGAGTTAGCGGATGATGGCGGTTGTATAAGCATCGATGACTGTGAAAAGATTTTTTTTTAATAATCTAAGAAGGGTTATCGCTTCAATACAATAATATTAAGAAATATTATATAATACAACGTGTTAATGAATAAGTACACAACCTCTAAGAGGTTTTGCGCTTATTCATTAAAAGGTTGAAAATAGATATTGTTTGAACAAAGAAACTAAATAAAGAGAGAGAGAGAGGGAGAGGGAGATTCTGTAGATCTCTTAGCTACAATTCAGACAAACTGGCATGCATCTGGCCGGCCCGGACGGCATTTTAAATATGGGAAAGAAAATTAAAATGTATAAACAGTTGAAAAATGGAAAATGAAGTATTTAGAAAAAAACGACCAGTCTCCGTGGCTAAACGCTGGCTAAACAGCGCGTAAGAAGTATTGGATAAATTCGACGCTTCTCGTAACGACTTCGTAGCTCAGAGGTTAGAGCAGTCGCCCGGATAGCGAAAGGTCGTGGGTTCGAGTCCCATTGGAGCTAGTTGTGAGACGGGTTCATATTAGCTCCACCGCTAATCGCCGTTAGCATTCCGCGACGGCCGTACGACTCCGTAAGACTTCCACGGCACGCCACGGCTTCGAACGGACGCGGTCAGCATTTTAAAATGCGGTTAAGGAATTTGAAATGTATAAACAGGAAATACAGCTCATATTAACTCCACCGCTAATCGCCATTCGCATTCCGCGACGGCCGTACGAATCGGCCGTACGGCTTTCACGGCACGCCACGGCTCCGAAAGCACGCGATCAGGGGCCCGATTCTCACACATTTAAATTTTTTCAGTGTGGTAATTCGAATACGAACATTTTGTTTGTGATTTCTATTGAAAAGTTAGAACGTTACAAACTAAACTGTCCCATATCTCAACAAATTCATTTTGACAGCTAAGTTCGTACACGAACATCGATTGGTGCGTTCCGTGCGTTGCGTTCGAGTGTTTTTCGATTGTGAAATTCTGTAAAAAAATTTTTTTCTTTTCTCTTTATTTGTCGATTCAAACTGTGTTCATCTTTGAAAAATATTTGAATTTCGAGCTTATAAATGTGAAGTTTTCTCGTTTGCTTGAGAATCGGCCCCCAGCATTTTAAAATGCGATTAAGGAATTTGGACTGTATAAACATGAATTACAGTTCATAATAGCTGCAACCCGCTAATCTGTTTGCATTCCACGAGGCCAGCCCCGAACAGTTCCGTACGGCTTCCGGGCCGGGCCGATCCAAGCCGGTTGGTCTGATCTTAGCTTAGAATGTGTTTTTTACTGATTATGAAATGGAGATATTTGATGATGATACACTAACAAATTAGTAAAAAGAAACTGAATGGGGTAAAAAAAATCTTACATAACATTATCAAAATTTGTGGATTTTTAAGTAGGCCTATGTCATTATTAAAATCTATGACAATCAAATAAAAATTAAAGATCTTATTTACCTGATGGTACTCAGAAGTCGGACAGTAGTGGTCACAGTTATCCGGCAGCCATTTGGGTAGAGAATGTTTGACGTGGCAGCGGGATCGCACCTCCTCGCTCACGCACACTAAAGCTGAAGGAGATAGATAAAGTGTTTACTGTTGTATATCAGATCTGGGACAAAACATTGATTTACGCGTACAACTTCACTTAACTTTATAAAATTATAACCTAACCTTACTCAAAGAAATGGTAAGCCATCTCCCGTTTTTCCTAATAGTTTTAGTGAATTTGTCCATAAAAGTTTAAAATCTTACTAAAATACAGCTAGTTTAAGCTTTAGATTTTCAAGCGGTCAACAATTTTTATTTAGGATTACCACCTTGTGGTTTATTGTTGACATGGTAGAACTGAATTGACTAAAAATCATTGTAGAAATTGTATTCTTCTCTAGTTAACATTTGCATGCTATAGAAATAGTTGAATAGGCAATGAACGACATTTATCTAATAATGTTCCATCTGTAATGTCTTCGGTCAACAATAACACTTAGTTCTAGTTACATAGTTGGAAAGACAGACATGGCCGAACGTTATACGCCCACTTGAGAGTATAAATTATAAGTAAGTAGATTATTTTGACAGTGTCAATAATACTAAGGTATTTCAAACTTGGAACGCTTCTTGTCATTTATAATGTAAGATCATAACCTTTTTTTCCGTTTAAAAAAAGTCAGTCTGTGCCATATAAAAGTTTTCATTTAGTTCGTGAGCCTTCATCTAGTGCTATTGTTGATTGAAGTGTACCCTGTTCAAAGCAAATAAATGTATTCTATTCTAAGGCCTAATTTCCACCTGCAAGTAAGTCTTCTGCGATAAATGTCTGACAGTCTGTCCGATAGCAACTTGCAAGGTGTAAACACGTGTTTATGCAGGTGGAAATGAGGCATAAGGTAACACTTACCAGTGAGGTAAGCCACAGTGTTATGCGTCACGTGGAACTTGTCATGGTCTCTGGCGGTGATGGCCAACAGCGCGGCCAGCACGCGGCACGTACGGGACACCGTCCCGCCCGCGGGGTGGCGGTAGCCCTTGATGAGGTGGCCCGCCAACGCGAAGTGGAAGTTGGATCGGAAGCTGGACGAAAGTGGACAAAACATGTGTGATTATGACCACGTAAGATTGACTCCATCGTAAGGCCGTATACAGAAAGAAAGCTAGAAGCCGATGCCGATCTACTGGCGTTTATAAGCAATGGTCCATTCAGGTAACAGCTACATAAAACAAGCCGATTGAAGCAGATACTCATTATTCAAAAGGGCCAGGCCAGCGCTGACCAGCGCGTCTCGGAACTTGTCTGCGACGTTCGGCGCTTGTTCATAGAGACTGCCTCGCCGGTTACCTGCGCGGACCGCGGTTCCTATAAGCGCTGATAGACTGCCAGCTTTCTTTCTGTATACGGCCTAAAGGAACAGGGTATAAACAGAGTGACATGGAACTAGTCGTGGTCACTAGCGGAGATGGCCAATAGCGCGGCGAGAACGCGGCAAAAATGAACAAAACATATGTGAAAAAGACCAAGAAAGATTGAATCCATTCTGATGACTCTATCGTAAAGGAACAGGGTATAAACAGAGTGACATAGGACTAATCGTGGTCTCTGGCGGTGATGGCCAACAGCGCGGCCAGCACGCGGCACGTACGGGACACCGTCCCGCCCGCGGGGTGGCGGTACCCTTTGATGAGGTGGCCCGCCAACGCGAAGTGGAAGTTGGATCGGAAGCTGGACGAAAATGGACAAAGCTTAATACGTTCCCATTAATCACGCCATAAGGTCAAAGCCATGGTTATTCATCTCACGTGCAAGCGAGGCAGCGAGATCGCACCTCCTCGCTCACACACACCAAGGCTGAGGGAGATAGATATAGCGTTGACTGTTTATCGGAACTGGGTCTAAACACTGATTTACATTTAACTTCAATTAGCTTTATAAAACTATAACCTAACCTTACTCAAAGAAATGGTAAGCCATCTCCCGTTTTTCTTAATAGTTTTAGTGAATTTGTCCATAAAAGTTTAAAATCTTACTAAAATACAGCTAGTTTAAGCTTTAGATTTTCATGCGACCAACGCGAAGTGGAAGTTGGATCGGAAGCTGGCCGAAAATGGACAAAGCTTATGTGATTACTGATTACGAGTGATTATGACCGACCACAAAATATTGAATCCAAATCAGGAGCCGTACTCTGAAACGCAAATCCGCAACTTCGGTTAGCCCCGCCCTTTTCACTTGATTCTGTCATGACTGGAGAGTGAGAGGGAGGGGTATAATGAAATTTCGGGTTTTGCGTTTCAGAGTAAGCCCTCTGGTTTCTGTTGTTAATGCAGTCGTTATGATGACTCCATCGTACAGGAAACATGGGGGAGGGGGGATCCTATCAATCACACTCGTGGAATTCTATTAAAAGACTCGCCAAGGCCTGTGTTTTAATACCCCTCATTAGGTGATAGTCACATTTAAAATACAAAACATAAACTAATAAACACAGGAACATAGAACAAGACGTGGTTCCTAGCGGTCATGGCTTAAGGTGTATCGATGAGCTCAGTGGCGCCGCCAATGGAAATAAATCAATTTCATTTTATTAAAGACTTGGATTAAAAGTTTCGGTTATTTCGCGAAGGTGAAAGAGTGGAATGCATATTATAAATATACTTTTGAGAACTCAAACTTACGCAATAAGTCGTGAATCTCAATGGTGCCAAAAGTGGCCACATTTGGCAATATCGAGATCCATAACTTGGTGCTCATATTTGAGGCCATGAAAAAACAATTAGAAATTACATTTTGCTCTTCTATTTGCGCGAAATAACCGAAACTTTTAATCCAAGCCTTTAATAAAATGCAATTGATTTATTTCCATTGGCGGCGCCACTGAGCTCATCGATACACCTTAAGAACGCGGCACATACGGGACACCGTCCCGCCCGCGGGGTGCCGGTACCTCTTGATGAGGTGAGTTGGATCGGAAGCTGGCCGACAACGAACAAATCATGTGATTACTAGCATACCGCCAGTAGCTTCGCCCGCGTGGACTACACGACGTTATCCCGCGGGAAGATGATATTTTTCCGGGATAAAAAGTAGCCTATGTTCCTCTCCAGGCTACACAGTATCTGTGTCCCAAACTTCTGCCATATCCCTTCAGCCGTTTTAGCGTGATTGAGTAACAAACATCTAAACTTTCACATTTATAATATTATATTAGTAGAATAGTAGAATGACCACGAAAGATAGAATCCAGATCTGGTTTCTGTTATTGATGCAGCCATTCTGATGACTCCATCGTAAAGGAACAGAGTATAAACAGAGTGACATGGAGCAATTAGAGGCCCTTTGCGGTTACTGCCAAAAGCACGACAAGAACGCGGCAAGTACGGCACGAACGCCCGCTAAGTGATGCGGGTAGGTCTTGATGACGTGCCTCACTAGTACGAAATGAAATTCAAGCGGACACTATGGAGAAATAGGGGATCGGGCTGATTCTTGATATGTAACTATTTAATAGTGAAATTCAAAAATATAACATTGAATTATAACAAAGATGCTGTCCAATAACATGCAAGTTGTAATGAGCTGCTGAATTGTGACAAAATGGTGACTCTAGCTATAATTTTCTTAAAGACGAAATTTTATATGGCGGGAATATGAGGAGCCAGTGGATGGCCTAAACAATCTGAATTCTTTGGCCGAGTCATTGTTAATGACCATTTTGGATGTTTCCAAGTGTTTGATGATCTTGACTGCTACCAGCTATGACATTTTTTTTTGACTTTTCATACAAATCATACTGATCACGTGATAGATTTAGTATTGGAAGTCTAAAATTTGTTGTCGTATTTCGACCCATGTTTCTAATTGAAAGTTGTTCATTTATCGATTCTGTGTCGAACCTAAAAATTTGGCCAGTAGTTTCAAAATAACCACGTATGACGCTGACTGTACAGTTGTATGAAATTACATTTTATTTAAATATTAACAAATAACTTACCTCAATCCAACAGCGTGATCGAGTTGTTTGAAATGCCACTCCAAAGGCTCCCTCGTCTCCATCATCACTTGCTCCAGGCTCTGCAAGTTATGATGTGTTTTACAAATAATTCAAATATAAACAGAAAATATTGTTTCGGGAAAAGGGCTGGAGTGCAATGTTAGATTAGATGAGATAATTATTTATTGAAAGAAAGAAAGAAAAATTGTTTATTATGATATCACACGACACTTAGACTGACAACAAAAGAAAAAAAAAGAAAAACACTTATCACAGACTAGAATAGAGACAAAATAAAATATTGCACACACAAACATAAAAATACCAACAACAAGTCGCAAGAGAAGTTGTAGAATTAGGCGGCCTTATCGCTTAGCAGCGATTTCTGCCAGGCAACCCATATTTTGAAGGAACATCACACGAGATTAGGATTTGTGCGCAAATAAGTTTAAAATAAAGATGTTTTACGTAGTGATGCAACGAATACGAATATTCGTATTCGCCGAATAGTAGATGTTTACCGAATATTCGTATTCGCCGAATATAATCACGAATATTAAAAAGAAAACTATTTATATTATACTAGCTGACCCAGCGCGACTTCGTTCCCGTGGCCCTACCCCCTACTCCACCCTACCCTACCCCCTACTCCACCCTACCCTACCCGTACTCTACCCCTACCCTACCCCTACCCTACCCCTACGCTACCCCTACCCCTACTCTACCCTACCCTACCCCTACCCCTACCCTACCCTACCCCTATATCCTTCCTTGGACTTCCACGAACATTTCAAGACCAAAATTAGCCAAATCGGTCCAGCCGTTCACGCGTGATGTCGTGACCAAGGGAAATAGGGATTCATTTTCATATATATAGATTATTACAACTTAACACAACCCAAATTACGGTTTGACTGTGCACCGTATATCCGAACGCACCTACGCACTATACTGTTTGTATCTATTGACGGAGATTACCCTAAAATTGAATGAACGGAGTCGAGTTCTCAAGTTGTTAATTGTTACTTGTTTGTTTCATAGCTTAACATGAGTTCCTTCATCTAGTTTCGATGGGTTATTATTAATAATGTCAGCAATTAATTTCAATAAATAAATATTTTAGTAAAAAAAGAATTGTGTGTATTATTCATTACCTTGTTGAATTATTCGTATTCGTATTCGCCGAATAGTAGGTTTGATATTCGTATTCGGTAAAGTAGTATTCGTTGCATCACTAGTTTTACGTCATTCGGCTTAACTTTTTTATCGAGTGATCAATCTTGTATTGTCTTTACCTTATTATCGAATTGTCCCTGCGAGTCCAGAGTGTGTAGATTTTGTTCCATCAAAGCAAGCCCAGCTGCATACAATGTAGGATCGTCCAGTTGTAATACGGAGAGAGATACCCAAAATAGAGCTTTGTGGATTGGAGATTCCTGGGAAAAGAGGAAGTCAAAGTAAATTTTTGTTTGTCTAGAATCTATATACATTTTCACAACTAGCTCTGATGGGACTCGAACCACGACCCTTTACTGCCCGGGCGGATGCTCTAGACAGTGAGTATCATCGGAGCTATTAATATGAAACGGGTTGATTTTTTTCTAATGTTTGTTTTTGTTTCAATGAATGTTACGTCTTTACAAGCGTTTTCTGATGTTTTTGGTGGGTTTTGAAATACCTGTTTTGTAATTTTTGGGAATTGTGTAGCAAAATGTGACGGGTACATCATTTTAACACTTACCGGGTTTAGAAGCGGCTGCAGTCTGGTCAGACACATGATGTGAGCTTCTAGCAGTGCGAGATCGTTGAATGACTCTAAAGCCTTCACAAGTATCCTGAGCAGGTGTCTACTTTATCTATAGTCATATGTTACATTACTTACCGGATGTAGAAGCGGCTGCAGTCTGGTCAGGGACATGATGAGTATTTCTAGCAGTGCGAGATCGTTGAATGACTCTAAAGCCTTCACAAGTATCCTGAGCAGGTGTCTACTTTATCTATAGTCATATGTTACATTACTTACCGGATGTAGAAGCGGCTGCAGTCTGGTCAGGGACATGATGAGAATTTCTAGCAGTGCGAGATCGTTGAATGACTCTAAAGCCTTCACAAGTATCCTGAGCAGGTGTCTACTTTATCTATAGTCATATGTTACATTACTTACCGGATGTAGAAGCGGCTGCAGTCTGGTCAGGGACATGATGAGTATTTCTAGCAGTGCGAGATCGTTGAATGACTCTAAAGCCTTCACAAGTATCCTGAGCAGGTGTCTACTTTATCTATAGTCATATGTTACATTACTTACCGGATGTAGAAGCGGCTGCAGTCTGGTCAGGGACATGATGAGTATTTCTAGCAGTGCGAGATCGTTGAATGACTCTAAAGCCTTCACAAGTATCCTGAGCAGGTGTCTACTTTATCTATAGTCATATGTTACATTACTTACCGGATGTAGAAGCGGCTGCAGTCTGGTCAGGGACATGATGAGTATTTCTAGCAGTGCGAGATCGTTGAATGACTCTAAAGCCTTCACAAGTATCCTGAGCAGGTGTCTACTTTATCTATAGTCATATGTTACATTACTTACCGGATGTAGAAGCGGCTGCAGTCTGGTCAGGGACATGATGAGTATTTCTAGCAGTGCGAGATCGTTGAATGACTCTAAAGCCTTCACAAGTATCCTGAGCAGGTGTCTACTTTATCTATAGTCATATGTTACATTACTTACCGGATGTAGAAGCGGCTGCAGTCTGGTCAGGGACATGATGAGTATTTCTAGCAGTGCGAGATCGTTGAATGACTCTAAAGCCTTCACAAGTATCCTGAGCAGGTGTCTACTTTATCTATAGTCATATGTTACATTACTTACCGGATGTAGAAGCGGCTGCAGTCTGGTCAGGGACATGATGAGTATTTCTAGCAGTGCGAGATCGTTGAATGACTCTAAAGCCTTCACAAGTATCCTGAGCAGGTGTCTACTTTATCTATAGTCATATGTTACATTACTTACCGGATGTAGAAGCGGCTGCAGTCTGGTCAGGGACATGATGAGTATTTCTAGCAGTGCGAGATCGTTGAATGACTCTAAAGCCTTCACAAGTATCCTGAGCAGGTGTCTACTTTATCTATAGTCATATGTTACATTACTTACCGGATGTAGAAGCGGCTGCAGTCTGGTCAGGGACATGATGAGAATTTCTAGCAGTGCGAGATCGTTGAATGACTCTAAAGCCTTCACAAGTATCCTGAGCAGGTGTCTACTTTATCTATAGTCATATGTTACATTACTTACCGGATGTAGAAGCGGCTGCAGTCTGGTCAGGGACATGATGAGTATTTCTAGCAGTGCGAGATCGTTGAATGACTCTAAAGCCTTCACAAGTATCCTGAGCAGGTGTCTACTTTATCTATAGTCATATGTTACATTACTTACCGGATGTAGAAGCGGCTGCAGTCTGGTCAGGGACATGATGAGTATTTCTAGCAGTGCGAGATCGTTGAATGACTCTAAAGCCTTCACAAGTATCCTGAGCAGGTGTCTACTTTATCTATAGTCATATGTTACATTACTTACCGGATGTAGAAGCGGCTGCAGTCTGGTCAGGGACATGATGAGTATTTCTAGCAGTGCGAGATCGTTGAATGACTCTAAAGCCTTCACAAGTATCCTGAGCAGGTGTCTACTTTATCTATAGTCATATGTTGCATTACTTACCGGATGTAGAAGCGGCTGCAGTCTGGTCAGGGACATGATGAGTATTTCTAGCAGTGCGAGATCGTTGAATGACTCTAAAGCCTTCACAAGTATCCTGAGCAGGTGTCTACTTTATCTATAGTCATATGTTACATTACTTACCGGATGTAGAAGCGGCTGCAGTCTGGTCAGGGACATGATGAGTATTTCTAGCAGTGCGAGATCGTTGAATGACTCTAAAGCCTTCACAAGTATCCTGAGCAGGTGTCTACTTTATCTATAGTCATATGTTACATTACTTACCGGATGTAGAAGCGGCTGCAGTCTGGTCAGGGACATGATGAGTATTTCTAGCAGTGCGAGATCGTTGAATGACTCCAACGCTTTTACAAGTATCCTGAGCAGTTGTCTATCTTGCCTATAGTTAGATCATTGTGCTTTAATGAGATCTACCATAGTGCATTCTCATATATGTCTCACGAATTACACACTTTAGGTATTATTACAGAATTTTCCGTAGTCTATGGTTAGGTCACTTACCAGGTGCAGTAGTGGCTGCAGTCTGGTGAGACACATGATGAGAGCTTCTAGCAGTGCGAGATCTTTGAATGACTCCACTGCCTTCACCAGTATCCTGAGCAGTTGTCTGCCTTGTCTATAGTCATATGTTTTTTTACCCTCTTAGAGGGGGAATTTCTAAAAATCCTCTCTCAGTGCTCCCCTACACAGCCCAAGGAGCATACATGCCAAATTTCAGCTTCTTGCGCCCAGTAGTTTCCGGGAGGTATTATCTCGCCCGAATTCAAATGGCCCGCATTTTTGTTTTTTATTTTTTTAAGACACAGTTCTAACCTACCCTAACCATTATTGTTGTAATCATTTAAAATACAAATTACTATAAACTTTAGCTCATTAGGTTAGGTTAAGTTAGAACTGTGATCTATAAAAACAAAAACAAAAATGCGGGCCAGTTGATTTCGGGCGAGATAATACCTTACCCGTAGTTTCAGTTGTGCGTTGTCTGTCAGTCAGTCAGTAACGCAAGAGTTCTATACATATAATTAGATAGATATAGATTAAGATTACTTACCGGGTGCAGTAGCGGCTGCAGTCTGGTCAGACACATGATGAGAGCTTCTAGCAGTGCGAGATCGTTGAATGACTCCAAAGCCTTTACAAGTATCCGGAGTAATTGCTTCATGTCGTCATCTGTTACGTTTTTACCTGGAAATAATGTTATGTTAGTAGGGTTGTTAATCGTACTCATTAATAGAGGATCAGTTAAGCTATTATACTTAAAAGGAGTGTGTAGACAGCGCTCTCCACACAAACGGCGATAACGTTTTCCGCCTTCTAAACCTTAACATACAACAATGAATTTTCGGTATGATGTTGAAATGCATAATGTGGGGATGATGCAACTGTTTAAAGGAAGACTTATGTTGTGTCTTTCTTCCGGGCTAGGTGTTGTTAGCCCGGGGACAACTGTCCAACAGATGTTAATCGGAATTCTTATTTATGTTAAGTTGCTTGATAAACTTCGTGAGCGTGATGTAGGTTCAAATCCGAGATTGTCTGCTGCAGCCATCTATCGCTACGATGGTTAAAGCTCCGTGTTATGCGTCCATGTGCGCGTCGTCTAGATGTCGCCACACATAAGAACTAGGGCTGTACGTGTTATGGTAACTAGATAACGAATAAATATTTTTTTGTAAATACACACTTAATTTACATAGATAGCTAGCATCCAGCCAGACCAAGACAAATATTTGTCTTGTTCGGGAATCGAACCCAAGACCTCCAGCGCAGAAGGCAGGTATCCTAACCCTGCGCCAAATCGGTCGTCATGTCGGAGGTCGGTTGTGGGACGGGTCGATTTTATCTAATACTTTATTTTCAGCTATTGAAACTTACTTATGCATCCAAATACTATGAGTGCTCGAGGTTGCAACGCAGGATTGAAGCAGAACGCGAAACTCTTTGCTAATGAAGTCCTGCGGGCAATGCAAATAAATATAGGAGTTCATTATACATTAATGTGCTTCTCTATGGTATCATCATCATCATAAACAAGAGTAACGGGACTCAACGCGACATTTATTATGTAGTACATAATATGTACTTACAGCTTGACGTTTCGGCTATGTTGCAGAGCTTGTCAAGCTGTAATTACATAATTATGTACTACCACAGCGGTGACACTCCGTGTCCGTGAGAGTTCGAGCGCCGGTGACGTTTAGCCGACGCTAGGGTTGATACCGAACGAAATTGAATATAGACTTACGCCAAAGAAGGTTACGTGTAGGATGTTATATTATTTGTGTAAGAATATTTAGGTAATAAAAGACACGTTCAATTTTCAATCAACTTTTATAGATATTTTTATTAAATATCTTTACAAATGGGAAATAATAAGATTTCCGACAAAGTAAAATATGAACGACATTGAATAAAATACTCAAATAAGAATCCGAGCAGCGTTATATTATAGCGACAATTTACGAATGACTAATTTCGAGTCGAAAATACTTTATTAGCTATGTTCAGGAATACGTAGGTATATCTCGGTAAACAAGTATCATTTTGGTGAAACCGCAGGTTTTGTCTGTGCAGTTATGGATAAGGTTGTGATGACGAATAACTACCGAAAGTATATCCTTAAGGGATGGCACAGTGGATATATTTTGCCTAGCGTGCCATCGTCCGGGTGAATCCCTTAGACATATAATCTCCGGTTGTTCTCGTCTCGCAAACGGCGAGTATGTGCATAGACATAACCAAGGATAATACACCAATAACTTGCTCTGAAACATAATCTTGTGGCATCCGAGGTGCCGTACTACAAGTATGCACCAGAACAGGTTCTTGAAAATAGCCATGCTACATTGTATTGGGATCGATCTATCATTACAGACAGGCAAGACTATTGTAGCATTAGCTACAATACAACAATATCAGGCTTATTAAAAGCCTTATATTGTATTGATAGATCGACATGAACACCACGCAATAATTGTTTATGTCGCTGTTCCCCATGACATGACAAGTTGACGACAACCTTGGGTAAGCTGAAAAAGATAAAGTAAACAAATATCTTGATTTAGCTCACGAGATTGTTGACACGTGGGACATTGATTCAGCAATTGTTGTTCCGATCGTCATATCTGCCCATGGTCTGATAGCCAAGAGCCTCGATAAACACCTTAAGAGGCTTGCGTTAGGTGGATGGATCGGGAGTCAGATGCAGAAGGCAGTACTTCTGGACACGGCACGTATAGTGAGAAGGTTCCTGTCTCTGAGGGCCTACTCTGAAACGCAAAACCCGAAACTTCGGTATAACCGTCCCTCTCACGCTCTAGTCGGGACAGAATCGAGTGAAAGGGGCGGGGCTAACCGAAGTTTCGGATTAGCGTTTGTGAGTACGGTCCCAGGATCCTTAACCATCGATCGGTAGCCGGGACCCTGATCTTGCTACCGTTGGGGAACTGCATTGTTATATTTTTTTATGTTTTATAATGTAAAAAAAATATGTTTAGAAATATAATTTTGTAAGTATTTTAAATGTAATAAAGGGAATAATAATAATAATATATGTACGTAAAATAAGCTACTAACAGTGGGACACAGTTAATGTGTCCGAATAAAATACTAAATCGTCCAAAGAAAATACTAAGTTAGCGACAAAAATACTGAGTAAGTGAATCAATAATCGCCCAAATAAAAATAAGTCCTCTCAATAATTATTTATTATCGACTGAATTTTAACAACTTTCGCATTTTTTGGCTTCCTAGTAGTTCCTTTTTGAATGTATGAAGATTGCGCCAGCCCTCGGCCAAGGCATTCACCGACTGCCTGTTCCCCGCCCCGCGCGCCTCTCACGGCCCCCGCTCACATCCAGTCACCCACACATAGCCGCAAGCGATTTTACGTGCACACATGCTTAAGTGTCGTTTCTTTTCGCGTAAGTGTATATATTCTTTGGTACTACATAATAAATGTCGCGTTGAGTCCCGTTACTCTTGTTTATAATTATAACGGAACGCGAAAGATTAAAATCTTATATCATCATCATCATCAGCCATTTATTGTTTCCACTCTTGGGGCATTGGCCTTCCTTATGGATGGATAAGGACAATGGTCCATGACACACCACGCGGGCCCAATGCGGGTTGGTGGGTATTAACGATTGCAAATGAAAAGGGGACCAACGGCTTAGCGTGCTTTCCGGAGCACGGAGGAGCTCGAGAAGAAAAGTTTTTGGTCACCCATCCCGTGACCGACCATTGCAAAAGTTGCTTAACCCCAACGATCGCAGGCCGAGCGCGGCAACTACTGCGCCACGGGCTCATCTATGGTAGTTATTCTATATGAAAACTGTTAAATTATTTGATGTTACCTTTTTTTCTACTACACATCATCACTAGCCACGAACTGGATATCAAAAACTTATCGTTTTATCCTTCGATCATATAAACCCTAGATTCACAATTGCATACTAAATGCGCTTGAATATGTGATTCCAACAGCGCTGTCATTAGTAGTTATACTTATAGATATTTCGATTCCGAATACTGCCGTCACCACATTTGATATTCGACCCTAAGCAACAGTAATTGGATTTAAATTCGGTCGGCATGGTAGTACTTACGATCTTATTACATGGAAAGCTCAGATGGTCGGCCGACGCTAGAACAGCGAATCGTATTTCGTCATGTTTGCATCTCTGTCTTACTAACGCAAATAGAAGAAACGGTTGCGCGGCAAGGAATATTGCAATATTTTAGTATAAATAATGAAATTATGATATTTTCAGTACATGTTTGACTTTAAATTAATTGTGCAATTATATTTACGTTCAATACTGACTGAAAATATCTATTTTTTTCCTTTTTTCGAATTGTTTTTGCGCATCTTCTCAGCACATTTAGGCATCGTTTCGCCGGGCGGTCAAATGACTACTGAGGCGATCTAATGCCCAATTTCGAATTGGGCATTCGTTGGCAGCTTCACTTTCTGTGCGTTTACGCTGTATCTAGGGTTTATATGATCGAAGGTATTATCACTAAAAAGCTTAATTTTATTTTTATTTATATGTCAAAATATATTTACTTTTTTGAATTCACAATGCAATTTTTATTATTGAAAATGAAATATTAGAAAAAAACGACCCATCCTCCAAGTAGCTCCGCCGGGAATCGAACCCGGGACCTTTCACGGTCCGGGCGACTGCTCTGACCGCTGAGCTACGGAGTCGTTAGAGGAAGCGTCGAATTTTTCCAATACTTCTTACGCGCTGTGAGCCATCTTTATCGATTGTCAAATACCTGGAAAGGTATTTCATTCTAGTGTTGAAGGTAGTAATATCTTCACATTGATGAAATAAAACGCTGGCTCACAGCGCGTAAGAAGTATTGGAAAAATTCGACGCTTCCTCTAACGACAGTGAAAGGTCCCGGGTTCGATTCCCGGCGGAGCTACTTGGAGGATGGGTCGTTTTTTTCTAATATTTCATTTTCAATTTATTTATATGTCTAAAAGACAATCAAAACACTTACCACGTGTCCAACCAATTACAGTCCGGTATATCCCGCATACAAACCTCCATGATCTCGAGCAACGCGTCAGTAATCGTCTCCGACTGCAGAGGTAGTCGCTCTCTGTCTGTGTGCGTAGGTGCGAGCGGGACAGTAGACGAAGTGCATATATTTAATAAAACACTTACCACGTGTCCAACCAATCACAGTCCGGTATATCCCGCATACAAGCCTCCATGATCTCAAGCAACGCGTCAGTAATCGTCTCAGAAGGCTGCAGAGGTAGTCGCTCTCTGTCTGTGTGCGTAGGTGCGAGAGGGACAGTAGACGAAGTGCTAAACATAATAATATATTTAATAAAACAGTTACCACGTGTCCAACCAATCACATTCCGGTATATCCCGCATACAAGCCTCCATGATCTCAAGCAACGCGTCAGTAATCGTCTCCAAAGATTGTAGAGGTAGTCGCTCTCTGTCTGTGTGCGTAGGTGCGAGCGGGATAGTAGACGAAGTGGGAATGACAGTGCCGCCACTAGAAGAGTTGGAGTCGGTGCACACTGCGTGCGAATGCTCGGCGTATCGGCTGTTGGAAGGAAACAAAATTTGAAGAAAATACAAGAACTTATATAAAACAACTCTTCACGGATACTATCATATCAGGCTTTATTAAACACATTTAGTTAGTTATTGGTTGTGGTTTTTAAAGGATTTTTAGTTTTTTCCCGACGTTTCAGGCGACAGTACTTTCGGTGCTTATTTCATGATTATTTCTTTCAACTTTTTTCTAGTGTTATATTAGTTTCTAAGAACCTCCCTCACCAATCATTAGCGTGCCTATTGTAAAGGGCTCCGAAAGGCGGTCACGGCGGCCGACTTCACCTTGGATATGCCGAACATCTGGTAGAACTTGGGAAGCGTGAACTCGTCTAGTAATAACGTAAGGTCTACCTTTCATAGCTAATCTAGCAATAGTAAACTAGTATGACTAAGAAACTAGCAGGTGTCATAAAGGCATACCGTTGTGGAAATCTTACACGTAAGTTGTCACTTATTTATTTATTTATTTATTTATTGAACACTTTATGCACAAAAAAGAATGTACAGAGGCGGACTTAATGCCTTAGGCATTTTCTACCAGTCAACCTTAGGGTGATGTGGAGTCTATGATGTGGTAGGGTGCACAACCAGCTTATAGAAGAAAAAAAGGAACAAGAAGACTTATCACTCATCGCTACCCTTTTGCGCAAAACACAGAAGGAATCCATACCATACCTTTTCATTTCTACGATTTAATACTGCAACGTGCCTTTATTTAATAGGCGACACTGCTCTCAGTACCAAATGTTTTACATGCTTAGTCAGTGCCGATCCTTCCATTGCGGTCCTAAACATTAGAATACTTACTCGAACTCGAACGCAAAATTTTGAAACCTTCTTATTTATCATGGCGTCTCTTTCTCGCTTTTGACATTGAAGTGGTCTATAAATATGTTGTTTCTCCCTCACCAGTCATTAGCGTGCCTATTGTAAGGGCTCCGGAAGGCAGTCACAGCGGCCGACTTCACCTTGGATATGCCGAACATCTGGTAGAACTTGGGAAGCGCGAATTCGTCCAGAGATAACATGAGGACTCGTTGGGTCTCCTCTGTGGAAGGAAAGTAAATAAATAAGTGTTGGACACAATCACATGCATTGCACAGTAGATCATTGAACCTTAAAATCGGACATAGCCATATTTTGCCAAAATCCGCTAGAATAGATCATATCTAAGACACGACTTTTCGAGCTCAGAACGGTATAGCGAATCACCCTTCTTGGATGGTACGGTTCGCCGAAATCACTCTTAGTCGAACGGTTTTCGTCGACCGGACGGACATCGTCTGAAAATTCATTCAAAAAAGTCTAGACATTTCTGTTACACGAGGGTGCTCATCGTGGTTTAGATTCATATCTACATCGTATGACATGTCCGATTTTGAGGTTCAAATATCATCTCATAAATCTACTATTCATTATTCCAATACTAAACTGTAGTAACTTGGGCACTAGTGTTATGGAAATTGGAAACAACGACGGGTATTAGCACATACACCCAGACCCGAGGAAATATTGAAAAGTTCGTTTTCAATATTTGGGCGAGACATCTAGATATAGCGGCATCTTGGAGGTCGTCAAAAGTAAAGAAAAATGAATCACTATACAGGTTGTCTCTATAAATGGAACGGACGTTTCACTGTTAAAGCTGATGAGTTTTTTTCGCCTGTTTTTCTTGTCAGTTAAAAGATGTCCATAACAGGTGGTAGGTAAAAAAATGTTGGACGATTCATAAGCATTAATTTTATTTAATCTATATGACTAAAAATTTATTGACTTTGATTTTGACTAAAGATGGATGAGAAGTCGGACTGAAAGCACAGAAGTCTAATCCGATTCCGTTTCCGACGGTGTGTGTATCAAGGGGAAGAAACGCGACAGTGTGAAACAATACGAACAATACTACTCCCGGAATCCTCAACACTGAGGAACTGGCTATCTTATCTCTAACACAATAATGCTGAAAACATCATTGTTATGGCGTCAGACTTAGATAAGATGGTCCTACCATCAAATTTTTGCAGTTTGAATTTTTAATTACCCGTGAAGCTGGGCGTGGTGCAGGTGCACAGCGAGTGTATGATGTTGATGACCAGCCCGTGCGTGGCGGCGCGCATGGACACGGCCCCGGAGCATACCAGGAACGCGACCGTGTGGAACAAGTACGGCAGGTGGACCGCCACGTCCAGGCAGTTGTTGAACGATAACATGAGCTAAAATACACAAAAAACAGCGATTTATTGCGTCTTGGCGCATAATGTCCTTTTCTCGAAATGTCCTTTCTCATAATGTCCTTTTCTCAAAATATTTTTTCTCGAAATGTCCTTTCTCTAAATGTCTTTTTCTTGAAATGTCCTTTCTCGAAATGTCCTTTTCTCAAAATGTCCTTTTAATATGCAAAATTTTTTGCGATATTTTCCTTCAATTATGATTATTATAAAAGATTTACGTCTTTCCATGTTCAAATACTTTTTTTACTGTATTTTATATAATGATGTTGATTTTAATGTTTATTTTTATTTTTATTTATTTTATTTATTAACACAAACACAATATCATAACAGGACATATCCCAATTCGATAAAGTGGTCCCTACTGCTTATAACATAAAATATACAGTGATACTTTGGCGAATTCACTCAAAGAACACGAAAAAATATCAATTATCTGTGATATTTCGTTGAGTGTGTGCAGAGCGCGTGTGATCGGGGCTTTACAAAGCAAATTAGTCCTGCCTAATTAGTTTAATGTTGATTCGAAGTTTAATGTTAGTAATGATAAATAAACAATGTTTTTGACTACAAATAAAGAGACTGGTTCATGATTATTATTCCTTTTTTTATTTCTGATTCTTTCCATCATATTTCTACAATTTTATAACTACATTACTCATTACTTCATAACATTCCTAGACTTAATAAATATTTACATGCATTGCATGTCTGTGTTTTTGATGATAATTTAGATAAGCGACTAACTAAAAAAACTTTGACATGTATTTGTTAAAACAATTATTTTAATTTAAAAGGACATTTTGAGAAAAGGACATTTTTAGAAAAGGAATTTTTGAGAAAGGACATTTTGAGAAAAGAACATTGTGCGCTAAGACGATTCACGAAATACCCATAAACAATAAAAAGCAGCTACTTAGTATTCGACAATTGGTAGATAAACGAATAAATTAATCTGATCCGTGTCCGACCCCTTTTCAAGCTTTCGAACTCGTAAGAGGTTTTTATGCTGTTTACAGTAGTAATACTGTCATACATCGAAGATTCTTTAAGATTAACGGAAGAAAATATTGTCCTTCTCTGAAGTCGACGCGATGGTGTAAGTAAACAAATAAAGTGAGGATTTGTGAATTGTGTTTATTTTTATAGAAAGCTTTACCCAACACCATAACTACCTCTGCTACTCGAATTATAAAAGGTTAGAACCGAGCAGCCCTGACGCGAAGCCTATTAGGCGTGGTGGGAGAGCAGGGCGCGGCGATGGACAGGGCCCTGTGTCTGACTAAGTCCAACATGCCGTTTGGTATACGTAAAGACTATTTTTAATACAGTTGCTCAAAAAGTGGCGTATTGCAGGGACGTATAGCGTTCGGGATGTGGGCTATTACACACTCGAACTTTTTCTTTACCTTTCCCGAACTCGTGCGTTTTCTTTCCCAACTGTCAAAATATTGTCTATTGTGTCCTTTCGCCGTTATTCGAAGTGAACATCAGGATGGCGGGTGTACTTCTCAGATTAGCTTAAATTTATTGTAGATATTTGGTACCTTCTGTGTACCTTTACGTACCTCTTTTAAAAATCTGTGTACCTCCGTATTTACTAAGATATTCAAATCGCTAGGTACACCCGCGGACCTGACGTCAGGTCCGCGGGTGTACTTTGAACCAATGAGTGTATCGTAGTGAAATTGTGTATAGATTTGGTACCTTCTGTGTACCTGCAGAAACATGTATTAGACTTCCATAATTCGATAAGGTATCGAAGATATTCAATACAATAAGTACACCCGCCAACCTGACGTTAGGATTTTTTTGAAACCGATGAGTGTATCGTAATGGTTTTGAGTATAGATTTGGTATCTTCTGTGTACCTGCAGAAACATGTATTAGACGTCCACAATTCGATAAGGTATAGAAAATATTCAAAACAATAGTTTACCCGCCATCCTGATGTCAGTATGGTGCATGCACACTGGTTCCATATTGTAAAGGTAGGGACTTAGGTTGCACGTTTTTTTAGCAACCACAATTTGATATCCAAGGAAATTAAATATATATGTGGAGTGTAAATCATATGCCTGTGTTGACATGTTAAGGGTAAGGGTTTCTGAAAGACGACAAAATATTTCTAATAGCGCCTACATGATGGGGTCATATCCTCTGCTAAATGTCTAATGAACAGTCTACGGTTAATTTGTATTTTTAATGTTAATAATGAACAAACAGTCACAAATAATATCTTAATAGCTACTGTAATTTGATAATTAGACTTCAATACAAATATTTCTTATACTCTTATAAGTTATTACTTGTAGATTTATTAGTTTTTTTTATAAATTTGCGAAGGCAAACTGTTTATATATCTTATCATACAACTTTTTCCGAGCGATCATAATTAGTCTATTACTTTAAGGTACAGTCATCTATAAGGAAAGTTGAGCCACTTGCATTGCAGCATTAATGAACATTCTTAATTTGGCCGTCTTATGAAAACGTTTATCAGCCGCATGCCTGAAAGATGCCCTATAAGCGTTACACGGCTAGATAAAAAATGTTGTGAAGTGGCTAAATTTTCCCTCTATTGAGATTTGTATTTAGTGAGTTAGGTAGTCTTACACATATAACATTAAATGACTTTACTCGCGAATCTACATTTACAAAGCAAGCCAACCTAAATACATATGCATTAAACAAAGTGGTCGGTATCAATCCGTATGTATGGTTGTTTGTCTTGTTACATTTGCATGCAATTTGTTGTACGATGCAATCAATAATTTTGTTGATACATTGTGAACGTTGTTCGTCGAATTTTATAGACAGACAGACAGACAGACAGACAGACATGACGAATCTATAAGGGTTCCGTTTTTTGCCATTCGGCTACGGAACTCTAAAAATATTTATTTATTATGTCCTTACGCTCCATTGTAATTTTTTTATTTTTATTGCATTGTTATAGTGAGCGCCCGCCCGAGTTTTTAAAAACCTTCAGTCGGAAATACGCACTTTGATCGTAAATGTCTCAGCCATTTTTTAAGATATAAAAAGTAATTACAGTTTTTCTCGTAATTTTTTGTAGATTTATTTGGCATGTAAAATAAAAAATAAACCGGCCAAGTGCGAGTCGGACTTGCGCACGAAGGGTACCGTACCATTATCTATACAACATTAGACAGTATATTTATTATCGAGAAAATAACGGTAAAAAATTTCTATTACTATTAAAAGTCGCATTACATAATGAGTCACACCAATGATTTTTGTTATCAGCATATCTAAAAAATATGTAACTCGAGAAAAAAGAATCTGTTTTTATTTTTTTCCTATCTTCAAAAATGACAGATATTAAACGTTAAAGTACGGCCTCCGAGGAAAATTTGGGTGAACCAATGGCATTAACGTGTGACGTCACGTCGCACTTCCGTATACGTCTACATAGAATCCTTTGGCTATATAGTCGCGCTCTCACGGTTTCGTAATAAATTTATTTATTTTTCTTATAGTCGATCAATGAAATGGTTAAGAAATTTTTGTATTGAGCCCATGTGAAAAAACACCTTCAAATAATGTTTTATTTTCGTGAATAATAAAAATCAACTTTCTTAATGGCGGGCGGGATTCTGTCAATACATATAGCAACCGTCAAAACAAAATGTACTTACTTACAACCTCAACTGAATTGGTGGTTAAATATGCACCCTAAAAACTGACAGCCATTTCAATAATTTTATACTGCTAGTGGCGCCTCCACCACTGGGTCAAATAAGTTTGTGGGATAAATGTCTTTCGGTATCGACAGTAGGTGACAGTTTTAGAGTGCCCCTGCGCGCGGTCGAAATTGAATACTAATCATTTACCATAACCTTAGAACGAAGAAAATGTACTGTAACTAGCGTCAAAAACGCACGAGTTGCGCGCAGATTGCGCACAGACGAACTCTATGTAGGTACAGTTAGACGGAAATCACCCGCAACAGCCGCAATCGGAGATGTCAGTGCGACATGACGTCATCGCAATAGCGCGCAAGGAAAGCAAATTTTCAAAGGCTGGTGAAACTTTACAACGCTGTAACTTTGGAAATCCTGGCCAGGTTTCGATGAAACAAAAACTATTAGTACTTGCACGAGTACGCGCATTAAATGCAGTAATTTTTATAGTCATATTTTGATGTGTTGGTGTGACTCATTATACTACCTAATCCAATACATTTAAAAATCAAAAAAAGATAAGGTCTGGCAGCACTGGGATATTGTTCTACCTAGAGTGCGTGTCAGATAAGTCTGCCCGTGACTGGGGCGTTTTTGGCGCTAGTTACAGTTCATTTTTTGTTCAAAGGATATGGTAAAGATTAGTATTCGATTTCGACCGCGCGCAGAGTCCAGTAGTTTTCTTCCGAAAACTTTTTTAAAACAGCCATAAATAATATAATTAGTGATGTTTGCTATTTATGACATATATCAAAACATTTCGTGTCCATCAATTCCCCTGTCTTGTTCGAAACGGAGTCTCTGATATTGTGAAAATCCTAATCAAAATCACCCTTTGAAAATCCACCCAACAACTTGTAAATATGTAACACGACGATCTCCGTGGCTAATTGATGTACGCACCGGTTTTCAGGGTTCCGCTATCTCTGGATGTCCCGACTCCTGAGTTCGATTTGTACATCATTATTTGATTAAAAATATAATAAAAGTGATTGCGCAATTATACATTTTGTCGTCTCTTGGAAACCTTTACCCTTGAACATTGGTCTGCAGGTACACAAACCGTACCAAATCTATACCCAGAGTGTAAGTTTACCAATGCAAACGTTACTATCGCGTTTAAATTAAATTGTATCTAAGCCTTATTTCTTGAAAATAAAGTACAATCTATCTGTCAAAATTGCACCATAGTCCCTATTTTTACAATATGGAACCAGTGTGCGCCATCCTGTCACCAGGGCCCTGTTAAACGAAACTTACAAGTCTACAATTATGTAAAAAGGGACTAATTTGTAGACTTGTAATACAAGACGTGCTGTTTAACCAAACTTACAAATAATATGTAAGAATTTTACAACTAAAAATCTTACATATTTGTAAAGTCTAATTGATGATTAAACGAACTTACCTTAGTGACGTTCTATCACAATGGGAGAGTTTCCTACAGTAATTTTTCTATGCACTAGATTACGCTGTAACTGTAACACAACCACCTTTTTTCAGCATATTATGGCAAAGGATTCGTTCATTTTGCCTAAAAACACCTCCCACCTCACCTCCGCCGGTTCAAAGGCTCCTTGCAACTTTTTGTTGATATTCGGAAACGATATTCGTATGGTGATGTCAGACTATTTTCTTTGCGATTTTCTACTACGTTCTAGTTCGTTTACTTCTTCATTCAGATCTTTTATCAAACCCTTAATGACATTTTTGGTGCGAATTGTTGCACCTAGATAGATAGATATTTAGATAGATAGATATATAGTAGTATATAGTATATAGTAGTATATAGATAGATATATAGTAGTAGTATATTCTGAACTAATCTGAAAAAGTTAGGTCGCTATGGTTGGGTAGCGCCATCTAGTACAATTTTTTGAACTAACGATGAAACGTCAAAAGAAACTCTCATTATACGAAGGCTTCATCCGAAAAGATTATTGTACACATGTAGTTCCCCGTAACAACTCGCTAGTCACACACTAGACTTTTTGATTCAGAAGTCGGTTAAAAATTAAAGTATCTTTCATTTTTTTCTCATCATCAAGCAAGATTGAAGAAATCTCTTCTAATATCCCATTGTTAATGCATAGAACATAATTAATGATACTCTACTGTACTGTAACTGTTTTTAACTGTACTTAACTGTACTTGGCTGTAGTTGGCTGTACTTATAGGAAAAATGTGATAATGATATAATGAAACAGCCATATTGAGATTTTATATAATGTTTATGCATTCACAATGCAATTTTGTAAGTGTAGGAAAAATTTTCTTACCACATTTTTCCTATACTTACAAAATTGCATTGTGAATGCATAAAAATAATATAAAATCTCAATATGTCTGTTTCATCTTAATCGATTGTTAAACATCTGTAAAAATGTTTCTTTCGGATGCGAGGGTTTCCTCACATTGATGAAGCAACGCTGGCCTACAGCGTAACAAGTGATAGCAAAATTCGACGAGTCGTGTAAGCCTTTCGGTAGCTTAGTTGGTCAGAGCATCGGGCCGGATTCCCGGAGGCGCGGGTTCGAATCCCACCTGAAAGCTACTTATGGGGCTCGTGGTTTTTTACTATCACATTTTTCCTATACTTACAAAATTGCATTGTGAATGCATAAAAATTATATAAAATCTTGGCTGTACTTGGCTGTACTTGGCTGTACTTGGCTGTACTTGACTGTACTTGACTGTACTTGAATGTACTTGACTGCACTTGACTATACTTGACTGTACTTGACTGTACTTGACTGTACTTGACTGTACTTGATTGTACTTGACTGTACTTGACTGTACTTGACTGTACTTGACTGTACTTGACTGTACTTGACTGTACTTGACTCTACTTGACTCTACTTGACTGCACTTGACTGCACTTGACTGCACTTGACTGCACTTGACTGCACTTGACTGCACTTGACTGCACTTGACTGCACTTGACTGCACTTGACTGTACTTGACTGTACTGGACTATACTTGACTGTACTTGACTGTACTTTACTTTATCAACCAAGTTTCTTCTGTAAAAAACTGTAAATGAAATAAAATTTTAATAAATATTTTTTACTAGCTTTCCGCCCGCGGATTTGCCCGCGTGGACTACACGACATTATCCCTCGGGAATGTGACGTTTTTCCGGGCTAAAAAGTATCTGTATGTTATTTTAATTTTTAGTTTTTTGCATTCACAATGCAATTTTTATAATAGAAAAATGGAAAATGAAGTATTTAGAAAAAATCGACCCGTCTCACAACTATCGGAGCTAGTTGTGAGACGGGTCGATTTTTTCTAAATACTTCATTTTCCATTTTTCAAGTATCTGTATCCCAAATTTCAGCCAAATCCGTTCAGCCGCTTTGGCGTGATTGAGTAACAAACATCAAAACATCTAAACATCCAAACATCTAAACTTTCACATTTATAATATTAAGTAGGAAGTAGGATTTGCCTTCAGTGAATATTCCGATGATTAGTTACGTGTTACCTACATTATAAAGTTAGAAGTTTTTCTTAAACTTGTAAAATAAAATAATAATAAACCTTAGAACTATCTTGTCTTTGAAAACTCTTTAAAGTACCTAACTAAATCCAACTAGTGATCTATCTGTAATTTTATTTTATTTGCCCTCAGTGAATATTCCGATGATTACCGTGTTACATTAAGAATTTTTTTTTTATTATTTTTATGCATTCACAATGCAATTTTGTAAGTATAGGAAAAATGTGATAGTAAACTACTTATGGGGCTCGTGGTTTTTTACTATCACATTTTTCCTATACTTACATTAAGAAGTTGAAAGTTTTCTAAAACTTGTAAAATAAAATAGTATCAACCTTAGAACTGTTTTATCCTATGAGTAATAGTATTTATCCAAAGTCCGCAGCTACCGATGAGTTGATCAAAATCTTACAAAGTTAAAAAACCGAATAATAGCAGTGGCTATGGACATTTAAAATTTAAAGATTCTAACAATATAATGGATGTCCCAGAGTTACGGGGCATGACATGAAGGGAAAGTACTCTAAAAATATCTCTGAAAGGAAACATTCTTTTATTTTTGACAAGAAACAAAACAATGCCTTCTTCTACACTATGTGTCGACCCCCTACGCACATCGACAAAATATGGTACGTGTGAATAGTGTCGATGCAGCTTTTTGCAGTTGCGTTGTCGTTGTGCGAAAAAATGTTGATGTTAGTCCGTTTTCACTAGTAGTTGTGATGTGGTTACGTCGTATGCAATGTGGCCGGCCGCTAGTTCGCAGCGTCGTCGTCGCTGGTAGTTGCGTTGTGATTGGCACTCACGCGCTCGTAAATGACGGCAAAATATACATTTCGAATACAAAATGCGCCTTGCCCACGTGTTGTGGTTGTAGTACGTGTGGGTTGACACTTTAATATGAGTTGAAAGAACTATATAAGAACTACATACAAATTAAAATAAATTAAATGCAAGTTTATACGTAAATAGGCACAAAAAACGAGATCACGAGACTGATCAAAATCTGAAAAATAGGTGATTTAAGGTGCGACGATTTTTAATAAGGGATCGTGACGTTTTACAAAAACTTTCTTACCATCGCAAATAAATTTTAAAATGTTGCTACAAATATCCAGCTATCTAAAACAGTTTTCCGTTTTTCGTAGAAGTACTTCAATAGAACGTAAATAGTGTTTTTGTAAACGTTGCGTCATGCACCCGCGGAGGGGCGCGGGCGATAAAAAACCCTGCTCTCCTCCGTTTGTGAAATCCGAGACGGGCCGCGCATTCAGGTCGTTAAAGAGAGTCGGAGCTTGCAGACGTTCCACGTAAAAATATTTATTTTTAAATAATCTAAAACTCAGCCGTTTATTGATCGATTTTAATATTTTTCTGATATTTTTTAGTCTTGATCTATAGTTTAAATTCTTTACAGTGAAACATAATAATATCAATATAATTAAACTTACTCATAGTAGAATTGTAACCTTTGTTAAACAGGGCCCAGGATGGGAAACGGTCAAACTATCGCATTGAATATTTTTGATACCTTATCGAATTGTGGAAGTCTAATACATGTTTCTGCAGGTACACAGAAGGTACCAAAATCTGTACTCAAAATCATTACGATACACTCATTGGTTTCAGAAAAATCCTAACCTCAGGTTTGCGGGTGTACCTATTGTATTGAATATCTTCGATACCTTATCGAATTATGGAAGTCTAATACATGTTTCTGCAGGTACACAGAAGGTACCAAATCTTTACACAAATTCACTACGATACACTCATTGGTTCAAAGTACACCCGCGGACCTGACGTCAGGTCCGCGGGTGTACCTAGCGATTTGAATATCTTAGTAAATACGGAGGTACACAGATTTTTAAAAGAGGTACGTAAAGGTACACAGAAGGTACCAAATATCTGCAATAAATTTAAGCTAATCTGAGAAGTACACCCGCCATCCTGATGTTCACTATTCGAAGCCTAGGTAAACATATTTTGAGAAAGCCCTTTCCGTTTCCGTTCGACATCAATTTTCCTATTGGTCAATTTAACCCACGTGACGTCACTTCCGTAACGTCATCATAAGTCACGTGATACGAGTTCACCTTTTAGCAACGGCGGAGGATTTGTGTCATTGGCGTCCATTTTTCGCAACCGTTCACATCTAGTCATAAACGCTGTTAGCGTTCGAAATTTAAAAATTTAAAAATTTTTCGAGTGGTTCTTTTATTTTACTTTCTCGGATAAAGTAATATTATTATTTATGAATATTGTTCGAATTTTAAAAGAGCGTGCCTGTGAGTGAGCGCGCGAAAACATGGCGGGTCGGGCTCGAGGTCCACCTGTTAAATTTCAAAGTACCTATCGTGGAAATCCAACGCATTTAGGACGACGAGATGGAGTATCAGGTTTATTGGCACATAGGAATTGAGGTAATTTAACACCTCGCCAGGTCAGTGAAAGTTTTGATTTTTATTTTTTTACCCACAAGCAAGTAAGAAATTTTAGATTTTCTCACCATGAAAAATCTGTTCATGTGATAGCTAGTAGCGAGATTTTGCGATCTGCGCTGAGAGATTATATCATAATCATAATCATTTATGTCAAATAGATTTCCTTTTAATAATGATACAATGTGATTTAGGTATTTTGAAAGGATCGGGAAGTATACAGTGGGTCTCGGCTCCCGTCGTCGCCCGTGCTTGACCTTGACACACTTTTCTCTTGTTTAGTTTATAAATCCTATTTTACAATTTGTACCGACTTCTTGTGGCGATTTATTGTTACGAAAGCATTTTTAAGTACCTACATTTTCTTTAATGGTTATCATGTCCATTGGAAAAGTATCATTGCAGTTCGAAAATAATGTCAGTATAGTCGAGTGGTATAGCACTAATTTTGTTAAGCTGCTTTTGTTTCAACGTTTTGTTTTTGATCATGTATCTATACCGGCACATAGTGTGTGATTACTGTTATACTTTTATTACTCCCATGTCTGTATGTGAGTGCTACCTGCATTAAAAATGGGAACAAGCGTCGCTATGTATGTATTAACTAACCAACAAGTGCAAGGCAAATAATATTTTAAAGGGAATAGTGTATTTAATTTAATGATTTTAAAAGTTACTGTTGTTGCAAAAGTTTATTCTAAATACTTTCTACAGTTGACCCTTGCCCCTTTTAGGGAGTGTTTATGTGGGTCGTGTAATGTAGCATGGAGCAAATGATTTGATATTGAAAAATGGGGTGCTCAGCCCCCCCGAACACCCCTACCATTGGTTCGATAATGTTTTATTAATGGATACGTAATTGGATTCATTATCCCTGACATTTTTAATATGATATTCAATGCAGATTTTAAGCTGTGGTTACATTAAAAAAAAAAAATAATATGTTATATATTAAAAAAAAAAACATAGCCTGCTTACGCAAGTAACGGGCGGCATTTCCTGCTTACGCAAGTATCAGGGTGCAATGTTTTTGACAATAAGCATTATGAATCTTTTTATTTTTAAAATTAATTAAATTAGCCTGCTTACGCAAGTAACGGGTGGCATTTCCTGCTTACGCAAGTATCAGGGTGCAATGTTTTTGACAACAAGCATTATAATCTTTTTATTTTTTTTTGGATTACGAGATATTATTAGTGCCGTCAATGCCATAATTATGATTGAAAGTAGAAACTGTATATTCAAATAAATACAAGTAAAAAAAAGGGGGGGGGGGGGGGGTATAGGTATATCGACTACACATACCTTTCATGTTTATATGCGAACAAGCCCCGCTAGTATTAGGCACGCTGGAAGCTGTGCTTGGCACTAATACTTCATATATTGATTGAAATACTGCGGTGGCTCCCTATGGGCACCAGTGATAGCAATAATTAGTATTTTAACGAATAATAGGTACCTACTGACTAGAAGCTATGCAGTCATAGTAATTATGCTATAAAGCCAGTTGGGATATTGCGATTCTGACTTTTAGTGTAATCTGACATTCTGCGATTTCTGATAATGCGTGTCTGGCGTTTTGCGTATCTGAAAGAGCCTGACAGTCTGACATAGCTGTAAGGAACAGCACGAGCCGATCGGGTCTGCCCTTTCGACTGTTTCATACCTAAATTTAGTTTAGATTAGGTAAATGTGTACCTATTGTTAATGCAGAACACCGAATAAATTATTACTTTACTTTATTTCATCAGTAGAATGTTTTAGAAAATTTATAGGCAATAGTTATTTTAGCCGTCTAGAAGATTGAAGTCATCTGATACAGGAATTGTTTATGCTTACTCATCGTCATGTATAAACATGGCAGGCTGCTCCATGGCACCGTAGATTTATATTGTGAGACGAATTCTGACGATCACGGTCTTTTAAAATGGCAAAACTAGGTAGGTATATATACCATATTTTGTTGCCTGTAATACAGATCAACCTACAACGGGCAATAGCAGTCAACGTTACCGATATTATTTTTCCTGTGCTCATGTAACTCATGTAATTGTGTATGTAATGATGTTGAAAATGTAAACCTTTTGTTATCATGATATAAACTATTCATGTATTCAGTCAAAAGTACTTGTAATGATTTTGACTGTCTTAAAAAATAGAAAAATTACGCCTTTCCAGGCTAGAATGAATGCAGTTTGGAGATTGACAGGGTCTACAACAATGATATTGTCTACAAAGACATCTTTTTATGAACCTTTAATGAATCATTATCATAAAAATTGGATAAATTATGAATTTTTTGGAAAGAATAAGTAAAAATTGGTTTCTGAGATTGATTTCGCAAGGACACGGACCCATACAAATGTAAAATTAGTAGATCAGATCATTGATAATAATTTACGAGTTTTCAGATTGACAGTCGCTCCACAAGAACACTGTCTTGTACAATAGCAAAATTATGCCCTTAGGGCAAGCATTAGGGCAACTAAAAGAAGTTGCTCGGTTTTTCGTTGATGAGGAAAAGAAGTCTCTTATGTTTCTGATAAACAATGTCTTTGGTGAGTTTTAATATATATATATATATATTTTTAGTTCATTATGTTAGAATTGTTTATATTCATTACGAAGTTATATAATGTGCCCGGTTAACCCATTTTTACTAAATGGATGGGTATAATGAGCCATAACTCAATGAATTTTTTTTAATTTTGTATATTCATGTTTCTTTGCTTGATTGGATATAACTATTTAAGATGTTCCGTGTAGCTAAATTGACAGTAATTAACGGGAGTTTTTCATTGGTTCGATAGTAATTAATAATAAGAGAAACGCGTCTTTAGAATGGCAGTCTATATAAAAAATTGTGTCTTGCAATGCAACTTGGGACCGTGTCGGTAAAATATATGAAGTGAAACTGTCATTATCGACCATTACCAGTCATTTTCGTTGTCATTATTATATTTATATGTATAGTTAAAGTTAAAAAGTCTTGAATGGGTGGTAGGAAAATATTGACGATTCATAAGTACCTACATGCTTATTATATGTCTATGTGAATAAATCAATATTTGATTGATTGATAGATATAAGTAGTAGACAAAGTTATGACAAAATATTGCAAATCTTTTGCAATTTATCTTTTAGAGTTACATTAATCCGATTTGTATGCAAATGAGATTTGTTACAAAATAGCAGATGCTTTAAAGAAGTTAATATACGAACTACTTTTGTTTTGATCTTGTAAAATAAGGCATGTGCTTACATTATTTTCAGAAATTTACTTGACCTTTATACATGATCGCTCTTTTTGCCAGACCAGTAAGACAAGCCGGCACAAGTAGTTTAGGATGTTATACATATAACATCCTGCGATCTGCGATCCTATTTATTCGAATAATGTTAACGTTAATTTTTGCAATCAAACTTTAATGCATCTTGCACTGCACAAACATAGCAATAGTTGACTTCTTCTCTAGCACAGAGCTTTAAATAATGTCTTTTCTCTTGAATTTGGTGTAGGTAGTGAGTCAACAGTATAACTGCCAAAAATAACGTCGTGGGTTCGATATTTTAAGTATAATATTATGTTTAATTGATCGAAGTGTTTTGTATGTAACACAACCATGTATTTACAAAATACATGTTTATTTATTTATTTAATTCTTCATGCACTAATTACAGTACATAGGTGGACTTAATGCTTCGCACCCTACAGAACCATAAGAATTACGACTTGGGCATCTTGGCCATAGGACAAGCTTTGCTTAGATTGGGGCTACACAGTGGTATATTAAAATTCCCCAAATTATTTATTTTAGTATATTTCCTATGAATAATAATTTCCCTATAGCGGTAAAGGATATACTGAGAAACAGTCGTCAGCTTCGTAACAATGCTAGTGCTCGGGAGTTTAGCGTGTCACTAGCAGGTGTAACATAATAATTTAAAGCAACATGATTTTACAGTTAGGGAAGATAAGAGTCTTGTGCTTATGGTTTCTTGTGCCGAAAGTTTTTACAATTATTATATTGTACTTATATTTTGCTTTATTATGTGTTTTCAGATCATATTGTATCGATGTTATATCAGAAGAGACTTAGCCAAAAGATTTTCAGATGTTTTTGCTTCAAAAATATATAAGGGATAGCACAAGTTGTGTTAATGTAATGTTTGTTTCTTTTCAGTTTTTGAATATTTCAAGAATATGTAAATGATTTATGTAACATAGTTTACATATTTATGAATAAGGTTTGATAGATTGAGCATAAGTATACATTTTATTTTCTTTTCAATCATGTTCAGTCCGTGCTCATATTTTCATTATATAGGTACTTACGTACTATTGTATGACATACTTGAATGTTTGATAGTAATAGCATAATGTTTCTGATATCAGTATTAATTTGTGATGTTGAGTTATAAAGTTAAACAATTAATTCTTGTACCCCTTGTACCTGTCGAATTTGTCAAAAGGTATAAGATTAATGTCATAATTGCTGATACATGTCACATTGGCGTCCTCGTTCACCAGGCGATAACAAACAAGGTCTCAAAATATGTTTACCTAGGCTTCGAATAACGGCGAAAGGACACAATAGGAGCGTTTTACCTACCATTAAAACGCATATTGTGTCCGGAGCCTTATTCGAAGCCTAGCTTTAAGACCTGCCTGGTGTAGATTTTATCCTTAATGGTTGTCAAGTGTTTCAGATTTTGAGACTACAATGACACAAATCCTCCGCCGTTGCTAAAAGGTGAACTCGTATCACGTGACTTATGATGACGTTACGGAAGTGACGTCACGTGGGTTAAATTGACCAATAGGAAAATTGATGTCGAACGGAAACGGAAAGGGCTTTCTCAAAATATGTTTACCTAGGCTTCGAATAAGGCTCCGGACACAATATGCGTTTTAATGGTAGGTAAAACGCTCCTATTAAAAAGAAAAAACCAACCACGAAGTTTTTACTAAAAAAAATCATAGAAGTTTTTATGATTCATGCAAATATTTCTAAAAAGAAGCTACTAATTTGTTTCAATATCAGATTTAAAAGTAATTTTAATTATACATTAAATTAATATTAGTATCGGCCAAATTAAATTTATGAATTTAAAAAATACATAAAATTGGCTGTATGACCACAGATTACTAAATATGGTATGACGTGCACTATTTACCATAGTATCTGCTTATAGGAGTTTGCGCAAGTAAGTGAAAAGAAAATGAGGGACCTTATTTCTTAATTTTCTAAATTAGTTTTTTCTGGTTTTTATTGTGGTAGGTACTTAGTATGGTGGAATTAGTGCTTTAATGGAAAACGATGTGCTAAAAGAGAGAAATAAGGAAAGGCGCTCCTGTAGGATTCGGATTGCTTTTGTTAGGTTTCATTTCATTTCATCTCATTTAATTTAATTTTCATTTCATATCAATAAAAAAATCTACTGAAGCCTTGGCTGTATGATCATAGTTTTCTTTGCCAACCCAGAATGGGTGAAGAATACAAAAAAAAAGTCTCTGCTTATATTCTTTTACGATTAGTTAGTTGAGTATAGTGTGTTTTATTATTTTATTAAATTACTTAATTTTTTCGCAACTGTATTAAAAATAGTTGTTCAGTACACGTGCGGAACCGTCATTGCAACTTGTTCCGACTGTCAACCCTCACCTTCGGCTGCGCCTCGGCTCGGGTAGACATTTGTCGGAACTCTTTGCAATGACAGGCTTTCCGCACTTGTAATGAAATCTACTATTTTGACTTCACTATAAACGTAAGAAAAGGGACTTCTTAATACCTATTTATTTCTACAACGTATGAAAAATTCTGATGTTTTACAGTTTATTAACTAATTGTCGCAATTCATAAACAATTAATGACCATTACAAACATACAAACAAACAAACAAACAAAAAATCAAATCTTTCCTCTTTATAATTTAAGTATACAAAACTCACCAAGTATCTAGCCAATATGGCGATGTCATCCCACATCATGTGTTGTTCGAGCATCGCTGTTGGCGCGTGACAAGTCTTGTCGACCACCTGCAAACTGCTGGCGTTAGGTTGAAACGTAAAATACACCTGGTGACCCCTTCGAGTCTTCAATCAGGGAGGCTACTGCGTAACTTTAAGGATTTGAACTTCATGAAATATTAGTCATTTGGATTCCTATTTTTCCCTAAATTGAAATATTATATTTTTTCCTTTATTTATTTTTTTAATACGTATTATATTTTATTTATTTATTTTTCTTAAATATTTTCGCACTGATTATCTAAATGTATCTCACTGACTTTAATAAGCATTTCCCTGAGACGGGGTCCTTTATTGGCTGCACAATCTGCACATAACTTCTTTCACCTACTCTTTTCTTTCTTTTTTCTTGCCTGTCGTTGTCTGTGTACTTATTCTTGTCCTGTCTGTGTATTGTTGTGTATTTGTGTATGTGTGTGTGTGTGTATGTGTGTGTGTATATATGTACGCGTGTGTGCGTCAATAAATAATTTTCCATTTATATAAAGAATCATTTTTGTTGCTTTTGTTCTGTTGAACGTTGCTAGCTAACTATTGTTCCACCAGACGTCACTAAACAGGAAACTGATGCAACTGTTTTTTTTTTATAAAATTTATATATTATATTTATATTTATTTATTTCAACAAACTTACAACTATCATTACAGAATTAAATTGACTTTAAGTTGTTCTAAAAAGTATGTAGTTCATATCCATAAAATTATGCGGTAGCCCCCTTGAAGCCGTACCTGACGCAAAACCTAAATTTCGTTAACCCCGCCCCTTTCACTCAATTCTGTCACATGACTAGGCAGTAAGAAGGGCGGAGCTAACGAAATTTCGGAGTACGGTCCTAGGCTCGACGGGGAGACAAAGGTGTAGCGAGGGAAAGTGTACAGAGCCCAGACCAGAGAACTATTATGTCCTGATCACAGATAACCACCAATAGATACCGCATTTAGGGCATCCGACCTTCGCCAAGCATTGGTTTATCACTAACAAGTGACAATAAAAATAAATAAATAACTTCATGTGGCTCCAAATGCTGGTAAACGTCGTTTCAGTGCTGACCAATGAAGTATGTCGTAGTTATTGTTATTGAAGTATCCAATTACGTGTCCGGTGTTGCGTCTCTCATTGAATTAGAACAAAATATTTGTCATACGGCATCTATGTAGCTGTAGCTGCTACATATAAGTGATCTGTGGTCTTGGCCTTTGCCATTTTAACATTAACCGCACACGGTCTCGGGCCACCAAAAAAAAGCAGCCACCGACCTCTTTCGTGTAGTTTGCATTCATTTTATATGAACACCGACGCCGGTATTAATCACTTGTTTCTTCTTCTAGCTTCAAGTTTGTGACTCGTGTGCGGGTCGGTTAAAGATAACGTGATTGCCTTAAAATTGGAGCATGTGTAAAAAATAAAAAGAAAAAAGCAAAATAAAACAAAATAAAAACTCACAGTGGCTGGGGTAACGGGACTCAGGATGTTATTTGGCAGTTTGGTTAACGCCTGTGGGAAACATCAATACCTCACTCACAGAATTTTTAATTTAACCTTTTTATTCCAGGTTTAAACTAGCAGCTTTTTGATTGAAAGGGCGTCACTTGGCGGAAGTCCCTACCCATTGTGAAAAGAAGGCTTACTTCCGAAAAAAAAACATACAAGATCACAGCCGTCTCTATCGTCTTCTACAAGCCATGCTATGATACGGAACGGCAACATTGCTGTGAACCGGTTTACTCCTCTGAGTACTAAATCCTATGGAAGTGGCATACCTACGAAAAAGTAAGGTGTAAGTAAGTCACAATGTAAGAAAATCTTAGAATTCAATTTTAAACTACTTCTAATTGTCGTATTAATCGGTCCGTCAAAATCGGTCCAGCCGTTTCAGAGATTAGCCGGAACAAACAGACAGACAGACAAAAATTGTAAAACATGTCATTTTGGTATATGTACCGTATATTTAATCATATGCACGTAGTAAAAAGCAGTTATTTAATGTTACAAACAGACACTCCAACTTTATTTATTTGTATAGATGTATAGAAGATATGCCATCTCCATAGTATTCAGTACTCGAGGTTTACTCGCTGTTTACCTGTCAAACGGTGCAAACGGTGTCAAATCGGTTCACTTAAAACTACGTTGCCAACTTTATGCGCATGGCTTGTAGAAGACGATAGAGATGGCTGTGGCAAGATGCATCGCCAGCCCGCCCAAGTAAAAAAGTGCACAAGCCTTCGATTAACAATAGTACTAGATGAAGGCTCACGAACTAAATCAAAACTTTTTATGGCTGAGAAAAAAGGTTAATGATGTACGATCTTAAATGACAGGAACTACTTATAAAAATACGCGCAAGTGGCTCAGTGGGCGCTTATTTCTCAGCTCAGCCGTGTTTGTCACTCCAACTATGTTTCTAGGTGTTATTGTTGTTCGAAGGCACATGCACACCACGTAACGATCAGTGCACAATACCTGCAGATAGCAAGTCAGTTGTCACTGACATCTTGCACTTTTAAGGTAACGAAGGAGGTCTCCTGCCTTAGGGTTGCGAACCGATGGCGTAGCTTATTCGACGTTCACAAGTGCTGTATAGACTTTTTCACCTTGAAAGTGAAAATGAATTTTGAAACTTTTATTGTAACTTTTTTGTGTAATATTTTTTATTTTTTCTCCACATTTAACATTCTTTAAATGTTGTCATCAAGTCACTCGGCTCATCATGGCGGAGCAGTCAGTAAGAAGAAATAAACACGGCGACGCGGCGGCGGGCGCTGTCACTCACTCAGTGCTAGACTTTGCGCGGTCTAACAACTCCTAAGGACGCCTCGGCACAGAATAGATAATAGTGCTAAGGCACAGGAGACTCACTCTGCAAGCTCATTCAAATAAAAATAAATCTTTCTGCGCGGAAATAAAGCCCAATTCCGGTTGCTTTGTCATCGCTTGCCTACTGTTATAATAACCTAGAGTTCGCGCATGCAAGCAAAACTGTACCCAATAGCTACGCGCGAGCGTTTATATTTCTATGAATGCCTCAAACAGCTCGCTCGCTGGTTAGGGTTGCGAGCGACTTGCGAGTTCGGTTTTGTTGTTTCTTTTATTTAGACACCCGTAAACACAACAGTATCTTATATACGGATTATAAGAACGTTTAGTAGTCATTGTTCGGTGCACAAAAATCACAGAAATGATCGATGTTTTACGCGCGAACGTGGAGCGTACGAGCCGAGCGGCATCCTACTGCCATTCGCCTGCCCGGCAGGCGCGACGGCCGAACGTACCTAAACTGCGGAGTGACACCCCCCTGGCCTCGGGTTGGGGCGAAACACGTGTAGAGTAGTCTAATCGGTGAAGGTGCAAGTTGTATTGTTTGTCTTGCTATCTGCAGCTATTGTGCGCTGATTGTTACGTGGTATGCATGTGCACTTTTTTGCGAGCGGTGCGTCTTGCATGTTTTTTTTTGCGTAAGCTACATAAGTTATCTCTTGTTTTTAACTAGCGGCTTCGTTACTTTATATTTTAATTAAAAAAGATGCATTAATTTGGGCACAATAAAGGAATGTGAATTAATAGGTAATTACTAATATGTAAGGTCGATCATAAAGGTTATTATATTAAAATTTCGGGATTCGAACACGCCAACATGGGTTACAACGGGAAGTTAAACAAAAACATAAAATGTGCAAAAAGAATAAGAAATAAATAACAGCAGTTCACAACATAAAACACCATAAATTCATACATTTACCTTTGTGTCTTTTTTTAGTTTATAGACAAACAACCAAAGTATATATTTTTATATCTTTTATTTGTTTCTCGCTGGCTCACTGACTTTGGTTCACAAGAAATCGACCCTGTCCGAATAAATAGCGCTTCTTCGTCACTCCGCCCACCTGTGTGTGACTAAGAAGCATCTCGCTGAGACAGGGTTCTTTATTGGCTACACACACCTCCTTACACCAACACTTTTTTTTTCTATTCTCCTGCTGTCTTTGGCTGCGTACCTATTGTCCTGTCTTTATATTATTATTTTTATATGTGTGTGTGTGTCAACAAATCTATTTTCTTTCTTTTTCTCTTCTTTTCTTTCGTAACAATATTCCTGGTTTCGGTTCATTTCATTAAGTACTAAATGCGTGACATGCTCTTTACAACGCCGCGGCCACACATTTTGTTTGCAACATTAAGAATACTAAACATGTATTATGAAGTCACCCATACACCCACACACACAACACAAAGAAACACACAGATGTAATATTTTTTTTATAAATAGGTAATTATGTAATGTAAGTAAGTATATTTATTTTATACTGACCCGGCACATCCTGCCTATGATCTTTTTGGAGACCAGTTGCACGTTGGCGGAGGCTAAAGCCACCGCGGTGTCAGCCATGATTTCCACCATGGGGGAGCCGAGACCTGTGGAAGAGGGTATGACATCAACACCATAGTCGACAAGCATTCCGTTGTACCTGACATCTACGATACTTCTCTTAATAAATGGAAGTCGGGACTGATTAAATTATTATAAACTAGCTGACCCGGCAAACGTTGTTTTGCCATATAAATTTTATTGGACACGAACTTCGTATCACCTGCCTTACACAATGTCACTTATAAAAAAAAAGAAATCCTAAGCGGCAAAAATGTCAGTGATTACATACTCTTTGACATACCTTTTCTTTGGAAGCGGCTAAGAAATGACAGTTCTTTGAAGTATGACAGTTTAACAGTTTTCTATACAAAATTAAAAGTAGCCTATGTTACTCTCCAGCTCTCAAATTATCTCCATACCGAAAATCTCGTCGATCCGTTGCTCCGTTTTGACGTGAAAGACGGACAAACAAACAAACAAACAAATAAACAAACACACTTTCACATTTATAATATTAGTATAGAAGTATAGATTATCATTAGTGTGTATGTCCTTACTTTTCATTCTATTTTAATTCTATCAGCATTTAGAAGCATCCGATACTACTAAATGCTGCCTTATTTCTACAGAAATAAGGTGTCTATTCTCCACTGCCAATCGCCGGATTGGCACCCGGTATGATTCAGAGGTTAATAATGCTTAATTTAAAACATTTGTTAGTTTTTCATTTAATTATTTCTATTTTTTTTAATGCTATTGCTCATGTTTTTTTTAATGTTATTTAAGTAATACGTATTTTGGATGTTACGGCTGACATGCTGCGTACACATGCTTTTGGTTGGAGTTGCAGCCTACCAGTTTTGTATTGTTTACATTAGTCTAGAATGTGATTGTTGTAACTCTGTATTGTGTGCCTACATAAATAAACAAATAAATAAATAAATGAATATCGGGCACCATCACATACATACATTGCTCCAATATCAAACGTTCGGTCGCGGATCACGAAGAATCTCGTAGAATGACTCTTGTTCTGACTGAATGCTGGTGACCTCTAATGATCAACGTTGCAATAAGTTTTTAGTAAATATTTCATTTTAATGACAAGCTTTTTTGCTGACTGTACTTAAATATTATATTGTCAGCTAAACTAAACCGGTATACAAAATTTCAGCTCCATCGAACACTGGGAAGTGGGTCAAATTAATCTTGCAAGATGTGTCCCCCACTGAAAATGAAAATGAAAACCACCACTAACTTACTAACATGGCACGTTAATAAAAAGCTGGTGAAAAAGCACCACATATAGAAATATCGTCGAAAATACGAGCACGATGACGATACTGGCGATTAGTAATTTGATATTTTCAGATAGATAACATAATGTCCAAAAATTTCATCACCATTAATTCATCATTGAAACAACCTTAGGGTTTTCAGATAGATAATGTTTCCAGATAAGTAAGGTTTTCAGATAGATAAGGTTTCCAGATAGGTAAGGATTTCAGATAGATAAGGTTTCCAGATAGATAAGGTTTCTACCCAGTTTGTGGCTTTACTCACCCGAATTGACACTCCTCTGTATGAAGCTGTCCAGCACCATGTCTATGAGCTCGGGCACCTGCCCTATGGAGCCCCAGATCTTGGCCTGCACTGAAGGGTACATCTCAGTCTCCTCAATGGTGAGGGTTATCAGCTTTTCCAGGATTTGGGCCACCTGCTTCTGGCGGCGGGACTCGTCTGACGGCTTGCAGAATCTGGTAGAAAAATATGCAGATGTTTGTATTTAAATCTGGCTATAGTTCTTTAATCTCTCGAAGGCACCGAAGGTGTACAAGATTAAACTTTATGTCTTGATCACAGATCAGAGGTAGAATTTGCCAACTAATTGCATTGCGAATGGCAAACAACATTTCAACGAAATAGGTAGTGAATTAAATTCCTTGACTGTACGTGTAATCAAAGCATTAGAGTTATTTGGACATTTTCACTAAGGTTAAACCTTAGTGAAAACACTGATAGCTTAGTGCTAAAAAAACTTCGATGTTATTTGGGTCAAAAGATCGACCAATGGGACCAGCACCGTCGAACACACGTTTTTAACATAAGCACAATAGTATATTATGATACAAGTGAGCTAAGGTTGCTCATTATACACGAGGCTGTGGGTTGTAGCCCGAGTAAATCAGCAGAGTGTCTAGTGAGTAAGTTGCTCACGAGTTTCATACGCACTTTTTCAACACACTTGCGAGGAAAAACAAACATTTATTGAATACATAACATAATTATAATTAGTTATGGGAAAAAGCGCGCAAGTTTTTTTTGCACGCGCCAAATGTAAGGTGATTGATTACATACAGCCATACAGCCTACTTCAAAATAATTAAGTATAATAATAGTGATAAAATGCAAATGTTTTATAACAAATTATTGTGAATTTTAAATAATTTGATAATAATATACTTAATTATGTTTTTTTGTCTTAATTAGGGACACATTAATTTATTCTAAAAACGTAAATGGATTTTCAGCCGTATAAAACCTCTTTGTTGTTACAAAAAAGAACTGTGCCTATTACTCGGTGAAATTGAAAATGCTCTGTTTACTCGCATATAACTTGCAGTTAGGTACTAACTTAACTTTGTAGGGATACTGTATTACCCGGTTAAATTGAAAAGTCTCTGTTTACTCGCATATAATTTGCAGTTAGGTACTTACTTAACTTTGTAGGGATAATTCTATTACGCAACTAGTACTGTAATATTATTATGCACGCGTGTGTTATAGTTCGGTTTATGGCCCTAAGATTGATGTAATAAGGCTCACTTTATGAGCAAGTGTGTTGAAAATATTATTACCTCACTAAGTTAGCGAGCCACGGTGTCATGTACTCCAAGCACAAATGCTTTAGTTCTATTGATGAACCTCTGAATCCCTGAAAAGAAATACTTTGATATACATAATAATTGTAATTTAAAGCTAAAAGAAGCGAGTTGTACATAAATATAAATAAATAAGTAAGTATTGGACACCATCACATACATAATTACAATACCAAACTATAATAGCACTAGTGTTATGGAAATTGGAAACCATGGCACATACACCCAGACCAGAGGAAATATTGAAAAGTTCGTTTTCAATATTTACCCGACCGAGAGTCGAACCCGGGAGTTATAGAGATGGCGGCACCTTGAAAACCGGTGCGTACACCACTTGGCCACGGAGGTCGTCATATTTCTTTCTGTCACAGAACATAAGAAAGAGGAGCAGAAGTAAGCATGTCACGCCTTTACGTCTACGAAATTCGGAGCAGAATTAAATTTCAATAACGTCGGAACACTCAACGAGGTAAAAATATCGGAGAGCATAGATCGTCAAAGATATCGACGCAGACAGGGTGATCATAAACATCTAAACATTTGTGGAAAATATACCTTTTTTCTGTAACACACAGTTTAAATTCGTAACCATTTCCACATTTAAGTTGTCATAAACGATTTTGACAACTGGTGTGACGAATTTACCTGTATACACTCTTCAAGGAACTCCAGAGTCAAGTGTGGCTCATTGTGTGCAAGCTTCTCGCTCACAGACTTGATGAAGATAGTGTTGTTTGACGGGATGCACAGACCTGCAATGAAAGGTTATTTCTTTAGCTTCTTACCTTGTTATAGACTCCTTAACGCAGAAGGTCAAGACCTAAGTTACTATACCAGCGGTAGTGGGCGATGCTCACCCAGGAAATACAGTCGTGAACCACACATTTGTGTCTAGAAGTCTTACCAAAAACCTGGTCAACTTTTCACAAATATGCTTTCTATTGCGAATGGGGTGGGATCCGTAAAAAAAACAGGCATAGCTACGACTGAAGCTTAGCATTAAGGGTTCGTCCTCATCAAATCTTATGACAGTGACAAACCACCATACTGCCCTTCTTCTTGTTAGCGTTTTTATCAATTTGGGTATATATCATCAGACCTTTACCCCAAGTGTAAGTTTGTCAATGTGCAAGCGTATCTATCGTGTTCGCGTTAAGAATTCTATTCTAGATCTAATTTCTTTACAATAAGGTACAGTATATCGGTCAAAAATCAACTCGCTCTCTCACTGAGTGACATAGACGACGACTAAACTACATATGATTATCTCTTTATTCTTCGTAACTAACGTGTGTTCAAGTCCCAACAGCTGCCCGATGGAACGTAAATGTCAAAGTGAAAAATTTGATAACAGAAGAGTATGGGAAGCAAGACAGATATGTGAGTAAATTGTAGCATCTTGAAAGAACTTCTTATTCTGTCGTTTCCAAGAGCTGCCCCTCAATCTTCAGTTGGAAGGTCGCCACCTTCCAATGAATGAAAGTGACAAAACGAAACATTACTCTGAGTGACAGAGACGACGCTCTACGAAGCTACATACCCTTATCTCTCTCTTTATCTTACCTGACGTCTCCAACAGCTGCCCCTCAATCTTCAGTTGGAAGGTCGCCACCTTCCAATGAATGAAAGTGACAAAACGAAACATTACTCTGAGTGACAGAGACGACGCTCTACGAAGCTACATACCCTTATCTCTCTCTTTATCTTACCTGACGTCTCCAACAGCTGCCCCTCAATCTTCAGTTGGAAGGTCGCCACCTTCCAATGAATGAAAGTGACAAAACGCCACATCGGTCTGAGTGACAGAGACGACACTCTACGAAGCTACATACCCTTATCTCTTTCTTCATCTTACCTGACGTCTCCAACAGCTGCCCCTCAATCTTCAGTTGGAAGGTCGCCACCTTCCAATGAATGAAAGTGACAAAACGCCACATCGGTCTGAGTGACAGAGACGACACTCTACGAAGCTACATACCCTTATCTCTTTCTTCATCTTACCTGACGTCTCCAACAGCTGCCCCTCAATCTTCAGTTGGAAGGTCGCCACCTTCCAATGAATGAAAGTGACAAAACGAAACATTACTCTGAGTGACAGAGACGACGCTCTACGAAGCTACATACCCTTATCTCTCTCTTTATCTTACCTGACGTCTCCAACAGCTGCCCCTCAATCTTCAGTTGGAAGGTCGCCACCTTCCAATGAATGAAAGTGACAAAACGCCACATCGGTCTGAGTGACAGAGACGACACTCTACGAAGCTACATACCCTTATCTCTTTCTTCATCTTACCTGACGTCTCCAACAGCTGCCCCTCAATCTTCAGTTGGAAGGTCGCCACCTTCCAATGAATGAAAGTGACAAAACGAAACATTACTCTGAGTGACAGAGACGACGCTCTACGAAGCTACATACCCTTATCTCTCTCTTTATCTTACCTGACGTCTCCAACAGCTGCCCCTCAATCTTCAGTTGGAAGGTCGCCACCTTCCAATGAATGAAAGTGACAAAACGCCACATCGGTCTGAGTGACAGAGACGACACTCTACGAAGCTACATACCCTTATCTCTTTCTTCATCTTACCTGACGTCTCCAACAGCTGTCCCTCAATCTTCAGATGGAAGGTGGCGGTCAGAGCACACAGCTGGTTGTAAGCAGCCGTTCTCAAGTTGGGATCGCATGATAGCAGGTTTAATAGCGCCATGTTGAGTAACATTCCTGGCTTATTCTTTACGAGGGTAGCAGAATACGTCCGTACTACACAGTCCCAAAAACATAAATATGACCAGATTAGGGAGACGCTGTTAGAAATACGAAATTACCGAAATGGCTGTCAGCTGTCAAAAAGCATTTTTCAAAGTGGACCACCGGTTCAGATAAGTTTGTGGCACTGTTAAAGCGGTGGTCTAGGGAGAACGAAACTAGACTAGCTTACAACTGACAAAAGTGACAAATCGCCACATTGCTCCGAGTGACAGAGACGACGCTCTACAAAGCTACATATCCTTATCTCTTTCTTAATCTTACCTGATGTCTTCAACAGCTGCCCCTCAATCTTCAGTTGGAAGGTCGCCATTTTCCAATGAATGAAAGTGACAAAACGCCACATTGCTCCGAGTGACAGAGACGACGCTCTACGAAGCTACATATCCTTATCTCTTTCTTCATCTTACCTGACGTCTCCAACAGCTGTCCCTCAAACTTCAGGTGGAAGGTTGCCACCTTCCAATGAATGAAAGTGACAAAACGCCACATTGCTCCGAGTGACAGAGACGACGCTCTACGAAGCTACATAGCCTTATCTCTCTCTTCATCTTACCTGACGTCTCCAACAGCTGCCCCTCAATCTTCAGTTGGAAGGTCGCCACTTTCCATTGAATGAAAGTGACAAAACGTCACATTGCTCTGAGTGACAGAGACGACAATCTACGAAGCTACATACCCTTATCTCTTTCTCCATCTTACCTGATGTTTCCAACAGCTGCCCCTCGATCTTCAGATGGAAGGTGGCGGTTAGAGCACACAGCTGGTTGTAAGCAGCCGTTCTCAAGTTGGGATCGCAAGATCCCAAGTTTAATAGCGCCATGTTGAGAAGCGTTCCTGGCACGTCTTTCGGACGAATCTTTTGGTGGACTGTTACCGAATCCTAGAGAATTATTTTTATTTCAATTTATGTATATGCGTGGTCAGCGAGCAGTTATCAACCAGACGTTGTTCAAACTTAAAGTAAACTTTTAATGAACTTACACGTTGAATATTACCCCCTTATTCATAAACATTAGTTAAAGTTAAGCATTGTTTAAAAGTCATGCTGCCACTTTTCTGTCAATAATGGCAGATAGAGACAGCATGACTTTTAAACATTGCTTAACTTTAACTAACGTTTATGAATAAGGGGCTTAGTATTTAAATAGTTGAGAAAATTATGCCATTGTATTGGCAAAACCATGGCAATAGTAAGTTTACTTTTAATCCTAAAAGTTCCTTTTATTTCGATGCCACTTGCTTTCATCATTGTCCTAATGACAATGTCAAAATGTTATGAATTTCACCTAGCCTAAACCAGAGTAAAGAACGAGTGTTTTATCTACATACTAAAGTCTACATTGCACGGAATGACGTAAACGCTAACGTCAGTCACGTTTACGTTACGTCTCTCGCTCTCAGATCTTTAGTAAGCAGATAAAATACTCGATCGTTCATTACTCTGCCTAAACCAAACAACCAAAATAATTACCCGACTCCCACAACACCGTTCTATATCGTAAGAAATCAAAACATTTTTTACCGCCTATGTAGACCACAGAGGCGGTTAAAAATGTTTTGATTTCTTACGTGGTGTTCGAGTGGTTCACAACCGATTTCAGACCAAGAGGTCCCGGTTTCGATTCCCAGTGAGGGTACATATTGTATTCGGTTTGGTTGGTGGTAGGACTTGTTCTTAGTCCGCCTGGCTAGCTACCGTATTATCTAAGTCTGACGCCATAACAATGATGTTTTAAGCATTATTGTGTTCCGGCAGTTAGAGATAAGATAGCCAGTTCCTCAGTGATTGAGGATTCCGGGAGTAGTGCGCTTCCACCTTCAGCCTTATCACCACTTAACATCAGGTGTGATGAAGGCTAAGTGCTGCACCGTTGTAAATAAAAATAAATAAATAAAATAAAAAAAACTCTAACACATATTCACTTACCGGCTGACTTAACTCCCATCTATTCCGTATATGTATGATTGATTGCACTATGTTGTCGCAGTCGTTGTGTATGAAGCTGAGGGGCGTGGCTTCATTTATGATGGAGAGGGAGAACTGATTGTCGTCCACTAGGCATACCTGTGGGAGAGAGATAGTTATAGACATATAATATATGAAATTACGATAATTCCATACTTTTTATTACAAATCGAAAATATGGTCTACTGGAATGGTAAGTTCACTACTTTAAAATATAAAGCAAGGAGATCTGAGTGGACTAAAGGTCGTAAAGTGAGGTTAAAAAGTCTCAAAACTTTTACAATATCTAAGCAAATGAAAGTGTTGAAGTTGATTTCTTAGTTATTTTATTTGTTATTCTGTGTATGTAGTTAAGTCTTTTCAATGTAAAAAAATGAATATGTCTATGGTTCGATTCTCAGACAAAAATCAAGTGCAGTATAATTTAGTAGTTAGATAAAAAATTAGAATCCAAATGAATAGGCCAGGTCAGGGCTTACAAAGTGATTCAAACGAGCCAGATCAAATAGGAGTGCATTTTTGAAATGTGAACAATCTACAGTGTAGTGATTCATTTGATAATTTTGGATTTGCATAAAAGTCAACGTTTACAAAAAGTATTTTTTTTAAGAATCAGATTTTTTAAAATTATGTACTTACTAAGATTTATAGATATAATGTTAGTAATGAAAATAATTATCGTAATAACTCACTTCATCAATTTCGGAGGCGTAGTAAACATCATTCAATAACACAGGAAGACCCAGCACTTTCGTCTTTTCCACTGATGTGATCTGCAGAGCAGTGGGTCCAACCTGCGGAAAATATGAAAGCATTTAGTTAAAAACATCTTAGAAGATTGAAATAAAACTTATGTTACAGATTAGACCGTTGAAATCCATAATTTTTAGTATTGAACATCTTCAAGTGTTCTTTCAAAGCTAATCCTCCTTATTCTAAAACATGGACTAAAATTTAAATTAAAAACTGGTACAAAACTGGTGCTGTCACTTTAATTTTCCAAATGAAAGACAGAATTAGCATCAGTTTTAAACCAGGTCTAACTTTAGTCCATGTTTTGGAATAAGGGGGAATGTGATTAACTTTTCTACATAGTAAGTTTTGACTTTTAAGGAGCCCGTGGCGCAGTGGATAGCGCGCCTGGCCTGCGATCGTTGAGGTTAAGCAACCAAAGTGACCAAAAACTTTTCATCTCGAGCTCCTCCGTGCTTCGGAAGGCACGTTAAGCCGTTGGTCCCGGCTGCACTTGCAGTCGTTAAAACCCACCAATCCGCACTGAGCCCGCGTGGTGGGTCATGGCTCATTCTCCTTATTCATCCATAAGGAAGGCCAGTGCCCCAGCAGTGGGGACATTAAATGGCTGATGATGATGATGATGAAGTTTTGACTAAGCCACATAATGTTAAAATTACAGATGATAAAAGACACTTTTTGTTACCGACACAGCACACCATCACAGGAAACCTAGATGTGTCCGATAGCGCAGCAGAGTACAATAGTAAAGTTTATTAATGTTGCTTGGGTCTTCAACTGACGACTTTAGTTTTCTGTTACACTTTGATTGGTGACGAGAATGTGTCAGTGTTAGACACAAAAGTTGTCTACGTTTGCAGATAGCTTTGTAAGAACTTTCTTTCACAATGTTGCCCTAATTGACCCGAAAATGCGCTAAAATCCAACAACATAAAGCTTAAATTACCTTGATAGCAACTTTAGTATCCTTATGCGATAACTTCAGAGCGTTGTTGAACACCTTCAAATCCTCTTCCAAAGCTAACGTTGCGCCTGGCAGCTTCTATTGTTCCACGTCTACGTCCTATTATAAACTATAATCAAACGACATAAAGCTCAAATTACCTTGATAGCAACTTTAGTATCCTTATGTGATAACTTCAGAGCGTTGTTGAACACCTTCAAATCTTCTTCCAAAGCTAACGTTGGGCCTGGCAGCTTCTGTTGTTCCACGAATGCGTACTATTATAAACCATAATCATACAATTTAAAGCTGAAATTACCTTGATAGCAACTTTAGTATCCTTATGTGATAACTTCAGAGCGTTGTTGAACACCTTCAAATCCTCTTCCAAAGCTAACGTTGCGCCTGGTAGCTTCTGTTGTTCCACGAATGCGTACTATTATAAACCGTAATCAAACAACATAAAGCTCAAAATACCTTGATAGCAACTTTAGTATCCTTATGTGATAACTTCAGAGCGTTGTTGAACACCTTCAAATCTTCTTCCAAAGCTAACGTTGGGCCTGGCAGCTTCTATTGTTCCACGTCTACGTCCTATTATAAACTATAATCAAACGACATAAAGCTCAAATTACCTTGATAGCAACTTTAGTATCCTTATGTGACAACTTCAGGGCGTTGTTGAACACCTTCAAATCCTCTTCCAAAGCTAACGTTGCGTCTGGCAGCTTCCATTGTTGCACGAATGCGTACTATTATAAACCGTTATCAAACGACATAAAGCTCAAATTACCTTGATAGCAACTTTAGTATCCTTATGCGATAACTTCAGAGCGTTGTTGAACACCTTCAAATCTTCTTCCAAAGCTAACGTTGCGCCTGGCAGCTTCTGTTGTTCCACGAATGCGTACTATTATAAACCATAATCATACAATTTAAAGCTGAAATTACCTTGATAGCAACTTTAGTATCCTTATGTGATAACTTCAGAGCACTACGCATTGTTGAACACCTTCAAATCCTCTTCCAAAGCTAACTTTGCACCTGGCAGCTTCTGTTGTTCCACGTCTACGTCCTATTATAAACTATAATCAAACGACATAAAGCTCAAATTACCTTGATAGCAACTTTAGTATCCTTATGTGATAACTTCAGAGCGTTGTTGAACACCTTCAAATCTTCTTCCAAAGCTAACGTTGCGCCTGGCAGCTTCTGTTGTTCCACGTCTACGTATTCGCTGAGCCGGCTGTGGTTGTCTATGAAAATTAGCTTGCGGTTACCCTGAAAGGTTATGTAGTGTTAAATATCTCGCTCGCTCGCTCGGTGAGAGCTCTATGTCAGCACAGTGACCTTGCCTAGCCTGTTTTTAAAGTGATGGGAATGCTTTTGCGCGTACCGGTACGGTTATAGTAGACTCTGTACTGTGGAACTGTCAGCTATAACTGAGCGTGTATGGTCGGCTTTAGAAGGCTGAGCCGAGAACTCTTATTCTCGCCGCACCCAGTCCCCACGCCAAGCCTAATTGCCTAGTCAACTTAAATTTTTTGAATGCATTTTTGCTTATTTTCAAAAATGAAATAAAGTTTCCTTTCAGTAAAATGAGCTAACTAAGGAGTTTAGGGCAGGTTCCCTCCAGGCCCTATATTTTTTCTATATCTACTCTGTATGAACACTGTAATGACCTTAACCTAACGACAAAGAGTATATTTTTACATCAACCTACCCACCCTCAAAGTAGCCAGTATCCTCGTATACTCTCGCACCCAGCTGTTTCAGATGTAGCGTGTATGTCGATAGACAGCTATGAACTCTAACGCAACATCATAGAGTTCAATTTTGTACACTATTTATTTTATTTACCTTCGAAGGCCCATTTCATGAATGTCACTTATTGAAGGCCTTTTTCATGACGCAGAAAGAATAATGATCCTTATAAAATAGAGCGTATTATTATATGCAATGTATGATATCAGGATATGCAGGACATCTCTCAGGGACAAATTCAAAGAGATTGGTATATTAACAGCTGCATCCCAATTTATATTTAATTGCATAGTTTTCGTTCGTTGAAATATAAATGAATATATCAAACATAGTGATTTGCACAACCGAAATACTAGAAATAAAAATAAACTTGTAATGCCTCGGTACAGGCTAGAGAAGGTTCATGGATCTTTCCTGGGTCTTGGGATACGCTTTTACAACAAAATTCCAGATGGTCTATTGGACTTGCCTATTGAAAAGTTTAAGATGCACATAAAAAATGGCCTCGTTAAAAAAGGATATTATACTGTTAACGATTACTTAAAGGACAAAACGGCTTGGTCATAATTTAATTTAATTTTTTTTATTGTATTGTGTTACATTCTAGTATTTCGCATTTGTTTTTTTTTTAATTCGGCATTTAACACGGGTAGCTTAAGTATGTCATGCTCTCGTTAAACATTCCTGCGGTGGTGTCGTGTGAGTCGGGTCGTTACGTTCCCTAAAATATGGTTGAGCGAAGCGATGGCTGGCTCATGCGTCATGCTCGTGAACGGGTGCTGCCAGTGGGGTGGGTCTGCTCATGTCTACTTGTGTTAAAGGTGTTCGGGATATGGTTAATAATAGTATTATATTGATTTATGAGCGAGCTGGTGTGTCTCATAGTAATTTTGGTATCCGTGTCTTACAGTAACAGCAATTTTTCTAATAATTGTTTTATTTATTCAAAAAATCCTTTTATTTGTTAATACTTATAAATTTGAATATACAGCGCAGCTTGCAGTTTCCTTTTCATTAATCCTATAATACAATGTGAATAAGATTAAGATTAGTGTGTCCATTAAACTATTTGATTCCTTGTTTAGTTGAAAATTGTTTACTGTTTTAGGTAATAAGCAAAATTGTACTTAATTTAAGCGGCATTCTGTATTGTGATGGAAAGTAACCTTACTATTATGTGAAGGTCACTTTTCAAATTTGACGACTCTGTATAAGTTAAAACAGGGAGAAAAAAATAGCCCTTGGCGAGTTTCTTGCCGGTTCTTCTCGCTACAAGGTCTCCTGCCGTAGGATTTGCGAACCGATGGCGTAGCTTCATTGACGTTCATAAGTGTTGTTAAACAAACCTAAATTGAATAAACGATATTGAATTTTGAATTTTGAATTTTGAATTTTGAATTTTGATATGACTTACCCTTAGCGGAGCTAGTATTGCTTCATGAAACTTCGTATACTCCCGCACCCAACTGTTACAATTGTATATATAACATGCGTGTATGTTTATATACGCCACTTCCGGTAGTACTGTGAACCATTTCTGCAGGAAGTCTGTCCTGTATGAGGAACACTGATGATTAAAACATGTGCGGGGGAAAATGAACCTTATTTGAACATTGGATAGAGTTCATTTATACTTGACAAAACGATTTAAATACGCATAGATCTTAAAAAAATGCACTGGAAAAGAACACTATAGCTCATTCGTGCAAAGCTTAACGTTGCTTCTACACTTTGTAATTTTCTAGCATAACAGTAAAAAATATGTTTGTTTTATATAACTTTAAAGTATTTTTTTTCTTTTGTTACTACCTTCAAGTTGTCGAATTGGTAATTAGTTTGTAAAATTAAAAGTGTTGTGCACAATTGTAATTGGGCGCAGACACGCTCGACGTTATCATAAATGATTGTTCTTTGTATTTTATGTTCTGTCTGTTGTCTGTTATTGTGCCTGTTATGATAAATAAAAATAAAACAAAATAAATAAGCTACATAGAAAAAATCTGATGCTATTTTTCTTGAACCTTATTCCAATACCATAAAGAACTTTTTGCTACGCACGAATGAACTGTCATTTAAATCAAACTATATTTTACAGACTATACAAGATATGTAAATAAGTCATATTATTTTCAAGTTAAGAGGAGTGTAAAATTTGATATACTTACTGAGAAGTTAAAAGATCAATATTTATTTTTAAATTATTGTTGCCATGCAAATCAATATTTATTTTAAAGCGCCTCTGTGGTCTAGTTGTACACACCACCAGTATCAGACCCAGACGTCCCGCGTTCGATTCCCAGCGTGGGGATACATATTGTATTCGGTTTGGTTGGTGGTAACGTAAAGTCCGCCTGTCTAGCTACCACCATCTTATCTAAGTCTGACGCCATAACAACGATGTTTTCAGCATTGTCGTGTGTGGCAGATAGGGATAAGATACCCAGTTCCTCAGTAATTGAGGGTTCCGGGAGTAGTGCGTCCACACCTTTAGCATTATCATTACTTAACATCAGGTTAGATGAAGGCTAAGTGCTACCCCGTTGTAGATAAAAAAATATATATTTAATTATTGATTTGTAATATATAAATGACACGCTTTGTCTGAAATGCCATCTTCGTTAGTACGCTTTTTGACATCGTTAACATCAAAAATAATAATAGCTATACTTCAAAAGCATGTTCAAACTGCATTTTGTTTAAATCGTACATCATGCCTCTTCACGAACATTCTCATGAATATGAAGAAACTAAAGAATGAACTACTAGCATACAAAGTAATACTAATTTAATTACGGACTCTATCACACACACTTAAAGTTCAATTTCAAACGCCACTGCTCACAATAATAGCACACTAACAACAATAAAAAAGTATCGCAATATTAATAATAAAGGCAATTTAAGTATAAGCCACAAAATCAGTTTTAATTGTTAGTTAGAACTGTTCAGTTAAAACGTTCATAGAAAGAACAAAGAGAATAAGTACCTACATTACATTACATTATTACTAACCAAATCAGTAAATAAAATAAAATAAATTCAGTTCATTTAATATCTTTGGGACAATACAACATATCTATAAGTCACAATACAATATTGCCCTATGTCCCAAAGCGGTCCCGACTTGGGGCTCCCACACACAAAGCTACAAAAATATGCGGCACTATCAGGCGTGGATCCAGGATTTGGTTGAGGGGGGGCAATCTTAGTTTATTTCATGTGACAAAACCGCCTTCAAAAAAATCACATCAAAAAAGTAAGAAATAATCCCTCACCAAATAAATAACGTAAGTACTTTGAATTCGGGCGTGAAACATGTAGGTAAGTACAATTTTTTTTTGTGTTTGTTAAAACCCGCCCGACTTCAAAGTGCTTACGTTATTTATTTGGTGAGGGATTATTTCTTACTTTTTTGATGTGATTTTTTTGAAGGCGGTTTTATTTTTTTATAAAAATAATTTTTATTTATTCTTTTTAGTGCATCGTGCAGGCAATTTAGGTGTATTCTGTTAAATAGGTATGTGATCAAACTGAAAACCTCCTTTTTTGAAGTCGGTTAAAATACCTTGAGGTATCCCCTTTTTAACAAAACAAGAATCATCTAAATCGGTTTATAAACAAAGGAGTTATGCCTAAAGATACGTATTAAATTCACATAAAGTGGTAACGAAAACGACAGTATTTTCAAGATTTCCTGAAAACTACTCAACCGATTCCAAATTTCAAAAAATGGGACCAACTTGGAAACCAACCTGATGCAATAACGTTTTAATCATTTCAATCGGTCCATCCGTCTTCGAGTAATCGGTGGACATACATTAAAAAAAACATACATACAGACGAATAGAGAACCTCCTCCTTTTTGATTTAGAAGTCGGTTAAAAATGATGAATTTTGTAGGTAAAATTTGGTGTCAGAGGGGGTGGGGGTGGGGGGTGGGGGGGAAATGCCCCCATTGTTCCCACCTTGTATCCGCGCCTCGGCACTATGCTAATAGCGATTTCTTATTGCCAGTCAAATAGTTGACACACGTCTCTCCCATCACAGTTTTTTTGCGATGCGATCCTCGATCAACAATTCCATTAGATAACTGGTCGCAGTGTCAAAAACGGCCAAGCGAATAAGCCAAATAAAATAAGTGCGCTCTTATTTTTTTATAGATTCCTGTCACTTATGACGTAAGACCGTAACATTCGCAACCTTTTTCTCCGTTTAAATAAAAGTCAGTTGGTGTCATATTTGCGTTGTGTTACTCTGTTCGTGAGGCGCCATCTAGTGGCATTGTTAATCGAAGGATACGATTTGAGTTCACAGTTTTGTGTGGGAGCCCTTAGCTTTATATTTATTTATTTATTTCTAGTATTCATGTACCTTAAGAGTAGTTTATTTTCAAAGAATTATAGACCTTAACGCAACGCAACACAGCACTAAATGGCGGTGAACACGACAGACATACGCGGTATACCTGAACCTGTTATCCGAGTTGGTGTGCGTGAAGTCCACGATCAGCTCGAAGGGTTGCTGGCAGAACGGCTTCAGGGTTAAGATGACGTGGTAGATAAGGAGGTCTGCGTTTACTTCGCCGATCCTGGTGAACAGAAACAGTGATATTATTTAAGGTACATCTACCTTGCAGGCGAGATGCAACCTTTGGCGTAAAAAAATAACTCCACCGACGCCGTACGTTCCACTTTCCGAGTCTCCCGTAAGAAAGACAGCATGACGTGATATATCATCTCGCGTGTTATAAGCCGCTCATGCTAGGCCGGCTGGACAAGGATTGTCTTGGCCGATATGGGAAATGAAATTGCGAATACAAATGAAAATGAAAAAAATATTTATTCACTTAGACATAATAAATATGTACTTATGAATCGTCAATGTTCTCCTACTTATGGAAGTCTTTAAATAGGCATCGGACTCAGGTCGGCCGGAGCAAAGACAACATGTTCCGATGGGGACTCTCGGATGGCTCTAATATGGGTTGTATTTGCAGTGACACTCAAACGATGTCCCATCTTATATCGTGCCCCATGCCCTGAAACCTGCACGCGGGAGGATTTAATGCGTGCGACGGATACTGCTATAAACGTGGCTAAATTCTGGGCCGCAACAATATAGTTAGCCATCGAAACGCTAAGAATAAGAAGATATTTTGAAGAGATTCTTGGGACAGCGATTTCGCACACTCAACTCGAAGGTGTTCACAATTCTCACAGCTCACAACTCACAGTATCACTACGCGGAACGACCCTTTTTTGTTTACTGTGGTTTTTGCGCAACTGAATCACTGGATTCCAAACATTCGACAATTAAAATCCGTCTTTTCATTGTTGTGCTTCTTCATTTCAATCGCTTTTCTAACCAGTCTTGGTAAATAGTGGCGTTCTGCCCAAATTATCTGAGGGTTGTCAGTCGGGGACTCGATAACAAATCAAAAGATGTTAAACATCCCGCATTTCGTAATATTTACAGTGTTAATGACCATGAAAGTTTAAAAAGTTATGATTGTACAACATATTTCAAACTGATAGCGAATGTGATAGATATGGCCCCACAGTCCTGTCTGTACCGGTGACAGCCGTGACAGTGGAACCACTTGCAATACAAAATTTGCTGTCAAAATGTACTGTAGTATAAAAATGTTTTAGTTCCAAAGATTATCACCGGAACAGATATGCTTGTCGCACTATATTCGAATAAGACAATCAAGAGGGTTGTCAAATGCTCAATAAGTATTACTTTTTTTACCACGTTTTTATTAGGTTGCTTTCTCGTTTGTACGCAAATTTTGCAAACGATTTTATACTAGCTTCCCGATGAGCTAGAGACTTGAAACTTTTAACATAGGTCAGAACTGGATGGCAATGCAATACTACGGTGTCATTGAGCTGATCTGATGATGGAGCCGGAAGAACGCCACAGGAACTGCATGATGAAACCGTGCTACCCCATCGTGTTTGAGCTCGTTAGAATTGTCTTGACACGTACTCTGACGGAAGACGAGGTTAAGGGTCTGATGATGAAGCCGAAGGGCCATACCATAGGAACTCAATATTGAAACCATGTACCCAACCCCATCGAGTTTGATGCAAATTTTCGGTGGCATGACAGCTTGAACCTTGAAGACGTGACAGGAAGAACACTAGAGTTTCTGCGTGCTTGCTGACAGAACATCAAGCTTCAAATCCTACTTTTCGTTTATTTTTACAACCTTAAGTATTAGATAAGATACTTCTGCTTTGGGCTCGTTTTAATCGTCTTGACGAGTACTCTATTGGAAAATATATCTAGTCTGTTTAAAAGCGTGTTTTCTTTTTAATAAAATTTTAAAACAAGAGATTATTAATACTATAGAGGCAAAAACTGTCACCAACTCGCCGAATCATAACTCACTTGTATCTCCTAGAAATGAAGTAAAACACCGGGTTCCCGATCTTGCTGGTACCAGCCTGATAGAATATATTCAAGCTCTTGATGCTCTTGAATTCCTCCTTCTCGTGCATGTTGTGTTTCACTATGAACTCCTCAAAGTTGGTGGAGGACATGTCTATGGAAGACCAGCGCGCGTAGGACGAGAAGAGGAGGCCGGATGTGCTGGAAAATTGGGCTTTATTGTGAGGAATTCCCCTTTTTCACGGTTTAAAATTCAGTAAGCCTAATTTCAAATAACACAGACTCAAATATACTTTTTTACTTTTTTCAATCCAATATTTACTGAGTATTTTTTAAAGTAAAAATATCTTTATCTAAAGAAATTTATATCGAAGAACCGGAAGAATTCGAGTTTTAATGTTAAGGGCCCTACAGTTAAGGGCAACGGTCTGCCAGTTGGCCGAAATCCATGCTATTCGGCCATGATATTCGGTTTTTGTATGTAAAACGTGTGTGGCCAATTGCGGCCAACTGACAGGCCGTTGACTGCAGGCGGACTGGTAGTCTGTGGGGCCATATAAATGCATTTGAAACTTAGGTACTTGCAGTCATTTCTGTAGGGCTAGCACAACTTAGCACGACTCTTTGTCGCGCTCCTTCCAACCAATCAGCACGTCGCCTTAAGTCACGCGCGCTATCTACGAGCGATCTGATTGGTTGAAAGTGACCGCGACTCTTTGTCACTCGAGTCGCGCTCAAGTTGTGCTAGACCTACTGGTCTGTATAAATGAAATCCTACTAATCCTACTAATATTATAAATGTGAAAGTTTAGATGTTTGGATGTTTGTTACTCAATCACGCCAAAACGGCTGAATGGATTTGGCTGAAATTTGAGACACAGATACTTTGAAGCCTGGAGAGGAACATAGGCTACTTTTTATCCCGGAAAAATATCACATTCCCGCGGGATAACATCGTGTAGTCCACGCGGGCGAAGCCGCGGGCGGAAAGCTAGTAATATATAATAATTTAAGTATAACTTACGATTCCACTGGTTTGTGTTCTGGCGGGCCCAAATATGCGAGTAGTGTTGCCATCTAAAATAAAAGTCCATTTGTCATTTAATTGAATAGAATATCGAATCACGTGTTTTCTTTATCCACTACAGAATACTATCCCTATCCTCTTCGAGGGATCACAACATATAGCATTTCCATCCTTATTTATTATGGTCATATTTACCTAATTGTGTTTAAAATGGGGGGGGGGGGGGGGAGGGATATAGTCTCTGCATAAACCCTATGGAAGACGGGCGTGAGTATATTTATGTGTGTATTTTTAAAATTCTAGTGGGAATTCTCCTCAGGCCTTATGATCTTTACTGCAGGGGAGATCGTCCTATAATTACTCCTAATAGTTCCACACGAATCACTATATCGATTGCCAACCGTGTATCAGTAACAATAAAAACGGAATTACCTTATCAAAAGGCCTTCTCCCAACAGCCTTATGATCTCTACTACAGGATAGATAGTCCCCTATTCTCTCCTGATGGTTCCACAGCAGCCTGTGTAAAGCGACCACGTTCGCGTCGCTGATGAAGGAGAGATTGTGCGAGGTTTGGTCCACGCTCTCGCAATCCGATGCTATTTGGATGAAGAATCTGTTGAAGAAGACATATTGGATGAAGTAACACTAAATTCTTTCTCAATACTTAAGTCAGTTGTATAGAGATACTTTCAGTAAAACTAAGGTACGCACGGTTTTAGCACATAACTGTATAATGAGTTTTTGCAATGAATGACCTTCATTCTGATATACGATTTTTTTAAAATAATAACCAATAAAATAACTTATACCAGGAAAAAACTTATCACCTTTAGGTTTACACATTCTATGAAGCTTTTCACTGACATAAGTTCGCCAAATAACGACAACGACAAATAAAGGCTACGTTCCGTTTTGCGCCAACAGCGATAATATCACTGATATCGCGCTCACACATCGTTCCGATTTGTTGTGAGCGCGACAACGAAAGCAGTAATTACGTCACGGATGACGTCACTACCGCAGCCATTTTGCGATCACGGTGATATCGTTCTCAAGCGTTAGCACTGTGAGCGTGCTGTCATATTTGACGTTATGTTGTCAAACGTCATTGTTTGTTGTGGTTTTGTTTGAGTAATCTCTGCGTTTTAGGTTTTATTTAGGTATTTTATTTGTTTATCCCGAAGCAGAAAGCCAGAAAAATGATAGTGCTTATTAAAGATGAGACGACGGGTAGAGACATTACTCTAAATTTAAGCACGGATCACTATCATCATCGCTGTCCAATAAAACGTTTACTAATTGACGAATATCCATACTAAACCGGTGATTATTTACTTACAAATTCAAATCAAAACCACGCTCGCTCGCGATGCTTGCAAATAGCCGTTCCGAATTGAAATCGCGTCAACAGTGCTGTCAGCGCGATAATCAAATCGGAACAGCTTTTAGCGCTCACAGCACCAACAGTACTATTGACTCAAAACGGAACACGGCCAAAGTGAACAATAGTGTAGAATTGAATTAAACTTACTGATAAGAATACTATCTAATGGTTAAAAAGATTGGCAAAATTTTGTAATTTTTACGACTTTAATATGAAAGTAAAAATAAAAAGCAAAACGTGCCTTGTTTTGAATCTATAATAATACTTCTTCCTTTTTGTTGACGTTCTACGTAGTCGAGTGGTGTACGCACCGGTTTTCAAGGTGCTGCTATCTCTAGAGGTACCGGGATCGATTCCCGGTCGGGTAAATATAAAAAAACGAACTTTTCAAGATTTGCTCGGGTTTTGGGTGTATGTGGTAATACCCGTCGTTGTTTCCAATTTCTTTAATAGTGGATTAATAATTAATAATAATAATTCCCTAGAGTGCTCAAACTACTATAGTTTGGTATAGAAACAATGTAAGTGTTTATCTCTATATTAATTTATTATTATTATTTATTTATTTATTCTTATTATTGATACTAAAACCTGCGTCTCAAAACCGTACTTACTTGCGACCTTGCTCGAAGTGTGCCCTCAGAAAGTCGTTGAAAGGCAGCATGTGTTGTTCCTTCGAGAATTCCACGTGGTTGGCTATGTTCTGCAGAATCTTGGACATCAGCATCAAGCCCCGCTTCAGCTGGGCTGGCACGGGCCGGCTCACTATGCCCATCTCTTGGGGAGACACTGAGGATATGGATAATGTTATTTAGGTTATTTATTGCAACACGCGGCATTAATTTGTAGTCTATACTTCTATACTAATATTATGAGGAGGAAAGATTTGATTGTTTGTTTGTTTGTTTGCATCGAATAGGCTCCGAAACTACTGGACCGATTTAGAAAATTCTTTCACCATTAGAAAGCCACTTTCTTCCCGAGTGACATGGGCTATATTTTATCCCGATATTCCCACGGGAACGGGTATCACGAGGGTAAAACCACGAGGATCTGCTAGTGTAACAATAAAGCAGATGGTATCGTTACATCATCATCCTCATCAGGCATTTAATGCCCCCACTCCTGGGGCACTGGCCCCTAGCCCCTATGGATGGATAAGGAGAATGATTAAGTTTTCTTTTCCTCATGTTATAAAAGGAATTTCAAATTAAAGTACGTCATAATCCTAGTCATAACAGGTGATTAACGTTACTAGGCAACAGATTAACGTAACTAGGCAACTACTAAGTTGATCAGTAGGGCTAGCACAACTTCAACAGCAAGTCGACTTAAGTCACGCACGCTATCTACGAACGATCTGATTGGTCGAAAGTGCCCGCGATTCTTTCTGACTCGAGTCGCGAGCAAGTTGTGCTAGCACTACTGTTGCCTTGTTACATTAACAAGGTTTGATTACATTATTCATGTTATTTAAATTTTTACTTTTTTGCATTCACAATGCAATTTTCATCATAGAAAAATGGAAAATAAAGTATTTAGAAAAATTCGACCCGTCTCACAACCAGCTCCGATGGGACTCGAACCCACGACCTTTCGCTATCCGGGCGACTGCTCTAACCACTGAGCTACGGAGTCGTTACGAGAAGCGTCGAATTTATCAAATACTTCTTACACGCTGTATAGCCAGCGTAAATTTCATCAATGTGAATTTCATCATCTTTCGCGTGTGGGGATAGTAATATCCTCACATTGATGAAATTTACGCTGGCTATACAGCGTGTAAGAAGTATTTGATAAATTCGACGCTTCTCGTAACGACTCCGTAGCTCAGTGGTTAGAGCAGTCGCCCGGATAGCGAAAGGTCGTGGGTTCGAGTCCCATCGGAGCTGGTTGTGAGACGGGTCGAATTTTTCTAAATACTTTATTTTCCATTTTTCTACATTATTCATGTTTTATTTCAACAAATAAAACATGAATAATAAATCATTTATTTAAAAAAAGCCTATAAATATAGTTTCGTCAGTTGTTCATACCAATATAGCAGCAATATGCATGCAACAAAGCTGCTATGCCTTTCTGTCTCTAAGAATTGTCATTTGCTAGAACGAGATAGAGCGCGGGTATGCGACCGCCTCGTCGATTCCGCCGCATGCTATAGCATTCCCGCTCTAATTGACGGTTCGGTGCGACAGAAAAGGATTGCAGCATAGAAAAGGTCATCCTTTAACCCTTTTTTTTTATAGTGAGGGCAAATACAGTCTTTTCGTATACCGCTAATGGCATGTTGGACTCAGTCAGACAAGGCCTGTCTCTCGCCGCGCCCAGCCCTCCCGCCAAGCCTGATAGGCTTCGCGTCAGGGCTGGGTGGTTCTAACCCCTGCCCCGCCCCCTGACGAGCTCGAAAGCTCGACAGGAGGCGGGGCAGGAGGAGAGAGCCTCCTCTCAATCTCCCCATAAGGTTACCCACTCCGGGTGGGTGACCAGATGGGGCGGTCGAGAGCAGGCACCACTACCAACTAAACCCCTCACTACTTGCTCTCCGCCGTCAACATCCTTTAACCCTAAGGTGTCAGTTTGCTGTACAATATTGAACCTTACTTGGGTTGGAATTGGTCTAATCAAAAAAATGAGTGACACGACACACATTTACGCATTTGTCAAATTCTATTGAAATCTACTATAAAGTTTAAAATCAGAATACTACAAACCACTCACCAATAGCCGGGTTGATGAATCTAAGGAACAGCACCGTTCCCACAGCGCCGACGCTGGTTTGAGGGAATTGGGCGAATCTCTTGCTTAGCACCTAAAACAAATTACAACAAAAAATTAATTAACATAACCAGAGACTTTGGTCCTCAAATAACTGAAATGGACGGCCGCGGCGGCGACTTTGAGCGATTTACACTTCAGTTGGTGCAATGCAACACATTTACTAATATGTTTTAACTGCTGTCACGAGACGAAGACACATATGGTACAAACATGACGATTCTTTCCTCGTAAAGTTTAATCAAATATGGACCTTATAATCAGCACTCTATGAGTCTCACCTGGTACAAACAATGGCACATGCTCCTCAGTTGTGGCGGGAATTTGTCTGCCGAGTGGACAATCCTATCGAACACCTCCTTCGTGAGGTCTATGGGTTGGTGCAGTTGACTTCTATTCCCAAAACCATGCAAAAATGGAACTTAATCCTAAAGCATTAAAGACTATCCTTTCTTCTCAAAGCTCAACAAAAATAAACCTTATAATCAACACCATAAGAGTCTCACCTGGTACAAACAATGGCACATGCTCCTTAGTTGTGGCGGAAACTTATCTGCGGAGTTGACGATCCTATCGAACACTTCCTTCGTGAGGTCTATGAGGTTAGAGCGGTTGACTTCTATGTCTTGGTTTGGGTCCAACCTGGGAAATAAACAGGGAAACTGTAAATCATTTCTTGATCTTCATTCATTTCTTGAAGTTTGTCTAGATAGTTTGTAGGGCCCTTGCCCCACAGATTTCAGTCCGTTTCTTTTCCTAACCATTTCAATAGCTATTTTAGGTGTCAGACCTTACGTTTGATAGATATATTCTTTACGCTAACTTACCTCGCCGGGTCTACTTCGAAGCTCAACTCGGTTTGTTCCTCGGATTGGTCAAGCAGAGCAGTGATCAAAGGCTCCAGCAAGGACTGCAGGTATCCGTGGCCGTATATCTTGAAGCAGAACGCCATTATCTTGCTGCCGAGAGAGTTGCCGCGGAACAGAGTTTGCATGCAGTCGGATACCTGGAACAATTATAAGAATACTAGCTGACCCAGCGCGACTTCGTTCCCGTGGCCCTACCCCCTACTCCACCCTACCCTACCCGTACTCTACCCCTACCCTACCCCTACGCTACCCCTACCCTACCCCCACCCTACCCCTACCCTACCCCTACCCTACCCCTACCCTACCCCTACCCTACCCCTACCCTACCCTACCCTACCCCTACCCCTACTCTACCCCTACCCAACGCTACCCTACCCCTACCCCTACCCTACCCCTATATCCTTCCTTGGACTTAGACGAACATTTCAAGACCAAAATTAGCCAAATCGGTCCAGCCGTTCACGCGTGATGTCGTGACCAAGGGAAATAGGGATTCATTTTTATATATATAGATACATGACATCCCACAAGGGAAAGTACCTTAAATATTGTTGACAATTTTGCTAAAAAGTACAATCCCTTTATTTTGACAAGAAACGAAACTGCATCCACAGACTTTTTTTGTAAAATCACCTCTTCAATAGGAAAGTGCGTTTCCTTTTAATTTTTCATGTTTCTTAAGAGCTTATTACACTTGGCTACATTGAGCATCTAATTAAGCATACATTGCTTTCTTTGAGCTCATTTGTAATCAGTGATGCAATCAGAGAGATTTTAGCCTCATGAGTGATTGTATCGATTGATGTCATAAAAGTACTTACAAGATGTTGTTTTTTCGAATTTTAGCCGGTACGATTCCCGAGTGTAGGAAGCGTATTTAAAAATATCCTTGTATATAGTGTTGTGTTGTGTTGAATTTGAATAGCATTCGTAAAAGCCGGAACCACACCTCCGCCGCCTTAAACCGCCTCTGTGGTCTAGTGGTCCTCACCACCGATTTCAGACCAAGAGCACCCGGGTTCGATTCCCAGTGGGGGTACATATTGTATTCGGTTTGGTTGGTGGTAGGACTTGTTCTTAGTCCGCCTGGCTACCACCATCTTTCTAATTCTGACGCCACAACAATGATGTTTTCAGATGATGGCAGTTAGAGATAAGATAGCCAGTTCCTCAGTGATTGAGGATTCCGGGAGTAGTGCGCTTCCACCTTCAGCCTTATCACCACTTATAACATCTGCCGGCCTAGCATGAGCGGCTTTTATCGCGCGATATGATATGGTACGGTTAGTTGTCTTGCTTATCCCACTAAGGTGTAAGCAAGACGGCATGCCGTACCATATCATATAGCGTGATAAAAGCCGCTCATGCTAGGCCGGCAAGTGATGAAGGCCAAGTGCTACCCCGTTGTGGATAAAAAAAACACCGAACGAGCCATCTTAGATTAGCGATCCGCGATCCAGGATTGTGGATCATGTATCTTGTTGGCTTCTTGTAATTTTTGTATTGAGAAAGATTAATACACTTTCGTTATTATTATACGAGAGCAGTTTGATTTCGGAGTTTTTGATTATAGGTGACCCTGAAATGATAAATAAAATCACCTCGACTTCCCTATAGAATATGTTCCACAGCAGCGGCGCGAGCAGATGTTTGGCGTCGAACAGCGTGACGATCATGCGAGCTCGTCCATTTGGGACGTTCTTACCACGCTCGCGAGCGTAAGTTTGTATGTGTAGAAGCGTGATCATAGATGGCGTTAGTTTACACTACTTGTAGCTGGCACTAGTCACATGGCGTTAGTAAATGTAACACGCGCGACAGTCGAGTTAGCTTCGAAACTTTTCACTGCATACTTGACTTAAATCCGTGCACATCTGTGCAATCTTGTTTGATTTTTATGATTTCTGCATTAGAATTATTTCTTACAATTTGTTAGAATACGATAGTGGTTTTATTTTCGTGTTTCGTTAAGTTTATGTGATAATAACTTACCTCAACTTCCCTATAGAATATGTTCCAGAGCAGCGGCGCGAGCAGATGCTTGGCGTCGAACAGCGTGACGAACACGCGAGCGAGCTCGTCCATTTGGGACGTGCTCACCACGTTCGCGAGCGCCATTGCTATGGGCAGTTCACCCTGAAAGGAGGACACATTTAAACTACTGCTGATATAAACCTATTCTTAGTGGACAAGACTTGATTTCGACAAAGTTTTTCCCCCTTTTTTATATTATTAAAAGTCCGCTAATGGATTCTCAATGAAATATGTGTCAATGAAAAAACCCTTTGTGATGAAATAATAACTCAGCAGTATAGGCATCCATTTATTCATGCTTCCTTCGTACAATCACTGGTCAACGTCCTTTCGACTCGACAACTCGAACACAATTGACTGTCCGCCTACGGGTAGATTTCCACCATTTTGTCTATCCCCGTTCAAAACACAGTGGCGCCATGGCGGCGCTTTCTCTCAATTTAAACTTAAAAGTGTTGCCAGTCATAATTACAATTTGTACTACAATAATGTTAATTATTTTTATCATTACTTTTTTGAAATACAACACCTTATTCAAAATTTTAAAGGTTTTGCTGCTCTCAAAGCTAGACTACTTAATTCATGGATAAGCGAACGCGGGGCAGCGCGGTAAACGGTGGTATATTTGATTGATACACGGATGAAACTCTTAGAGCGATGACAAAATAGTAAGTGACATGACAAGATTAAAAAAAAACAAAATAAATAGAACACATTTCAAAAACATTTATATAAACTGCCAGCGTCCTTAAAGGAAGTAGTTTCTACAGATAGCTTCTTAATCTTGAAGTAGACACAACAACAACACAAATTTTTAATTATGATTGAATTTTTTGCATAAATAAACCTGTTTCTTAAACAATTCTCACCAAAAAAACTCTCATCAACTGTTCCTAAACAACACTAAAACTTACAAACAAGAGTAACGGGACTCAACGCGACATTTATTTTGTAGAACATAATAATATTATATACTTACAGTTTGACGTTTCGGCTGTGTTGCTACAGCCGTGGTCACAATCAGACTCTAGCTGTAGCAACACAGCCGAAACGTCAAGCTGTAAGTACATATGGACTACATAATAAATTGTATTGTATTGTATTTCTTTATTGAGACAAAATATACATACATCAACAGTGTCCTGCAAAACTGTTTGCACAGTTTGACTCAACAATCATAAATGATATAAGATTTTAAACTTTCGCGTTCCATTATAATTATAAACAAGAGTAACGGGACTCAACGCGACATTTATTATGAAGTACATATTATTAGTCTGCTTGTGACCACGGTTGTTGCAACACAGCCGAAACGTCAAGCTGTAAGTACATAATAATATGTACTTCATAATAAATGTCGCGTTGAGTCCCGTTACTCTTGTTTATAATCATAAATGAGTCTCTAACATGGTACTACCTCTGGCAGACCGTTTAATAAATATGGTAGGCATTTTTTCAATGTCCTATCACCATAACAGTTATTGACTTTTGGTACCAGAAATCTGCACGAGGATACAGACCTTGTTCCATGACCATGGTTGACCCGGGTAAGTCCATGCTCTCCACTGTCATAATTATTTACCATTAGCAAGTATTTGTGATGCCGCGTTGAGTCCCGTTACTCTTGTTTATAATAATGGAACGCGAAAGTTTAAAATCTTATACTAAGTGCCTGTTTTACAATGTCCGATTAGGAGATACTTTCCAGTTTAATTGACAGTTTTGTATGGACTATCTGTCAAGTAACTGCTAATCAGAACTTACATACTTAGACATTGTGAAACCGGCAGTAAAACTATAAAACCAAACAAACCTTATCCGAGATCATAGTGACCAGTTGCACCAGTTGTTCGAACCTGTCGGCCAGTACGGTCTCCGCGAGGGTGTCGAATTCTGTTCCCTGCTGAAGTATCTTGGTGAGCACCTCCATGAACGCGGCGCGGGTTTGCAGGTCGCGGTGGTAGCCCAGATCTGAGGGATAAATTAATAAATAAGTTTTTAGTAAAATAGTAGATTGTACAACAAGTGCATAAAACATACCATTTTACCCGAGACGTATATATCCACCCGAGCCGTAGGCGAGGGTTGATAGTCAATTCGAGGGTAAAATGGGTTTTATGTACGAGTTATACACTCTGCTTTTCACTTCGAGTGTGAGGAAAATAAATAACAATATTGCAATAAAAAAAAATAAAGACTTCGCCATATTGGCGGGAAGACTTTCTTTTTCTTTTTTTTTATACGTGGCAGTGGCAGCACAGTGACTTTAGCATAGATCGTAGTCCATAATGCTCTTGAAATACTTATTTCTTAGAAAACTTATTCATTTTAACTAGTTTTATTAATTTGGTAGGTAATTTAACATGGATTAAATATGTACAAAATTGAAGAAACAGAAAGAAATCGCAAGTTTATTTATCGCAGTTTAATTGCGTGTGACTGTTTAGCTGACGACCTTTGTCTTAGAGTCTGAGACTTAGACGAAGATTTTACTTTATGCACTAGAGCATAAAAAGCGATTTTATGCAGCCTATACCCAACATAAACACGAACTTTACGAGCATGAGAAGTGAAAATTTCATTTTTATGACAAGCTTGTTTGCTGACTGTTTGTATTGTCATCTAAACCAAACCTGTATACAAAATCTCAGCTCCAACGGACACTGGGAAGTGGGTCAAAATAAGCTTTCAAGATTTGTCCCCCACTAACTAACTAACATGGCAAGTTAATATAAGTTTTTAGAAAAAAATTCATTTTTATGACAAGCTTGTTTGCTGACTGTACTTTAATATTGTATTGTCATCTGAACTAAACCTGTATACAAAACTTCAGCTCCATCGGACATTGGGAAGTGGGTCAAATTAAGCTTGCAAGATTTGTCCCCCACTAACTAACTAACTAACTAACATGGCAAGTTAATAAAAAGCTTGTAATAAATATTGAACACCATCACATACATTGTTCCAATACCAAACTTTAGTAATTCGAGCACTTAATCATCATCATCATTTCAGCCGTACGAAATTTATGATTATACTTTTTTATTTTTTTTTTTATTTATCGTACGTTTCGAGCACTTGTGTTATTGAAATTGGAAACAACGACTCAGATCCGAGGAAATATTTAAAAGCGGTGTGTCCACCACTTGGCGGCGGAGGACGTCGATCAGAAAGTATAATTTAAATTTATAAATAAACTAGCTGACCCGGCGCGACTTCGTTCGCGTGGCACTACCCCCTACTCCACGCTACCCCTACCATATCACTACTCTATCTCTACCCTACCCCTACCCTACCCTACACCCCTACCCTACCCCTACCCTAGTTTCAATTTGACAGCAAAATCCCCATTAGCAAAATGATCCGCCGTTTATTGAATTCATTTGTTACAAAAAATGTGATAAATGAAGAACCGCCCGACCGATTTTGTGCAAACTTCACATAAACCATCTACTAAATAGTCCGAACAAAGCCTAAACATTTGGTTTGGATAGGTGAGCCCGTTCTTGAGTTATAAAATTACAACGAAAAGTGGCATTGATTTTTATATATATAGATAAATGTTATTATTAAAATGATGCTGTTTTCTAGAATACTTTGAACATGGATATTTATAGAAAATACCTTTTACGATGATTAGTTCATAGTGGCATCATGCCTATTTAAACTTACCTATACTATGCATGAGCCCGGAGTCAATGTTAGCGCTGAGCAGGTTGGACATGGCTTGTATGGTCGCGTTCCTCAGCGTCTCCAGCCGACCCGGACCTTCGGCCAACTCCACCTCGTTGCAGTCGTTCAGGAGATTCATGAACAGGGTGAAATATCTGTGGAAAACAAAGGCAACTTTATACTTTTGAAACGCAGGTGTTTGGTATATTTTATGGCGCGCTTACACGAGCAACTTAAATTTGCGCGTGCCTGGAGATTTATCATAATATTTATCAACTCTTGTTGAAAGACTTTGAGGAGATGTTTGATGCTTGTTTCATGTAAGGTGGCTCAAAGTTTTCATTATTCCTGAATCTATAGGACTGACTTTTACTATAAGATTACGAACCTTAACTTCTAGTCATAAGGTACTTATTTCAAACACACTGCAGTCTAAGCTTCCCTCGTCCCTCTTACTAGGACTGTTATTTTCTATAGAAACAAGAACTTTAACATTTTATAATAAAGTACTTACTTCAAAAACAGCTGGCGTTTAGGGCTCCCACAGAAAATCAGCGACAAGAGGCAAGTATTTGACAGCCAATAAGGTTTATTTTAGCATGGCGTGCTTGGGAGTAAGTTAGTAAGTTTTGTGTGGGAGGTGTTAGCTCTCCTCATTTCCATTCCAACCATTATTACGTAACACTTGTTTTTAATAAATAAAATAAAAGATACAGGAAAATGAACTTTAACTCAAATATGTTTAGTATGAAAATTGTCCTTACTTCAAAAACAGCTGGCTTTTGGCTTCCATCAAATCTCCTCTGTCAGATTCTTCAGGTTGTAAAGGAAGACCTTTCAGGAGTGCCGCCACTGCTTCCATGCATGCTTGGTCTAGCTCACGGCAGCATACTAAGTATCTGAGAAGGAGAAGAGTAAATTATTTTTGTATCCACATCGGGGTAGATTTTAGCCTTTATCACCTTCGATCAACGATAACACCTAGATCTAGATACATAGTGACAAACACGGGTGAGAAAATATGCACCCACTGAGCCACTTAAGCGTATATTTATGGGTAGTTCCTCATTTTTGACATAAAATCGTACATAATTAACCTTTTTTCTCAGCCATAAAAAGTTTCGATTTAGTTCGTGAGCCTTCACCTAGTACTATTGTTGATCGAAGTTTATCACACTTGATGTTAAGTGGTGATAAGGCTGAAGGTGGAAGCGCACTACTTCTGGAATCCTCAATCATTCAGGAACTGCCGGCCTAGCATGAGCGGCTTTTATCGCGCGATATGATATATATATATACTATTATTTTTAATTTTCGTCAATGATCTGTTGGAAAAAATTCAAAGTCAATGTCTCGCATTTGCAGACGACATCAAAATCTTTAACCGTGTTGTAGATAACAAAGATTCCCAGACATTGCAGAGAGCGTTGGATGTAATAAGTTCCTGGTGCTATGAGAATCATATGTCACTTAATATAGATAAATGTCAGGTGATAACTTTTACCAAGAACAGAAGTCCTGTCAATTTCGACTATAAAATTGATGGTCGAACGCTTGGTCGTGTTTTGGTCGTGCGCGATTTGGGAGTCTATTATGACTCGACGCTTTCATTTAGACCCCATTATGACTATATATGTAACAAAGCCAACCAAATGCTATTTTTTGTACTACGCCATGCTAAGCTTTTCCATAACGTTAACTCTTGGATTGTTTTGTACGGTGCCCTAGTCAGAAGTATCCTCGAATACTGCTCTTCTATCTGGTCGCCTGTTTATCATAACCATTCTGATAGAATAGAGGCTATCCAACGTAAGTTTTTACGTGCTCTATGCACGAAGTGTGGTATTCGCCGTAAAATATGCGAGTATTCTGATCGCCTCAAATATTTTAAGATGACTAGTTTAGAGAAACGTAGGTGGATAATAGACTTGCGTACTCTGCATGGAATCGCAAATGGGTTATTGAGCAGCGAATTGTTGATGACGCTTAAAGTCAGGGTGCCGACTCGGTCTGTGCGCATACAGCGATTATTTCATGTGCCCTCATCGAGAAACAATGTATCTCAAAATAGTCCAATACATAGGATGTGTGTTCTTTATAATGAAATTTGCCACGATATTGATATTTTTAATGCTAGTGTACCAGTTTTCAAAAAGTTGCTGATATCTAAACTCTAAATTATCCTTCATTTCTTATTTGGTTTTGTTCAATGAATTTAATTTGTAAATTTTTTCTTTAAAATATTTGGTAAGTTTATGGTCAGTGCTGTGCACTTTTGTAATTGGACACACATATATCATAGTATTAAGTTATGTTTTATATTTTGTATATTTTCTATCTGTTGTCTGTAATTGTGCCATGAATAAAAAAAAAAAAAAAAAAAAAAAAAAATATATATATATATATATATATGATATATACGGCAAGTTGTCTTGCTTACCCCACTAAGGTGTAAGCAAGACGGCATGCCGTACCATATCATATCGCGTGATAAAAGCCGCTCATGCTAGGCCGGCTGGCTATCTTATCTCTAACTGCCAGACACAAAAAACGCTGAAAATATCATTGTAATGGCGTCAGACTTAGATAAGATGGTGGTAGCTAGCCAGGCGGAGTAACAAGTCCTACCACCAACTTGAATTTTCATTTTTTACTATTTTTAGGGTCGATTTTTCAATGCCTGGATAAAAAGTATTCATCTGATATCGTTTAACACCTCCAAATTGAAAAGCAAATTTTCATTCATGTCTCTCTTGTTTTGAGATTGACATTTACTTTGGTAGGTTATTAATTGAACTAACTGATAACTATTGTGTGAGGATTGAAAAATCAGCCCTTAATAATAATTCACTTATCAAATCAAATCAAATAATTTATTGCTAAACCATAATGTTTATAGAGATGTTACGTACATAATAAAAGACCATTGTTATGGACCCTGTTGGGCACGCAAATTTGGGCTAGAAGAGGACTTATTTAAACATAACATAAATTATGATTCATTATAAACATTACAATATAATTCTCAAGTTTTTAGTAATAATTTCATTTTCATGACAAGCTTTTTTGCTGACTGTACTTACTTAAATATTGTATTGTCATCTAAACCAAACCTGAATACAAAATTTCAGCTCCATCAGACAATGGGAAGTGGCTCAAATTAAGCTTGTAAGATTTGTCCACCACTAACTAACTAACTAACTAACATGGCAAGTTAATAAAAAGCTTGTAAAACGGCAATTTAATACTTTTTTTTTATTTATTTAGAACAACAAACAATTGACCAATACATATTACTTAAATAAACAAAATATTTAGGTACTAATTGATCAATAATCACCATTATCCTAGATTTAGTAAAGAAAACATTACACCTTACAAATTCTTATTTAGGAAGATACTTACATACTTTTATGCAAATAAAAGAAACGAAACATGTACAAGAAATCCAATAGTAGATTTCATTACAAGTGCGGAAAGCCTGTCATTGCAAAGAGTTCCGACAAATGTCTACCCGAGCCGAGGCGCAGCCGAAGGTGAGGGTTGACAGTCGGAACAAGTTGCAATGACGGTTCCGCACGTGTACTGAACAACTATTTTTAATACAGTTGCGAAAAAATTAAGCAATTTAATAAAATAATAAAACACAATAAACTCAACTAACTAATCGTAAAAGAATACAAGCAGAGACTTTTTTGTTTTCTTCACCCATTCTGGGTTGGCAAAGGAAACTATGATCATACAGCCAAGGCTTCAGTAGAATTTTTTTATTGATATGAAATGAAAATTAAATTAAATGAGATGAAATGAAATGAAACCAAACAAAAGCAATCCGAATCCTACAGGAGCGCCTTTCCTTATTTCTCTCTTTTACCACATCGTTTTCCATTAAAGCCACATTATTGCACTAATTCCACCATACTAAGTACCTACCACAATAAAAACCAGAAAAAACTAATTTAGAAAATTAAGAAATAGGTCCCTCATTTTCTTTTCACTCAAACTCCTATAAGCAGATACTATGGTAAATAGTGCACGTCATACCATATTTAGTATCTGTGGTCATACAGCCAATTTTATGTATTTTTTATATTCATAAATTTAATTTGGCCGATACTAATATTAATTTAATGTATAATTAAAATTACTTTTAAATCTGATAATAGACAATATTTTGACAGTTGTGAAAGAAAACGCACGAGTTCGGGAAAGGTAAAGAAAAAGTTCGAGTGTGTAATAGCCCACATCCCGAACGCTATACGTCCCTGCAATACGCCACTTTTTGAGCAACTGTATTAAAAATACTTTAACCCCTATTAACATACTTGCTAATAGAGCTGGCGTCGGCCCGCAGCGGCGGCGCTATCTGGTGACTCGTTCCTAAAACCCAATCTGTCACGTATTCCACCATCTTGTTGCGGAATTTCATTTCCTGAAACAAACAAAGTATTGAAGTGAAGTCTACAAGCGTGTGATCCTAATACGGTTGAGCAAAACTAGGTCTTGTTGATGATACTTATAGGGCGCGTGGTTTTTTACTATCACATTTTTCCTATAGCAGGCCTGCCTCACTTCCATACAAGCAGCGCAAAATCCCGGAGATATTTACCTACTATTCTGGAAAACAACCTAATTTCAACCTTTTGCATTGCATATAGCGTTCATAGTACAATAACTGTCTGCCGTCTCGCTAGAGATCCGCGCCGCGCCGGCGCGCCGCCGCCGAGCTAACTCGGCGCGCCGCCGCCGCCGCTGGGTCAACAAAAATTTCGCGCCGACCTCACCTTTTTGAATTTAGTATATTTTTTTTATATATAAATCTTGGGCAGGCATTTGACCACCATCTTGTTTAAATTTACACGGTGTGGTCTAAGAAGTTGCATGCTTGCCCAGGAGATGCCTGTTCACTCTTTCATTGAAGAGACCAAGGTTGTAGGTATAGAGGAACATATAAGCAGGCAACGCTTTTCATTCCTTAGCGGTTCGAAACGAATCTGCGAAGCTTTTAGTGCGGACAGTTGGAATGTCAACAACGTAAGGGTATAAGCTAGCCTTTTTTTTATTATATTGAGGGCAAATACAGTCTGTACGTATACCAAATGGCATTCTGGACTCAGTCAGACACAGGCCCTGCCCCTCGCCGCGCTCAGCCCTCCCACCAAGCCTAGTAGGCTTCGCGTCAGGGTTAGGCGGTTCTAACCCCTGTTCCGGCCCCCTAACGAGCTCTAAAGCTTGAGAGGGGGCCGCACAGAGGGAGGGAGCCTCCTCACAACCTCCCAATAAGGTTACCCACTCAAGGTGGGCTGACCAGATGGGGCGATCGAGAGCAGGCACCACTACCAACTAAATCCCTCACTACTTGCTCTCCGCCGTCAGTTTGACACAGCGACTGTGGGGGGGTCGTGGTGAGAAGCACCCCCTGCGGCCTGACGGGTGGCCCGTTTCCGGGCCCCGGCGCGGCGGGGTGATAAGCCAGCCTGCGTTTGGTTAGCTAGCTTGCGTTTGGTTACCCGATGGTGGAAAGGGGCTGGAGGAACAAGGTCGTGCAGTTGTCTAGCACACTCACGGTCTTACTAATAAAAAAATGTTAAGTTATTTAAATTTTTACTTTTATGCATTCACAATGCAATTTTTATGGTTGAAAAATGGAAAATGAAGTATTTAGAAAAAATCGACCCGTCTCACATCCATCGGAGCTGGTTGTGAGACGGGTCGATTTTTTCTAAATACTTCATTTTCCATTTTTCAAAAAAATGTTAATCACTGGTTAACCGCGTGTATAGTTACACATTGTGTAAAGGTCGTATAAGACTTACGCACCGTTTTGACTAATAGACGTTGTATAAAGGTTGTGTAACTATACCCTTCGTACACAAAAGGTTTTTTCATTCACTGGCAACATCAACAAAGAGACGTTCTAAAACTTTGTTCAATAAATTTGTATTGCTAATTAGTGAATGAAATATTTGAATGAAAGTATGTTATTTCATGACTTAGAGAACAAAAATGATTTGAAACTAATAATTATATATGTTTCAGTCTACTTTTTAATTTTATATTGATGAAACTGGACATTTTTGCTAGCTATGTTTTTTTACTAAATTTTGAACGCAGTTTGTTTGACAGCCGGTACCTACCGTGCTGCGTCGTCAACAATACACAAGGGATGCGTCACCATACTACAAACTTGCATATTCATTGAGTAAAATCCTCTACGATTAACGTAATACTGTCCAAAATCACCTCCAACTTTTTTTTTATGTTCGTGCAATCGATTGCACCAATAACATTCCTGAAGCCACATATCTGGCGAAGGCCAGAAATAACTTCTTGTTCTGCCATACTAAAGGGCATGTAAATAAAATTTGTAGCCTTGCTAGCTAAAGCTTTTGCAAAGTTATAGATTGCTGACTCAATCCATGAGTTCCGCAGCATCATCTTGTAACTTCGTCGCGAGCCCAGGTTCTCAGTGCAGTGAGCACCTGCAACTCAGGTGAAATCCCACATCCTCTTGCGTCTTTGTTGATATCTTTTTTTAATCAAATCTCTAGTATTTCTAGCATACACCTTTGTAAATCTATATTTACATCTAAATTCACTGTCTGTAAGCGAAAAAGGATCTGCGCGTTCTTTACAAACTTTTTCTAGGGACATTCTCTTTTTCTTCGTCTAATTGGTCAAACAAATTGAAGTAAGTACCTAATTTAAATACTCCATATTAAGAACTAAAATATCTCAGTAAAACAAAACGGAACCAACAATAAGTACGACAACACTTGAAGAACAAACACAACTGAGAAGTTGAAATCCGCCGCCATCTGGCTCTTAAACATCCTTTAAACAAGGGTCTTGGCTCGTTTAAACCTTGTGTAACTTTCCTACCGCAATAAAACACGTGTACACAGGCTTTGTGTCAAAATATTTTTTATTGGTAGCGATTGTCTTACAACAGATGTGTATACTCTGTATAACATTTTATTAGTAAGGCTGTTAGTGTATTCAAAAAAAATCCGATAGACACGCTAATTTTCGACGCTGACTGAGGCTCTTAAGTTCCGCCGTAGCTAACGTTGAGTTTTCAAGGGCTTCCTGGCACGGTTTTCGATAGATTCCAGAAGTTCTAGCTAATACTTAACATAACCATCCCATATGTGACAATTGTGTATACTCCATGCACGGACGAATATACGCTTTGTATAACAAAAGCTGTTGGTCCGGCGTGAAGTACCTTAAGCCCTAGAGAAGACGCCCAGATTCTTAGCAGCACACTTTACATTGGAATCGATGTACTCGCTAAAATTCAGGTTGAATGATGAGTTCAGGCCAAGAAGTTGCAAATTTTCGGTGCAGATTTTCGGTTATCGGCAAGGATACACCCTGGAAAGTCGGAGTCAGTTAAAACGGACCCCGTTTTACGGTGAATAAACAAGCCTGAATTTTAGTAGCATTGAAACTGACAACATTGTCAAGGACTCTGATATTATTAGAATCTGCTGAACCTAAAACTGGGTGGCTACCGCGTAACTTTATGGATATGAACTTCATACGTTTTTTGGAACTTTAAGTCAATTTATTTAATAAAAAATATAGCTGCTATCAGTTCCCTGTTTAGTGACGTCGGGTATTACGATAGCTAGCTAGCAACGTTCAACAGAAAAAAGTAGCAAAAATCTATCAAAATAAGGAATTCAAATGACAGTTGTTCGGAAAAGATCGACGTTTCTGAACGCGTCTCTAATGTCACGTCAAATTGACATTTGGCTGTCACTTGAAGTTGACAGTGACACTTGATTGGAATTCTTGGTAGAAAAATGTCGGAATAATTTTGCTGAATTTGTTAAAAATCGCTCGCGTTGAATGTGCCTGGCATATCGAGTTTGAATAAAATCTTAAATTATCTATGTGATCCCGTTTTGTACGACCAAGGTTTTGACGCCATCCATCGGGCTGGTCGCGGAGTTTTGAAAGAAAGATAATTGTCTACCACGCGTTGTTGCAGGGGCAATATATATCTTGACAAAAAGCTCCTCCGTGTGTTATTGTGTATCTATTGTTGAAACGCCCAGTGTCTTGGGAACGCTGTTATTTGTGTTGTGAGTGAGGTGACGAATTGGTAAGGTTGGCAGACGAAGAAAGGACATCAGGGGCGCGCGCGCTCCCTTACACCACTTCTGCCTTGGAGACGTTCGACACACAGACCCGTATGTAACCTCACCTTACTTCACATTAAACCGCTGTGTATCGCAGTCCAATTGTTCAGTTTACATCCCCGCTGAAACCTAGTTTTTGTCCGGAGTCTATACTCATGATAACCTTCCACTGCGCTAAGCTGATTCCGCGGATTTAGCAGGGGTGTACTGAACATTTCTTGGTAGCCAAGAGCGTAGCTTGAAGGCCTGAGAGGCCCACGCCAAAACTTTGTATTAATCAGTGCCGTTTTGATGACCCAGTCTGGTCCGGACTAGATTAATTTGTACTTGTAAATGGTAATTAACTTGCATTTGAAAAGTAAAGGGCATTCCTTTGTTATTGGTTCCATGTCTTGTAATTAATTGTCATGTATTGAAGTTCCAAAATGTAAACAGATGCCTTTCTTTGCTCATAATAATTATTATTTAGTTTGTTAGCAAATTTGAGTTGTGAATATTGACAAGTTTGTTGCTAAAATAATAGCTAATAAAAGGTTAGCTAATAAGTTTGCACTCAATACTTAGTGAAACTTAAATGATTTGGGACATTGTTTACACATTGAAACTCATTGAAACTTGTGCTTTGAAATAATTAAAATTATCTTGTTGTTGTGTTGATATCCAAGTGAATTTCAATAGTCAGTAATTTTGAGTGAATTTCAATAGTCAGTGAGTTTTGTTGTTTTCTGATAACCTCCAAATATTTAAGAGTTTGTGTCATTATAAATACTTTGTTGTTGTAATATTGGAATTTTGTGGTTAGTAATAACCTCCAAATATTGGAGATTTTGTGTTATAGTGAATATTTTGAATTTGTTGTTTTTGTTGATAAATTTGTGACGTTACAATGACGGCCTCCTCTGCTAAAGCCAAAATACGTTCTGAGTTACGGTGGTTAGCTTCTGCGGTTGCGTTGTTGGATCGACCGGATAGAACGGAGGCCTTGTTGAACAGATACGTAGATCTGCCCATACGTTTGGCTGTTGTTGATGAGCAGTATGCCTTATTTTTGGAAAGGACTGTTGAGGCCGAGGTGGAAATGCGACAAGAAGTCGGTTTGGATGTGGACCAGTGTTATGATTTTGCGGACAGAATTACTCAGGTGGCTCGACCTTTGCAAGTGGCAAGAGAGAATGATCCGAGCCCGTCCCCGGTCACATCTAAGAGTATGCCCCCTCTCTTTGCTAGATTGGCCCCCTTAGACTTAAGGCGTTTTGCTGGTCGTCTAGAGGACTGGGAGGGCTTTATTAATATTTTTGATAGTCTTGTACATGCCCGGGACGATTTGACCCAGGGCCAGAAGTTGGCCTACCTGTTATCCGTGTTGGTAGGGGAGGCACTTGAATCGGTTCAACATTTGGCCCCCTCGGATGAAAACTACCCTATTGCTAGGGATTTGATTGCCCGTCGGTACCAGAACGTACGACGTCTGGCGGACAACCATGTTGCCGCCATTTTGAATTTACCCCGCGTTGCCAGCGTGATGCACTTGAGAGTGGCTTTGTTGAATCCGCTGTTGGTTGCCTACAACGCATTAAAAAACTTGAAACTCCCAGTGGAGCAGTGGTCGTTTTTGTTACTGCACATTGTCCTGGGAAAGTTGCCGGACTCTGTTAAGGTCCGTTTTGAGCAGCAGTATGGTGGGGATAGTGCGACTTATCTGCCACCCTTCTCGGACCTCTTGACGTTCCTGGAAGGAGAAAGTAGACTGGCAGATAATTCCTCTCTGGCCGGTCCTATGGGACCCGAACGACCTGTGCCACAGAGTAGATCCCCCACCGGACCCCCCCGTAGGGGGCGTATGGCCCCTCGCGCGCCCGGCCGCTATGCCGCCGTCCAGGAGACCGCCCGCTGCTTGTACTGTCGGGAACCGGGTCACAGCACGACCCGTTGTGATAAGTTCCTCGACCAGCGCGTCCAAGGCCGTCGAGCGATCGCGCGACAACGGACATGGTGCTACTCGTGCTTGGGCCTGCACATGCAGCGCGAATGTACCCAAGCGCACCCATGCCGCTTTTGTAAGGGCAACCACCATCCCCTCCTCTGCATGAACAGCCCAGAGGGCGGCGGAGCGCCGCAGCGCGTCGCTGCAGGATCACCTCGTATGGGTGGGGGTCTCGGACCCCCCGCGGTGTTTGCATCCCGCAGCAGTTCTAGTGGCCACCAGAGTGGCCCCAGACGCTCTCCGCCACGTTTGGACCCTCAAACGGGCGGGGGTCCCAGGGACCCCCCAATGGGAAACCGATCCCCAAGGATGGGGATGAGTTATGCGAGCGTTGCCGGAGGTCGTAGAGGCCCCCCGCGACGTTTTGAGCCTCGCACGGGCGGGGGTCCCACGGACCCCCCCATGGGAAATCGGTCCCCAACTAGGGGGTTCGATTTTGCGAGCGTTGCGGGAGGTCGTAGAAGCCCCCCGCAACGTGTTGAGCCTCGCACAGCCGGGGGTCCCCGGGACCCCCCTTCTGAAAATCGGTCACCGTGCCCCCGCGACTATGGGGCGACGTACACGGTGGATGCTAGGCACCGATTCTCGCCGCCGCTCGCCGAATACCCGCGTTTGGAGCGGCGCCCGCCCCGTCTTCAAGGGGCCGGGAGATATAACCCGCCTGATACCGGGCGAATTGGACGTAGGCAGTATGTGGGAGATTGGGACCAACTGGATCGCTATGAGCGACCCCCTTACCATGGGGGGACGTCTGGGGACCCCACATACTAGCAATCAACGTGTTTACGGTCGATTGTAGCCACCCCTCCAGAGACCGTTTTGTTGCCCACGGCCTCTGTGCTTGTCAGGGGATTGAATGGCGACCTTGTGGAAGTTCGCGCCTTGTTGGATTCCGGTGCTCAGGGGTGTGTTGTGTCATCTTGGTTAGTTAGGCGGTTGGGCCTCAAGGTGCACCCCCACACGGAAGGCGTGAGAGGTGTTGGCGATGTGAAAGTCCCCGGGTTGTTAGGGCATGTTGACTTCACATTTACCTCACGTAATAAGTCCACGCCAGGCATTAAGACCTCGGCGATTGTGTTGGACACAGTTGTTGGCCGTCAACCTTCAGTTGACTTGGGTCCGAGTATGTTGTCTTTGGTGTCTGATTCCCCACTCGCCGATCCAAATTTCTTCCGCCCAGGCCCGATTGATGCTCTCCTTGGAGCCGATGTCCTGGGGCGAGTTTTGTTGACGGGGAAGCGAGTTTTGCAGCCAGATGGCTTGGTAGCTCTGCAGACGACACTCGGTACAGTTGTGATGGGCCCTGCTCGCCGCGTTTTGGATTCCCTTGATGAGGATCGCGGTCTTGTTTTTAATGTGTCTCTCTCCGAAGTGGTGCAGAAGTTTTGGGAGGTTGAGGAACCTCCACCAGCCCCGCGGGTTGACCCAGTAGCGGATGAATGCGAGTTGTATTACCAGAATAACACTGGTCGCCTCCGCTCTGGTCGTTTGATCACCCGTCTCCCCTTTCGTGCCGGCCGACCTCCTCTGGGCGAATCCCGACCGCTAGCGGAACGTAGGCTAGTGGCGATGGAGCGTCGCATGAGCAAGGATCCGGTCTTCCGCCAGAAGTATGTTGAATTCATGCGGGAGTATGAGGAGTTAGGGCACATGTCCGTGAGCGATTTGGATTGGCGCTCCGTTGAGCACTTCTTTTTGCCGCACCACGCCGTTTTGAAATCCGGAAAGATTCGGGTGGTCTTTGACGGTTCGGCTCCCACCTCTACTGGAGCGTCCTTGAACCAGTGTCTGCATGTAGGTCCCAAGCTGCACACGGAGATCTCAGACATTTTGACCAACTTCCGGCGGCACCAAATTGTATTTATGACTGACATCCGGATGATGTTCAGACAAACGGTCATCCATCCAGAGGATAGGAGGTACCAATTGATTTTGTGGAGAGAGAGTCCCAGGGACCCCTTGTTGATTTATGAATTGAATACGAATACGTACGGTTTGGCTTCGAGCCCGTTTGTTGCGATTCGTTCTTTGTTGGAGTTGGCCGAGAAGGAGCGCTCGAGATACCCTCGCGCCTCCGCCATTTTGGCCAGTGACGTCTATGTGGATGACATTTGCACGGGCGCCTCCTCTGTCTCAGAGGCGATTGTCCTGAGAGACGAACTCACCGCCCTTTTGAAGTCGGGAGGTTACGAGTTGAGGAAATGGATATCCAACTCGCCTGATGTACTGGTAGGTTTGCCCGAAGAGCACCAGCAGGACCCCCACCTATTCGAAAATGTTGATAACCCCCATGTGGTGACCGTCCTTGGCGTACAGTACAAACCGGTCTCTGACACTTTCACGTATTGTGTGGATTTACGACCACCGAAAGTCTGGACCAAGCGTTTAGTATTGTCTACTGTCGCACGTACCTTTGACCCCAATGGGTGGATTTGCCCCGTGCTGTTTATGGCCAAGTGTTTCTTGCAACGGTTATGGGCTTCGGGTGTGTCGTGGGATGAACCCCTCTCGGACGAGTTACTCCGAGATTGGTCGAGCTTCGTTTCATCCCTCCCCGAGATTAATGAAGTGCATTTGCCGAGGCTATTCCTCCCTTCTGAAAATTGTAAAGTTACTCTTCACGGCTTTTCCGATGCCTCCGAACGTGGATTTGCTGCGGCCGTGTACCTCCGCACCGTTACTGTTGACGGAGTTGTTGCTGTGCATCTGGTGATAGCGAAAAGCAAAGTCGCTCCCCTTCGGACTCGTCATACGATCCCGAGGTTGGAATTGTGTGGAGCTGCCCTCCTAATGCGTTTGTTGAACCACGTATGGCTCACATTAGGTCGATCTATTACGATACAAGAGGTTTATGCTTGGACGGACAGTCAGGTCGTCCTTTGTTGGTTGAAGGCTCCGGCGCACACCTTGGACGTGTTTGTGGCCAATCGAGTGTCGCAGATTTGTAATTCCGACATCGAGTTGATTTGGAGACACGTGCCGGGAACCATGAATCCCGCGGATTGTGCGTCTCGGGGTTGTGTAGCCCCAACCCTAATTAACCACCCCCTCTGGTGGGGCCCACAGTGGTTGATGCGGCCTGAGTCGGAGTGGCCGCCCTCTCCAGCGTTGTCGAACGTAGCCGTTCCTGATATGCGGGCATGCGTCCTGGAGACTAACCCCGCCGGGGAAAAGGATTTGTTGTTGGATCGGTACAGCTCCTTACAGAAGCTGCTTGGTGTTACCGCTTGGATCAGACGTTTTGTGTACAATTGCAGAAACCCACGCGCGAGGCGTGATTCGTCGGTTCTCACTCCGGACGAGCGTAGGGACGCGCTCTTGTTTTGGGTCCGGAGAGTACAAGATAGATAAGATAAGATAAGATAAGATAAAAATATTCTTTATTCACTTAGACATAATAAATATGTACTTATGAATCGTCAATATTTTCCTACCACCCATTCAAGACTTTTTTAACTGACAAGAAGAATGGGCGCAAGAAACTTGCCAGCGTTTCTTAGTTAGGTAACGACATTTACAAAAAAAAAACATATCGTTACTAATACAACAATTGCTTAGTATAAAAATACATCATATTAAACAGTGATTATGTTATGTGTTACATCATGACCATGCATTGCGGTCATTCAAATAATCGTCTACTTTATAGTATCCTTTGCTCATCAGCGACTCTTTAATGTAACATTTAAATTTATGCAATGGTAGTTCAATTATATGCTGTGGAACTTTATTAAAAAAGGCTATGCTTTTCCCCAGAAATGAGGCTCTGGATTTTTCTAGCCTAAACTTGGGAACGACAAGTTTATCTTTATTTCTTGTGTTAAAGCGATGAATATCGCTCTGCTTTACAAATGTATTATAATACTTTTTCACATAAATTATATTTTCATAGATGTAATGTCCTGCAACAGTTAAAATGTTTATTTCTTTAAATAGATCTCTTAAAGAATCTCTCGATCGGAGGTTGTAAATGGCGCGAATAGCCCTTTTTTGGAGCACGAATATACTTTGGATGTTAGCGGCTGAGCCCCACAACAAAAGGCCGTAGGACATAACACTATGAAAATAACTAAAATAGACTATTCTAGCCGTTTCAATATCGGTTAAGAGCCTTATTTTCTTAACTGCGAATGCAGCCGAACTGAGTCTACTCGCCAAGGCTTCGATATGAGGATCCCATTGTAGTCGCGAGTCTAATATAATACCTAGAAATTTTGTATTGTTAATGAATTCGACAGTATCGCCGTCTAGTCTAATATGAAAATCAACTTGTCTTACATTAGGTAACGAAAATTTTAAACACTTAGTTTTCTTTGAGTTTAATGATAAATTATTACTATTAAACCAATGTGACACTTTTGAAAGAGCACTATTTACTTCGTCAGAACAGTCATCACCTCTATCTACTTTAAAGACTAGAGATGTATCATCGGCAAATAGCACCGTCTCACATAAATTCTTCGCGAAGTAAGGAAGGTCATTTATGTATATTAAAAACAACAGCGGGCCCAATATTGATCCTTGGGGTACGCCCATAGTAATGGGAGCTCCGGTAGACTCAGTTTTATTAATAACTACCTTCTGAGTTCTTTCATACAGATATGAATGCATAAGGCTTACTGACATTTCAGAAACACCATAATGTTTTAACTTCCTTAATAGTGTTTGGTGATCAACACAATCGAATGCCTTGGAAAGGTCACAAAAAATAGCGATTACATCCTGCTTGTCCTCCCAGGCATCAAGTACATGTTTTAGAAATGCAACCCCAGCATCAGTTGTACTTTTACCTTTTGAAAAACCAAACTGTTTCTCATGCAGTATACTATTTAATTTAAAATATTCTAAAAGTTGAGCATAAATTAGTTTCTCAAATATTTTACTTATTGCTGGTAGTATGGATATAGGTCTAAAATTTGCTGGGTCACTTTTGTCACCAGCTTTAAACAGAGGAATAATTTTACTATTCTTCATTAAATTAGGAAAGACCCCTTCACTTATACATTGGTTAAAAATTATTGCTAATGATGGAGCTATCACATCAATTATTGATTTGATGATACTTGTAGATATGCCCCAGAGATCTTCTGTTTTCTTAATATTTATTGCTTTGAATGCTTTAATAATATCTTCGGTAGTGACATAGCTAAAACTAAATGTTTCCTGGCACTTGTTCACACTAGATTCCATAAGAGAGACAGCGGTGTTGGGGCAAGAATTAAGTCTGCTAGTAGTTTCTAACGGTATTCGAGCAAAGAAACCTTCAAAAGCACTAGCCACCTCAATATCTGATTCAAAAGTCTGATCACTAATTTTTAAATTAAATGAATTAATTTTGCTTTTTGTTTTGCCAGTTTCTTGGTTTATAATACTCCAGGTAGCTTTTATTTTATTTTCAGATGATTTAATTTTATTTGAAATATACCTAGATTTTGCCAAAGCACATACTTTCCTAAATGTTATTGAATATTTCTTGACATATTCAATGAAGCTAGGATCACAGGAAGTCGTTTTTTGTGCATAGAGTTCAAATAACTTTCTTCTGCTATTATAAATACCAGGTGTGGCCCAGTCACTAAACTTCTTACGATCATTACACTTTATAACTTTTTGTTTAAAATTGTTACTAAATTCTTTTTCAACAATATCAAATAATGATTGATAAGAGTTATTAGCGTCAGCAGAAGCTGGCAAACATTGAATTTTATCTTGTACATTATTTCTAAATTTATTAATACCACGTTTCGGTATTGGCCTGCAAATTACTTCGCGTTTAGGAATAACATTATAGTGCTCAAAAGAAGCTAGTTGTCCACTGTGGTCGGATTTAATAATATTAATTACCGATTTCTCAATTAAGTTACAGTTGGAAAAGATGTTATCTAAGCAAGTAGCCGATGTTGGCGTAATTCGCGTCGGTTCATTAAAAGTGTGAAGCAAATTAAATGATTTAAAAAGATTAAGGAATTTACTGGAGAGTTGTGCTAATTTAATATCTAAGATGTCTATATTAAAATCTCCACAAACTACAATTTTTTTATTCTTACGACAGCATATTTTCAAAACATCCTCCATAGTGGACTCAAAGACTGTGTAATTTGCTCCAGGGGGGCTATATACACAGATTATAATTATTTGTTCAAGTTCCACGCATGATATCTCACAAATTCGTTCAACAGAGAGGGATACTATATCCTTTCGCTCTTTATATTGTGTGTTATTAGGTAAAATTATTAAAGAACCCCCCCTTATTGTAGTTTTTCTATTAAATGAACTTACAACACTATAATTATCCAAATTTAACAATAATTCATATTCTTTTAACCAATGTTCAGTAACACATAACACATCAATATTTTCACAATTTAAAAATAAACTTATTTCTAGGTCTTTGCCAGCAGAAAAGCCTTGGATATTCTGGTGTACTATTTTTAAACATTTAGGCCTTCCTCTTGTCAATACTGGGCTAGAGTATGCCTCCGTTGTCTCTAATGGTAATTTAAATTAACCATGTCAGTATTTGGATTCAAAAGAATCGAATTATTTGGAACAGATTCCAAAGTTACATTAGAAGTATCAAAGTTAAACTGCTCAATAGAAGCAGAGGTTATACTAGCCAAGTTGTTGGCTAATTGTTTAAAATAAAATGATAGCGATACCGCTATTTGTCGCTTAAGATAATTAGGCAGATAATATTTATCTTTAGTCAAGTATACATTATTCAACAACATATTGATATCAATAATATGCAACTCTTTATTATGACAGGCTAATGTGTTCATAGTTAAGTTTAGATTATACCTTATTTTATTTTCTAACGGTGAAAAACTTTTACTGTAGGGAAATGTAAACATAACAACCTTCCTTACATTTAATGAACATAATGTGTTGCAATAGGCTATTAACTGGTTTTTATTTAAATTATCCCTGTTCCCAATTAAAATTATCAAGTTTGTGTTTTCACTTAAGGATTTTTTAACAACTATTTTCATGATCTCGTTTATACTGGAACCAGGCATGCAATAATTAATAACATTTTCCTTTGAATCTTTCTGTAAAAATTGGCCTAAATTCTTCCCAATCTCATCACTGAACATAATTGTTTTGGTGTCAGTAGTTTTAGTGGGGGATTTACTTTTATTATTTAATAATAAACTATCACAAATGTTAGAGACTTCAGGTTTGGTTGGTAAATAGACCTCCTGAGCCGCTTGGCCTAATGACTCCTTTTGACAGAAGTCATTGCATACTGTGTTACAACTGCATCTGCATTTTTTCCCTAATGATTCGAACCGGTCTGAATTAAAATTACAAAAGTCAACCATATTATATGCAGCCATTTTTTGATTATTCAATTGTTTTTTAGAAAACTCACACAAGTTGGAGTACATTTCCCTAAGTGAAAGTTCTAAATTGTCAATCTTATAACATAATTGACTACCTAATAATTCACTTTCACATAATTGACTACCTAATAATTCACTTTCTATTCACTATACAAGCTGATAGTTTTGAGTCCGAGATTGAAATTTTGCGTTTAGGCCGTCGCAAGTTGAAGGGCGCGGTATCGCGATTAAATCCCTTCCTGGACGAGAGTGGGCTTTTGCGAGTCGGCGGAAGACTTCGAAATGCGAACCTGCCGTATGGAGCTCGTCACCCCCTTTTGTTACCTAAAGCCGGACATTTGACTCAACTGATAATAACAGATCGCCATGTGAATGCACAACATGCTGGCTGTAATGCTTTGTTGGCCATTTTGCAGCGTGAATTTTGGATTTTGTCTGCTCGTCGAGCCATTCGCACTGTGGTTTTCCGTTGCCTGCCTTGTTATCGATTGAAGGCCGCGACCATGCAGCCCCAGATGGGTGATTTGCCTGCTGATCGCGTCACGGAATGTAGAGCTTTTGCCGGAGTCGCCACCGACTTCGCCGGTCCCTTTACTGTAAAGGCTTCGAGACTGCGTAATGCTAAAACCTATAAGGCGTACTTGTTTTGTTTGTGTGTTTGTCCACCAAGGCTGTCCATTTGGAAATTGTCTCGGAATTGTCTACCGAAGCCTTTGTCGCCGCCTTGAGCAGATTTGTTTCCCGTAGAGGACTGCCGACATTGATACGTTCCGATTGTGGTACTAATTATAAGGGAACGTGTAATTATCTTAAGGAAGTAGTTAAGTTTTTTGTTGATAATAAAATAGACATTGGAACCACCCTCTCCCGGCGTGGGATAATCTGGAAGTTTAGCCCTCCAGCTTGTCCGACCTGGGGAGGAATTTTTGAAGCTTGTGTAAAGGCTGCCAAGACACACTTGCGTCGCGTGATTGGAGAAACTATTCTCACGTTTGAGGAACTTGATACGGTATTTTGTAAAATTGAGGCCGTCCTCAACTCGCGACCCTTGTGCCCGTTGTCTTCGGACCCGAATGACCTGGAAGCGTTGACCCCAGGTCATTTCTTGATCGGACAGCCCCTTTTGGCGTTGCCTGAATATCCGATTCAGGATGTAGGATCCCATCGTTTGTCGCGATACCAACTTTTGAGACAGATGTCCCAAAACTTCTGGGCACGTTGGTCGATGGAGTATTTGCATATCCTACAACAGCGCGTGAAGTGGACAGATAAAACCACCCCCACCCCAGACTGGCGACCTCGTGTTGATTAAGGATGCTAACCTGCCGCCCCTATGTTGGCGAAGGGGGCGCATTGTTAAACTCTACCCCGGAACTGACGGAGTTCCTCGTTTTGCTGAGGTTTTGGTTCGAGATTCGGTTTTGAAGAGAGCAGTTAGTGGGCTCTCCCGATTACCCGTAGTTTGACGTACCGTTCTTAACGGTCCGGGGCGGGGGGATGTTCGGAAAAGATCGACGTTTCTGAACGCGTCTCTAATGTCACGTCAAATTGACATTTGGCTGTCACTTGAAGTTGACAGTGACACTTGATTGGAATTCTTGGTAGAAAAATGTCGGAATAATTTTGCTGAATTTGTTAAAAATCGCTCGCGTTGAATGTGCCTGGCATATCGAGTTTGAATAAAATCTTAAATTATCTATGTGATCCCGTTTTGTACGACCAAGGTTTTGACGCCATCCATCGGGCTGGTCGCGGAGTTTTGAAAGAAAGATAATTGTCTACCACGCGTTGTTGCAGGGGCAATATATATCTTGACAAAAAGCTCCTCCGTGTGTTATTGTGTATCTATTGTTGAAACGCCCAGTGTCTTGGGAACGCTGTTATTTGTGTTGTGAGTGAGGTGACGAATTGGTAAGGTTGGCAGACGAAGAAAGGACATCAGGGGCGCGCGCGCTCCCTTACACCACTTCTGCCTTGGAGACGTTCGACACACAGACCCGTATGTAACCTCACCTTACTTCACATTAAACCGCTGTGTATCGCAGTCCAATTGTTCAGTTTACATCCCCGCTGAAACCTAGTTTTTGTCCGGAGTCTATACTCATGATAACCTTCCACTGCGCTAAGCTGATTCCGCGGATTTAGCAGGGGTGTACTGAACATTTCTTGGTAGCCAAGAGCGTAGCTTGAAGGCCTGAGAGGCCCACGCCAAAACTTTGTATTAATCAGTGCCGTTTTGATGACCCAGTCTGGTCCGGACTAGATTAATTTGTACTTGTAAATGGTAATTAACTTGCATTTGAAAAGTAAAGGGCATTCCTTTGTTATTGGTTCCATGTCTTGTAATTAATTGTCATGTATTGAAGTTCCAAAATGTAAACAGATGCCTTTCTTTGCTCATAATAATTATTATTTAGTTTGTTAGCAAATTTGAGTTGTGAATATTGACAAGTTTGTTGCTAAAATAATAGCTAATAAAAGGTTAGCTAATAAGTTTGCACTCAATACTTAGTGAAACTTAAATGATTTGGGACATTGTTTACACATTGAAACTCATTGAAACTTGTGCTTTGAAATAATTAAAATTATCTTGTTGTTGTGTTGATATCCAAGTGAATTTCAATAGTCAGTAATTTTGAGTGAATTTCAATAGTCAGTGAGTTTTGTTGTTTTCTGATAACCTCCAAATATTTAAGAGTTTGTGTCATTATAAATACTTTGTTGTTGTAATATTGGAATTTTGTGGTTAGTAATAACCTCCAAATATTGGAGATTTTGTGTTATAGTGAATATTTTGAATTTGTTGTTTTTGTTGATAAATTTGTGACGTTACAATGACGGCCTCCTCTGCTAAAGCCAAAATACGTTCTGAGTTACGGTGGTTAGCTTCTGCGGTTGCGTTGTTGGATCGACCGGATAGAACGGAGGCCTTGTTGAACAGATACGTAGATCTGCCCATACGTTTGGCTGTTGTTGATGAGCAGTATGCCTTATTTTTGGAAAGGACTGTTGAGGCCGAGGTGGAAATGCGACAAGAAGTCGGTTTGGATGTGGACCAGTGTTATGATTTTGCGGACAGAATTACTCAGGTGGCTCGACCTTTGCAAGTGGCAAGAGAGAATGATCCGAGCCCGTCCCCGGTCACATCTAAGAGTATGCCCCCTCTCTTTGCTAGATTGGCCCCCTTAGACTTAAGGCGTTTTGCTGGTCGTCTAGAGGACTGGGAGGGCTTTATTAATATTTTTGATAGTCTTGTACATGCCCGGGACGATTTGACCCAGGGCCAGAAGTTGGCCTACCTGTTATCCGTGTTGGTAGGGGAGGCACTTGAATCGGTTCAACATTTGGCCCCCTCGGATGAAAACTACCCTATTGCTAGGGATTTGATTGCCCGTCGGTACCAGAACGTACGACGTCTGGCGGACAACCATGTTGCCGCCATTTTGAATTTACCCCGCGTTGCCAGCGTGATGCACTTGAGAGTGGCTTTGTTGAATCCGCTGTTGGTTGCCTACAACGCATTAAAAAACTTGAAACTCCCAGTGGAGCAGTGGTCGTTTTTGTTACTGCACATTGTCCTGGGAAAGTTGCCGGACTCTGTTAAGGTCCGTTTTGAGCAGCAGTATGGTGGGGATAGTGCGACTTATCTGCCACCCTTCTCGGACCTCTTGACGTTCCTGGAAGGAGAAAGTAGACTGGCAGATAATTCCTCTCTGGCCGGTCCTATGGGACCCGAACGACCTGTGCCACAGAGTAGATCCCCCACCGGACCCCCCCGTAGGGGGCGTATGGCCCCTCGCGCGCCCGGCCGCTATGCCGCCGTCCAGGAGACCGCCCGCTGCTTGTACTGTCGGGAACCGGGTCACAGCACGACCCGTTGTGATAAGTTCCTCGACCAGCGCGTCCAAGGCCGTCGAGCGATCGCGCGACAACGGACATGGTGCTACTCGTGCTTGGGCCTGCACATGCAGCGCGAATGTACCCAAGCGCACCCATGCCGCTTTTGTAAGGGCAACCACCATCCCCTCCTCTGCATGAACAGCCCAGAGGGCGGCGGAGCGCCGCAGCGCGTCGCTGCAGGATCACCTCGTATGGGTGGGGGTCTCGGACCCCCCGCGGTGTTTGCATCCCGCAGCAGTTCTAGTGGCCACCAGAGTGGCCCCAGACGCTCTCCGCCACGTTTGGACCCTCAAACGGGCGGGGGTCCCAGGGACCCCCCAATGGGAAACCGATCCCCAAGGATGGGGATGAGTTATGCGAGCGTTGCCGGAGGTCGTAGAGGCCCCCCGCGACGTTTTGAGCCTCGCACGGGCGGGGGTCCCACGGACCCCCCCATGGGAAATCGGTCCCCAACTAGGGGGTTCGATTTTGCGAGCGTTGCGGGAGGTCGTAGAAGCCCCCCGCAACGTGTTGAGCCTCGCACAGCCGGGGGTCCCCGGGACCCCCCTTCTGAAAATCGGTCACCGTGCCCCCGCGACTATGGGGCGACGTACACGGTGGATGCTAGGCACCGATTCTCGCCGCCGCTCGCCGAATACCCGCGTTTGGAGCGGCGCCCGCCCCGTCTTCAAGGGGCCGGGAGATATAACCCGCCTGATACCGGGCGAATTGGACGTAGGCAGTATGTGGGAGATTGGGACCAACTGGATCGCTATGAGCGACCCCCTTACCATGGGGGGACGTCTGGGGACCCCACATACTAGCAATCAACGTGTTTACGGTCGATTGTAGCCACCCCTCCAGAGACCGTTTTGTTGCCCACGGCCTCTGTGCTTGTCAGGGGATTGAATGGCGACCTTGTGGAAGTTCGCGCCTTGTTGGATTCCGGTGCTCAGGGGTGTGTTGTGTCATCTTGGTTAGTTAGGCGGTTGGGCCTCAAGGTGCACCCCCACACGGAAGGCGTGAGAGGTGTTGGCGATGTGAAAGTCCCCGGGTTGTTAGGGCATGTTGACTTCACATTTACCTCACGTAATAAGTCCACGCCAGGCATTAAGACCTCGGCGATTGTGTTGGACACAGTTGTTGGCCGTCAACCTTCAGTTGACTTGGGTCCGAGTATGTTGTCTTTGGTGTCTGATTCCCCACTTGGTAGCTCTGCAGACGACACTCGGTACAGTTGTGATGGGCCCTGCTCGCCGCGTTTTGGATTCCCTTGATGAGGATCGCGGTCTTGTTTTTAATGTGTCTCTCTCCGAAGTGGTGCAGAAGTTTTGGGAGGTTGAGGAACCTCCACCAGCCCCGCGGGTTGACCCAGTAGCGGATGAATGCGAGTTGTATTACCAGAATAACACTGGTCGCCTCCGCTCTGGTCGTTTGATCACCCGTCTCCCCTTTCGTGCCGGCCGACCTCCTCTGGGCGAATCCCGACCGCTAGCGGAACGTAGGCTAGTGGCGATGGAGCGTCGCATGAGCAAGGATCCGGTCTTCCGCCAGAAGTATGTTGAATTCATGCGGGAGTATGAGGAGTTAGGGCACATGTCCGTGAGCGATTTGGATTGGCGCTCCGTTGAGCACTTCTTTTTGCCGCACCACGCCGTTTTGAAATCCGGAAAGATTCGGGTGGTCTTTGACGGTTCGGCTCCCACCTCTACTGGAGCGTCCTTGAACCAGTGTCTGCATGTAGGTCCCAAGCTGCACACGGAGATCTCAGACATTTTGACCAACTTCCGGCGGCACCAAATTGTATTTATGACTGACATCCGGATGATGTTCAGACAAACGGTCATCCATCCAGAGGATAGGAGGTACCAATTGATTTTGTGGAGAGAGAGTCCCAGGGACCCCTTGTTGATTTATGAATTGAATACGAATACGTACGGTTTGGCTTCGAGCCCGTTTGTTGCGATTCGTTCTTTGTTGGAGTTGGCCGAGAAGGAGCGCTCGAGATACCCTCGCGCCTCCGCCATTTTGGCCAGTGACGTCTATGTGGATGACATTTGCACGGGCGCCTCCTCTGTCTCAGAGGCGATTGTCCTGAGAGACGAACTCACCGCCCTTTTGAAGTCGGGAGGTTACGAGTTGAGGAAATGGATATCCAACTCGCCTGATGTACTGGTAGGTTTGCCCGAAGAGCACCAGCAGGACCCCCACCTATTCGAAAATGTTGATAACCCCCATGTGGTGACCGTCCTTGGCGTACAGTACAAACCGGTCTCTGACACTTTCACGTATTGTGTGGATTTACGACCACCGAAAGTCTGGACCAAGCGTTTAGTATTGTCTACTGTCGCACGTACCTTTGACCCCAATGGGTGGATTTGCCCCGTGCTGTTTATGGCCAAGTGTTTCTTGCAACGGTTATGGGCTTCGGGTGTGTCGTGGGATGAACCCCTCTCGGACGAGTTACTCCGAGATTGGTCGAGCTTCGTTTCATCCCTCCCCGAGATTAATGAAGTGCATTTGCCGAGGCTATTCCTCCCTTCTGAAAATTGTAAAGTTACTCTTCACGGCTTTTCCGATGCCTCCGAACGTGGATTTGCTGCGGCCGTGTACCTCCGCACCGTTACTGTTGACGGAGTTGTTGCTGTGCATCTGGTGATAGCGAAAAGCAAAGTCGCTCCCCTTCGGACTCGTCATACGATCCCGAGGTTGGAATTGTGTGGAGCTGCCCTCCTAATGCGTTTGTTGAACCACGTATGGCTCACATTAGGTCGATCTATTACGATACAAGAGGTTTATGCTTGGACGGACAGTCAGGTCGTCCTTTGTTGGTTGAAGGCTCCGGCGCACACCTTGGACGTGTTTGTGGCCAATCGAGTGTCGCAGATTTGTAATTCCGACATCGAGTTGATTTGGAGACACGTGCCGGGAACCATGAATCCCGCGGATTGTGCGTCTCGGGGTTGTGTAGCCCCAACCCTAATTAACCACCCCCTCTGGTGGGGCCCACAGTGGTTGATGCGGCCTGAGTCGGAGTGGCCGCCCTCTCCAGCGTTGTCGAACGTAGCCGTTCCTGATATGCGGGCATGCGTCCTGGAGACTAACCCCGCCGGGGAAAAGGATTTGTTGTTGGATCGGTACAGCTCCTTACAGAAGCTGCTTGGTGTTACCGCTTGGATCAGACGTTTTGTGTACAATTGCAGAAACCCACGCGCGAGGCGTGATTCGTCGGTTCTCACTCCGGACGAGCGTAGGGACGCGCTCTTGTTTTGGGTCCGGAGAGTACAAGCTGATAGTTTTGAGTCCGAGATTGAAATTTTGCGTTTAGGCCGTCGCAAGTTGAAGGGCGCGGTATCGCGATTAAATCCCTTCCTGGACGAGAGTGGGCTTTTGCGAGTCGGCGGAAGACTTCGAAATGCGAACCTGCCGTATGGAGCTCGTCACCCCCTTTTGTTATCTAAAGCCGGACATTTGACTCAACTGATAATAACAGATCGCCATGTGAATGCACAACATGCTGGCTGTAATGCTTTGTTGGCCATTTTGCAGCGTGAATTTTGGATTTTGTCTGCTCGTCGAGCCATTCGCACTGTGGTTTTCCGTTGCCTGCCTTGTTATCGATTGAAGGCCGCGACCATGCAGCCCCAGATGGGTGATTTGCCTGCTGATCGCGTCACGGAATGTAGAGCTTTTGCCGGAGTCGCCACCGACTTCGCCGGTCCCTTTACTGTAAAGGCTTCGAGACTGCGTAATGCTAAAACCTATAAGGCGTACTTGTTTTGTTTGTGTGTTTGTCCACCAAGGCTGTCCATTTGGAAATTGTCTCGGAATTGTCTACCGAAGCCTTTGTCGCCGCCTTGAGCAGATTTGTTTCCCGTAGAGGACTGCCGACATTGATACGTTCCGATTGTGGTACTAATTATAAGGGAACGTGTAATTATCTTAAGGAAGTAGTTAAGTTTTTTGTTGATAATAAAATAGACATTGGAACCACCCTCTCCCGGCGTGGGATAATCTGGAAGTTTAGCCCTCCAGCTTGTCCGACCTGGGGAGGAATTTTTGAAGCTTGTGTAAAGGCTGCCAAGACACACTTGCGTCGCGTGATTGGAGAAACTATTCTCACGTTTGAGGAACTTGATACGGTATTTTGTAAAATTGAGGCCGTCCTCAACTCGCGACCCTTGTGCCCGTTGTCTTCGGACCCGAATGACCTGGAAGCGTTGACCCCAGGTCATTTCTTGATCGGACAGCCCCTTTTGGCGTTGCCTGAATATCCGATTCAGGATGTAGGATCCCATCGTTTGTCGCGATACCAACTTTTGAGACAGATGTCCCAAAACTTCTGGGCACGTTGGTCGATGGAGTATTTGCATATCCTACAACAGCGCGTGAAGTGGACAGATAAAACCACCCCCACCCCAGACTGGCGACCTCGTGTTGATTAAGGATGCTAACCTGCCGCCCCTATGTTGGCGAAGGGGGCGCATTGTTAAACTCTACCCCGGAACTGACGGAGTTCCTCGTTTTGCTGAGGTTTTGGTTCGAGATTCGGTTTTGAAGAGAGCAGTTAGTGGGCTCTCCCGATTACCCGTAGTTTGACGTACCGTTCTTAACGGTCCGGGGCGGGGGGATGTTCGGAAAAGATCGACGTTTCTGAACGCGTCTCTAATGTCACGTCAAATTGACATTTGGCTGTCACTTGAAGTTGACAGTGACACTTGATTGGAATTCTTGGTAGAAAAATGTCGGAATAATTTTGCTGAATTTGTTAAAAATCGCTCGCGTTGAATGTGCCTGGCATATCGAGTTTGAATAAAATCTTAAATTATCTATGTGATCCCGTTTTGTACGACCAAGGTTTTGACGCCATCCATCGGGCTGGTCGCGGAGTTTTGAAAGAAAGATAATTGTCTACCACGCGTTGTTGCAGGGGCAATATATATCTTGACAAAAAGCTCCTCCGTGTGTTATTGTGTATCTATTGTTGAAACGCCCAGTGTCTTGGGAACGCTGTTATTTGTGTTGTGAGTGAGGTGACGAATTGGTAAGGTTGGCAGACGAAGAAAGGACATCAGGGGCGCGCGCGCTCCCTTACACCACTTCTGCCTTGGAGACGTTCGACACACAGACCCGTATGTAACCTCACCTTACTTCACATTAAACCGCTGTGTATCGCAGTCCAATTGTTCAGTTTACATCCCCGCTGAAACCTAGTTTTTGTCCGGAGTCTATACTCATGATAACCTTCCACTGCGCTAAGCTGATTCCGCGGATTTAGCAGGGGTGTACTGAACACAGTTGAAGCCCATATCCAATATCCATATCCATATTTTTTAGCCGGTAGCCCCCCAGGGGGGCTGGCTGGCTGACTGGCTGGCACACCAGTGAAAGAGTGGCTAGGCAAGTCTTAACTGCTGTAACGTTGTAAACGTACATGATAATTTGAATCAAGTTTATGAGACCTATTTCTATAAACTAATAATAAAGATAACTTACAATTTTTGATTTTATTACAACTTCACAATAAAACTTATAATTTTACTAAACACACTTACCTAATCTAACAATATTTACTTGAATTATTAAATAAAACCATAAACTAAAAGCTTATAAGTAACAAAATATTAATAACATGAAATATAAATACTTTAGAAAATCAAAGGAATATTTCATTTTAGCGCTCATTTAGTTTGCCGTCGCGTTTGACGTTTCGTCTGTAGAACCGATCACCTGTTCGTTCGCAAGCCATCCATTCATTCATTCGACGGCCGTTCGCTCGTTGCTCACTGACACCGGCCGACTGATTCCCTGACCGGCAACAGTAGTAGCTAGCTGCTCTTTACCTCAAATTGAATTAATGAATAAAGATATAATTATTGGCAGCCTAACCTATTTAAATTAGTTATTAAGATTATAATATTTCGTGCCTAGTCGGCCAAAATAGTGAAATTGTGTTTGGAAAACCCCAGATTGGGTAAGAGGTACCTACTTGTATTTCTTAACAATTATAGCAGTCAGTATTAGTTTCCTAGAAAAGTGTGATTTGTATTTAGAAACCTTTCTTTATTTTATTTTATCAGTGAATGTTAATTAGGAACCGTTAAATCATTTATATCTATTGCAATAACGTAATTTGCTTAGTCAAATAATTTCCATTTGGATCTACCCACTTTATGTATGAAAAAAAATATTTTACGTTAGCTAATTTAAATTCTTGTTCATCTTATTATTTAATCTCCGTAACCGATTGCGAACACCACGGCACAACAGCTCATTACGGTACTATCCCAGTAGTTGCTGCCGTTGGTGATCGCACATTATTGGATGAGGGAATAACGCCTTTTGATGGCGCGTTCCAGGGTCCGAGGTCACTGCTACCTTTACCTGAAGGTCATCTTGGGCTGCGCTCCTGTTGCGCCCGACACCGTTCCTGTTGCGTTCCTGTTGCGTCCCTGCTGTGCTCCTGTCCCTCACCGAGGCGCTCAACACGGGAAGTACCCGACTAGCAGGAAATCGAGCCAAGTCTACCTTATAAATTCTTTGGGCTTCACCCATGACCGCTCCCTCTCATCGGTATTTTATTTTAATATAAAAACATATCTTAACCCATCATTTGTTCGCGTTTCTTTTCCTATCCTTATCCCGGTAGATTTAGGGTGAAGGAGGTAAGAACGTGACATTGGCGCCTAACGTGGTTGAATTTTTTTATGCTTGGCTCTTTCCTGTTTTTAGTCGCAACGTAGCTAGTTTTGTGTTTGTGGTTGTTTTTTTTTGTGAAGCGTTTTTTTTGTGTTTTTTTCCCGTGCTGCTGTAGTGTACTAAATTTAAAAATAAGTAACGGTCTTTATGCGACGCACATTTTTGTCTCGTAACTGTTAGTTTTGTTTCGTCTTTTCATTCTAATATAGTATCATTAACATTGTTACCGGAGCCCTATTATGGCGCTTTAATTTCTATGGCTTTAATATTGATTTTATTTTTCTATACTTTTTATTAAATTGATATTATCGTGTGATATTAATATTAATATTGACTTTTACATTGACATTGACATTTAATCGCGAAATTTATATTAATTCAATATTTTATTTAATTTTATAATATTGACAATTGAATCGTGAATGTAATATTACAATAATTTTTTTTTAACATTAAAAGTATGAAGTCAATTTAATTGTTTTGTTAGTATTTTTGACGTTTTGTAAGGTGCATTCCAGTAGCACGGAGAATTTTTGATTTTTGCTTTTTTGTTTTTTAGTTGCAATTAAAATTTTTTTTGTGTGCTTTTATTTTTTTTGTTGATTATTATAGTTGATTATTGTGTGTTTAATAAAAAAAAACGTATTTTAATTGATTTTGTAACGGTGCGGAGATTGTGCTTAATTATTTTTAGATTAATTTGTTATATAGGTAAATACCACTTACTCCATCGGGCGTTAACTATTTTTTTTATATTTTAAATTTTACGATGTTGCCAATCAAATACCTATCTCTGCAAAAGTCGGAGCTGGAGTACGAGGTGGGCATTAGAGGAGTCACTCCTGCAACCTCTGTTGATGAATTACGCAAACAAATCGTCAAATTGGCTCCAGCATTTCCTTCAGAGCACATTTTGGAGTCGCCTTTAGAAATAAAACAGGATCTTACTGGTTGTATGGACGTGGTGTCTAAAATTAAATTAAATCTTGACATTGCTGATCCTAGTATTCCAGTACTTTTGAGAACGCAAAATTTATTAAACCATTTACATAATCGCATAGCGAGAATAACTTGCACCGACGATATTAAAAAAGAATACGACAGCGTTGTTAAAAGTCATAAGCTTTTACTTCAAAAACTTACTGCTCTTTCAGTTAACAAGCCTTTACCTGTTTCGTCGGTAAACCCTAGCACTAGTAGTGAGAGTAGACCTGTTGTAACGGATGTGTCTAATGTGATCTCGGTAACATGCGATCGAAGTTCGGCTGACTTGTCCAAATTGAAGTTTAATGGAAAGACTTGCGTAAATGCGTTTATACAGCGTGTAGATGAATTTGTTGAGGCTCGAAATATTCCTTTGACAAAAATTTTAAGTTTTGCTTCCGAAATTTTTCAAGACGATGCCTTGCATTGGTATCGCTCAATCAAAAGTAAAGTTAATTCCTGGCCTGAGCTAGTAGTAAAGCTAAAGGAAACGTTTGGATCGCGGGAGTTTGATTATAATTTTATTCCTGAAATACGTGCTCGCACTCAAGGTGATTGTGAGAACATTACTATATATCTTTCGATAATGAGCGGAATGTTTTCTTCTTTGAACGAGCCCCTCTCTGAAAAGGAACAACTAAAAATACTGCTTCACAATGTCAGGCCCTGTTATGCCAGCACTTTAGCGTCTGCTGGTGAGGTGACATCTATAGAAATGTTACATTTATTATGCCGTAATTATGAAGTGGTACAGGATCGTTTTTCCAAATTTCAGGAACCGCCTAAAGTAACTTCAGATACTCTTGCTCCCGATTTCGCATACAAGAGAGAAACTAATAGGAATACATTTAAACAAAATAGCGGAACTAGTAGTTATAATATTAATAGTAATTTTAATTATCAACATAGATCATTTCCTCAGAATAATTCTAATAGCAATCCTCATAATCAAAATAGAACTTATTCTAATAATAATAATAACAATTACAAAGGAAATTATTCCAAAAATCAAACCTATAGTACATACCGTAATCGCGGACAATCATCGTCAAATTATATACATTCAATTAATACTACCCAATATCAACCTTACTGCCCCAGATGTCGCAGCAACTCTCATCATATAAGACAATGTCAAGCTAGTCGTGATGTGTTTTGTTTTAAATGCGGTATGAAGGATGTGAAAACGCCTGATTGTCCCGTGTGCTCTAAGAATAATTTACCAAATTCAAAAAACTAGTTAAGCAGAATTGTAGTAATTTTGATAAGGAAGATTGGGATGACTGGCTTGCATTTTTAAGAAAATTTTCTGCAACTTATAAAGTTTCTACAATTCTGAATTCTAAACCGGCTAATGATTCCAGGCCTTATGTTAATATTAAAATAAATAATAAAGAAGCTACTGCTTTGTTAGATTCTGGCGCTGCGCTTAGTATTTTAGGCAATAACTCCCATCTTAATTTAGAAGATGATTGTTTATTGCACTATGACAATCACACTAATATGATTGCTGCTGGTGGCCAGTCTTTGCAAAGTATTGGTTATATGTTTTTACCAATTTCGTTTGAAGGCCAGTTTCATATAATTAAAGCTTTTGTTGTGCCTGAGGTCGAAACCTCTATCATATTAGGTGTAGATTTTTGGCGAATTTTTAATTTATGCCCTAAGTATTTAGGTAGCATCACATTATCCGATGTCCAGATAGCCGAGGTAAAGTGTAATACTAGCGAAACTTTTATTCATTCTTATGATAATTTATCCGACTCAAAAAAAATATTAGCCGATAATGTCATTTCACAATTTAAAACTATATCCACTGAAGTTAAGGGCTTGGGTAGAACGCATCTTATAACACATCGTATTGACACCGGTAACGCTCAACCCATCAGGCAGCGTTATTACAGAATGTCTCCCGAAAAACAGAAAATTTTAATTGAACAGGTAGATGAGATGCTGTCTTTGGATGTAGTAGAGCCGTGCGAGAGCGCCTGGTCTTCACCCGTGCTTATCGTAAACAAGAAGAATGGTCAGCCCAGGTTTTGTTTGGACAGTCGTAAGCTAAACGCAGTTACGAAGAAGGATGCCTACAACTTGCCGTACATTTCAGAAATCCTCGATAATCTTCGTGATGCTAAGTATTTGTCCAGCATTGATTTATCCAAATCGTTCTGGCAGATTCCTTTGGCTCCTGAGGACAGAGACAAGACGGCGTTTTATGTCCCTGGCCGAGGAACATTCCGTTTTAAGACTACTGCCTTTGGTCTGACCAATGCTCCGGCTACACAACAGCGATTGGTCGATTTTCTCTTTGCTGACATGGAGTCTAAAGCTTTTGCGTACCTCGATGATATTATAATCGTTAGTTCCTCTTTTCAGGAGCATGTTGCAGCTCTATTACGCGTTTTACATAAGCTGCAGAATGCCAATCTCACAGTAAATTTTGAAAAGTGTAATTTTTTCCGTAGCCAACTCAAATATCTCGGTTATTTGGTTGATGCCAGAGGCTTGCGTACGGACCCTGAAAAGGTGGAGGCCATTCTCAACTTCCCGACTCCCACAAATAAAAAAGAGTTGAAGCGTTTTCTTGGAACTGCTACGTGGTACAGGCGTTTCGTTCCCAATTTCAGTACCGTGGCAGCACCACTTAATAGATTGACATCTAATGGCAAGCGTTCGCCCGCTTTTGAATGGACGCCTGAAGCTGATAGGTCTTTCAATGCCCTTAAAGAGTGCTTAGTGTCTGCGCCTGTTCTCGCTTGTCCGAATTATTCGTTACCTTTTGAGGTCCACACGGACGCAAGCAATTATGGCATTGGTGCGATGCTAACGCAGAATATAGATGGTAAGGAGCATCCCATAGCGTATATGAGTAGGTCTCTTAGTAAGCCCGAACAGAATTACAGTATCACTGAAAGGGAGGCTCTAGCTGTGTTGACTGCACTCGAACATTGGCGTTGCTATGTGGAAAATGGGCAGACGATCACCATTTACACTGATCACTCTGCGTTGAAATGGTTCATGTCGTTAGAAAACCCTACAGGTAGATTAGCTCGTTGGGGTGTAAGATTGTCTGCTTTTAATTTCGAAATCAAGCATAGGAAGGGAGTAGATAATGTCATTCCTGATGCTCTCTCTCGTGCCTTACCTCTTGCTGCCTTATCGCTTTCGAATTCCGTACTCAACACTGAGGACTCATGGTATAAAAAGATTTATAATGGTTGTTTGAACTCGCCAACTAAATTTCCTAATTTCATTATTAAAAATAATTCATTGTATCGCTTATCTAAAAATAAATGTCAATTAACTTCTGAGTTTGCGTGGAAAGAAGTTGTTCCCGAGGAGTTCCGTGAGAAGGTAATAATAGAAAATCATTCGGAACCAACAGCAGGACATCTTGGTATTTTTAAAACTTACAGGCGCTTATCTTTAAGCTATTACTGGCCTGGCATGTACCATGATGTCGTGAAAGCTGTGGGATCTTGTTCCACCTGCTTATCATATAAAGCCCAAAATCACACTACATTGGGTCATATGGGACGTCCAAAGCAGTGCTCAAGACCTTTCCAAATGATCTCAATTGATTTTGTCGGCCCACTTCCAGTTACCCGGAAACAAAATAGTTATATGCTCGTCGTCACTTGCTGTTTTTCAAAGTATTGTATGATTTTTCCGTTACGTCGCGCTACTTCAGATTCTGTTGTTAAAATTTTGGAAGACTCGGTGTTCTTAGTTCATGGCGTACCCCAAACAATTTTCTTGGATAATGGTACTCAATTTATTAGTTCTGTAACTAATACTTTATTTGAGAACTATAAGATCCCTAACATCTATTTTACTCCGAGGTATACGCCTCAAATCAATACGGTGGAGCGCTATAACAAAACAATAGTAACTTGTTTGGCCACATTTGTCGAAAAAGACCATCGCTCTTGGGACACTTTTATTCCCAAGGTGCAGTTCGCCATAAATAATTCTGTGAATGAAGCTACTGGTTTTACCCCTTCATTTTTGGTCTATGGTAGGGAATTGGTCCGATGTGGATCTCATTATACAGATATCGATTTGGGCGATGAAGTCTTATTCCTTCCGCGCGATATTTACGCTGAGAACCTGGGTTGCCTTTCGGTTGTTTTCGATGAAGTGCAGACATCGTTATGGCAGGCTCATGTTAAAAATACTAGTCATTATAATTTGCGTAGGAAACACTCGGAATTTAACGTCGGTGACTTGGTCTATAAGCGTACTTTTATCTTGAGTGACAAAGATAAATACTTCAGTAAAAAGTTAGCGCCAAAGTTTATTAAGTGCCGTATTATTGAAAAACGTTCTCCTCTAGTTTATGTACTGGAAGACGTACTGTCTGGTAAGAACATAGGAGCTTGGCACATTAAAGATTTTAAAACAGTAGGTAATAAAAATAATTAGGTAAAATTAAAATGCACGGATAGTTACATCTCGCTTAGAAAATATCTTATCGTTGGCAAAAGTAATCAATGTGTCACTGTTGGTAACTTTTTTTTATGAAAGAGTGCGTTAACAGCGTATAAAATCGCTGTTGTTGTTTTTATGGTTGAGAAGATTGTGATTGGTTTTATGGAAGGTGATGATTGTTTGAACTAGTTTGCATGTGCAGTGTTAACGATAGTCCGGAAATATAAGACGGTTTTAAATTAGGTTTAAAACCTTTCCGTGAAGCGGGGGGTAATGTAACGTTGTAAACGTACATGATAATTTGAATCAAGTTTATGAGACCTATTTCTATAAACTAATAATAAAGATAACTTACAATTTTTGATTTTATTACAACTTCACAATAAAACTTATAATTTTACTAAACACACTTACCTAATCTAACAATATTTACTTGAATTATTAAATAAAACCATAAACTAAAAGCTTATAAGTAACAAAATATTAATAACATGAAATATAAATACTTTAGAAAATCAAAGGAATATTTCATTTTAGCGCTCATTTAGTTTGCCGTCGCGTTTGACGTTTCGTCTGTAGAACCGATCACCTGTTCGTTCGCAAGCCATCCATTCATTCATTCGACGGCCGTTCGCTCGTTGCTCACTGACACCGGCCGACTGATTCCCTGACCGGCAACAGTAGTAGCTAGCTGCTCTTTACCTCAAATTGAATTAATGAATAAAGATATAATTATTGGCAGCCTAACCTATTTAAATTAGTTATTAAGATTATAATATTTCGTGCCTAGTCGGCCAAAATAGTGAAATTGTGTTTGGAAAACCCCAGATTGGGTAAGTGGTACCTACTTGTATTTCTTAACAATTATAGCAGTCAGTATTAGTTTCCTAGAAAAGTGTGATTTGTATTTAGCCACCTTTCTTTGTTTTATTTTATCAGTGAATGTTAATTAGGAACCGTTAAATCATTTATATCTATTGCAATAACGTAATTTGCTTAGTCAAATAATTTCCATTTGGATCTACCCACTTTATGTATGAAAAAAAATATTTTACGTTAGCTAATTTAAATTCTTGTTCATCTTATTATTTAATCTCCGTAACCGATTGCGAACACCACGGCACAACAGCTCATTACGGTACTATCCCAGTAGTTGCTGCCGTTGGTGATCGCACATTATTGGATGAGGGAATAACGCCTTTTGATGGCGCGTTCCAGGGTCCGAGGTCACTGCTACCTTTACCTGAAGGTCATCTTGGGCTGCGCTCCTGTTGCGCCCGACACCGTTCCTGTTGCGTTCCTGTTGCGTCCCTGCTGTGCTCCTGTCCCTCACCGAGGCGCTCAACACGGGAAGTACCCGACTAGCAGGAAATCGAGCCAAGTCTACCTTATAAATTCTATGGGCTTCACCCATGACCGCTCCCTCTCATCGGTATTTTATTTTAATATAAAAACATATCTTAACCCATCATTTGTTCGCGTTTCTTTTCCTATCCTTATCCCGGTAGATTTAGGGTGAAGGAGGTAAGAACGTGACACTGCTAAACGATCGCGCTTGAATCCGAGCAAAATTAATAAAATTTATGGATGTGAATGAAGCGAAAGAATGCGTCTCTGCCTTCCCCCATGGGAAACAGCCAAATAGGCGTGAGTATATGGTATTGGTATGTATATTAACAAATAAAGGCACTGTCAATCAAAATATAAAATTTTTACTTAGACTTTAAAAAAAAAATCTCACGCCGGCGACGCCGCGCCGCGCCGGGTACGTATATCAGCGCGCCGCCGCCGGCTTTAATGGCCACGGCGCGGATCTCTACGTCTCGCTTCAATCTGCAAGGGCTGTCAGAGGTACTACTTTATCTGTGAGAGTAATACACGCGAAGCGAGACAGATGGCGACACATGCGGATGCGTGCGCTGCGTGTGCGACAAGTCGAGCGAGTGCCAGCCTATTGAGACTAGTCCGGTGACCGGACGCTTGCGTTTATCATACCTAAACTCGGGAGTGAAATTTCTGTACCGTAAGGTACTAATATTTATTTATTTATTGGAAAACCAACTGCTTAACCTAATACATTAAAAAGCTTAAATAAAAACATAAAGCCATTTACAGGTCTTCACAAATAAGACACAGTAAATAATTGAAAACTAGCCTAGCCTAACTATTGAATACACACACGTTCATAACTAAAAATTTTAAATCGAATAAATCAAAATGTATGGAACAGCTGATTTTTTTTTCGCGAAATTAATGTTGGTACCATAGTAAAAGTTGTTTATATGCATGAGTACATTGACCCCTTAAAATTATGTGCACTATTTAAGAAGGACCTTATATATTCTGTGCCTATAGGTACAGTCAAGTTCAATAATATCTGTGCATTTTTGGACTTTGTCGCATTAAGTTTTTGACATCGTCTTTGACTTTCTGTACAAATTGACACAATAATTACTACGACAAAGTTAATAAGTGCACGGATATTATTGAACTCGACTGTACCAAAATCAACTTTACCTGTCTGAACGCAAGGTCGTCTCTCCTCCGCATCATCGCTTCGACGACTTGACACAACTTGGTCTTTATGTGTACCGACAGTACTGTCATGTCGAGATGGCGCACGTATCTGTCGGTAACGTATGAAATATTATATGAAAACAGTCATAAGGAACTGTGCCCCGGCAGAGAGCAGTGGGGCGATTCTCGCGCAATAGATATATGATGTAGAATTAGAGATAGTCAGCGCCACATAACATGGTATTTGTCAGAGGGCGCTGATCGTCGTAGTTGGTCGGAAAAATAAGCCTTATTCCCATGTCATAATTTTAGTTCTATATATTGACACACGCCAAGTTATATGGCGGGTAATGTCGAAATAAAATGACGGATTTCGATTAAAACAGAATTTTCGTAGTCACATTATAGAAATGTCTATGCTCAACGCTCGACATGCAACGAGTGGTAAATGTCAGTCGACATGAATGTCGCGCGTAAAGCTGTATTTCTAACTATAGAAATTCTTGTGAAATTTTCAGTATCAGATAACTCTGCGCGCGACTGGGACGTTTTTGGCGCTAGTTCCAGTTCATTTTTGGTTCAAAGCTAATGGAAAAGATTAGTAATATAATTTGATCTATGTCGGGTTAGAGATATCTATATAGATCTGAGAACCGCCCCCCAGATGAGACATTATATTGGCTGATGATGATTAATATCGATATAGATGTAATCTTTATATATTATATAATTCTTCTGTGCGCTATGCGTGTGTATGTAACTGAACTCCTTTTTATGATTTGGCACTACAAATACATATAACCCCTAATTTTCACCCTTCTACCATCAACCTTCATTTCTAATAGCGATATTAGAATCTCTAGAACTAATTTATATGGCAAAACAATGTTTGCCGGGTCAGCTAGTCGTACAATATAAATGTAATATCTCACCTGACTATAGCCAACATCAGCCCCTCAATAGACGTGGTACTGAGATGCTCTGTCGGCTGGCCACTCTTCTTGTTATCCAGAATGCTCTTCATTATGAATATTGTGTGCTCCACGAATTGGGTGTTTATGTCCGTTAGCATTACCTGGGGAAGAAATAGTGTGATGGCAGAAACGTTTTTGAACTTCCACCCCCTTATTCTAAAACGTGGACTAAAGTAGTCCTGGTTTAAAACTAGTACTAAACTGGTGCTGTCATTTTCATTTTCTAAATGAAAGACAGAATTAGCATCACTTTTAAACCAGGTCTAACTATAGTCAACGTTTTGGAATAAGGGGGCAAAAGTTTAACAAAGTAAACGTTAAAAATTTTAATATTCTTTTTATAGCGGATCTGTGAAGCTCCTATACTTGGCCCTACCTACGTGATTTAGAATAGTGCTCTTATCTTTGACTGTTTAATTTACTAGCTGCTTTGAACCTACAAATTCTCTTACTGTCTTAGAAAAAAATAAATCTTTCAGTCAGAATAAAAGAGTGATCAAAACAATGAGCGAAACGAGCACCAAAAAATATGACTTATTTTTCAAACTCTTCTTTTGGGTTTTATCTGCTTTTTTTGTTTTTTTTTTATTACAGAGCGATCGTTTAATTTCCTGTTGTTGTTGATCAAAGAACTTGTCAATAATCGCTTTGATCTGGTCGAATAATATGGGGTAGAGGGCGGGGGATATCTTGTGGCCGACTAGCTCCTTCACGTGGTTTTGTATCTTGTTTTAGAATAGTCTATTTTGTTTCAGTCAAAACTCTAAACTATAACCCTTTTATTACAAAACGTGGACTAAAGTTAGACCTGGTTTAAAATTAATGCTAATTCTGTCTTTCATTTGTAAAATGAAAGTGACAGCACCAGTTTAGTGCCAGTTTTAAACCAGGACTATTTTAATCCACGTTTTGGAATAAGGGGGTAAGTGTTTCGGACAAGAGAAATCGCCATATTTGTTTAGTTTGGGTTAGAACTACCAAAAAAACGAGCGGGCCGAGCGAGCGAAGCGAGCGCCACAATCTTAAGACTGAAATCTTCACCTAGATTTCCCGTTTTTTTTTAAAGATTTCTTACCTGTTGTTGTTGATCAAAGAACTTGTCAATAATCGCTTTGATCTGGTCAAACAGTATGGGATAGAGAGCGGGCGACATCTCGTGGCCGACTAGCTCCGTCACGTGGCTTTGTATCTTGTTTTAGAATAGTTTATTTGTTCTAGTCAAAACTCTAAACTAGTCTTAAGTGTTTAGGACAAGCGAAATCGCAGGAATTAAAATGTCATATTTGTTTAGTTTGGGCACAGAATAAATAATAATAACTGAAACTGCACTCTGCGAGACCATTTAAACAAATAGCACCTCTAACTTCAACACGATAAAGTGGAATTCAGCTTGTACGGCTCTAATTACGAACGGCTAGACGTTGCATCTCTTTTTATCGCATATATTCTATCACGCTCTGGCGGGCGGCCCGCTGTAAATTGTACTGAATTGTATCCCGAGATATACCGAAGCGGTAGGCACTAATCTCGGGTCCTTGAGCGAGTGACGGACGCCTGGTTTGGGTATAACTACTTACACTAAAATCTTTACTTAGATTCACATTTTTAAATATTTTAGTATCAATTCCGATTGATACTAACCTGTTGTTGTTGATCAAAGAACGTGTCAATAATAGCTTTGATCTGGTCAAACAGTATGGGGTAGAGGGCGGGCGACATCTCGTGGCCGACAAGCTCCTTCACGTGGCTTCCTATATCTTGCTATAGCATACACATATCTGTTGTAGTTGATCGAATATCCTTCGAATGATACTAGCTACTTTACCTGACTCCGTTAGTTGCAGCATGTTTCGTGGCTGAGCAGCTCACCTCGGTGGCTTTGTCAGTCTTAAGATAATGCTCCTGTCTTATAATATTTACCTGATGTTGTTGATCAAAGAACTTGTCAATAATTGCTTTGATCTGATCAAATAATATGGGGTAGAGAGCGGGCGACATCTCGTGGCCGACTAGCTCCTTCACGTGGCTTTGTATCTTGTTTTAGAATAGTTTATTTATTCTAGTCAAAACTCTAAACTAGTCTTAAGTGTTTAGGACAAGCGAAATCGCAGGAATTAAAATGTCATATTTATTTGGTTCGGGCACAGAATAAATAAAAGTAACATAAGCTGCACTCTGCGAGACCATTTAAACAAATAGCAACTCTAGCTTCAACACGATAAAGTAGAATTCAGCTTGTACGGCTCTAATTACGAACGGCTAGACGTTGCATCTCTTTTTATTGCATATATTCTATCACGCTAGGGCGGGCGGCCCGCTGTAAATTGTACTGAATTGTATCCCGAGATATACCCGAAGCGGTAGGCACTTATTTTGGGTCCTTGAGCGAGTGACGGACGCCTGGTTTGGGTTAGACCTACCGAAACAAAGAGCGAAGCGAGCGCCACAAACTTCCACTTAAATTTTCATTTTTATTTTGTAATCAATTCCTATTAAAGAGCATTGACGCGGTCGAACGCCGTTTTGCCTCAAAATAGGCAGTTTTGAACGAGATATTTTCTATGAAAACGTAATCTTAGAAACATGCTAATTTCAAATTATTGTAAACAGTATCTTTGTCTAAAAAGTTAGTAAAAAACATTTTTCTTTTTATAGAGTATTTGTGAATACTGACAATTTTCCCGAACAGTGTTTTATAAACTTCACTTTTAACATCAATTTTGAAGCTCTAATTTTTTAACACCATTGAAAAAAATAGGAAACAAAAATTTCTATGTATATCTACATATCATTACGCAAATAGTTAGTAAGGAAATTAGTTTAATTTGTGATTATTTTCATACGAAATTAAAATCCTAACAAAGTGAAATTATAAAGAAATCACTGGTGGTAAACATGCAACATTTATCAATAAATTACTTTATTTTACAAAAAGTTATAGTCTAACGTAAAATAAGAACATATTATCTAAAGTTTGAATACAAAAAACATATATAATGATGCATAATTTATTTTATTTATATTTTTTTAAAGTGCTATAAAACACTCTGCGCAAAACATTTGAAATTAGTCCGCCGCTAGGCTCTTCAGAGGGAGGACGTATCGCTCGGTGCTCTGCCGTCTGCCGTTCGCTGACCTTTGCAGTGTGCTGCGTGGTGTGGTATAGTTTATAGTGCAACCGACACGTCTTAGTACTTTCGTCTTAGTACACTCATTAGATAGGTAATTGAAAATTGTTTACTTCTATGATCATTAGTTCACTCACACACCTAATTGTATTTATCATGATTGAATACGTATTTGTAATAGAAACTGACCCTGAAAATGATCTAACAAATAGTAATTTGTAAGGTCATTTTTTAATTTGACGACTCTGTATGAAGTAAACCAGGAGGAAAAAAATTAACCTTCACGAGTTTCTTGCCGGTACTTCTTCAAGGTCTCCTGTTCTAGGGTTTGCGAACCCATGGCGTAAATGACTGAATTATCCAAATGGGATGTTGACCTTCAAAACGGTGTATAGGCCTATGAAGTCAACACTCTGATAGTACTCATGTGAGTACTATCAGAGTGTTGACTTCATAGAGCGTGCAAAATTTTGGTAGGGTTGTTACAAGAAGTTAAAATTGTTAGCTTTCTACTAGGTACCTATTATGAAATATTTATTTACAAATTACTTACTCTAATGTTTCTCTTTATACATTTTATTTTTATAATTATATTTTTTTGTTACTATTTTAATAGAAAACAGCGACGCAATATCAAAAATGTAAAAAAAATCCAAGATAGCGGCCAACTTTTTTGTCTGCTGGCCGATTTCGATGAAACTCGATTTCTAGTACTATTTTGACAAGAAAACAGTAACGCAATGTAAAAAATATAAAAAAATCCAAGATGGCGGCCAACTTTTTTGATTGTGGGCCGATTTCGATGAAACTCGGTTTTTGGTACTATTTTGACAAGAAAATAGCAACGCAATGTCAAAAATGTAAAAAATCTAAGATGGCGCCCAATTTTTTTGTTTGTTGGCCGATTTCGATGAAACTCGATTTCTAGTACTATTTTGACAAGAAAACAGCAAAGCAATGTTAAAAATACTAATAAATTCAAGATGGCGGCCAACTTTTTTGTTTATTGGCCGATTTCGATGTAACTTAGTTTTTGGTACTATTTTGACAAGAAAATAGCAATGCAATATCAAAAATGTAAAAAAATTCAAGATGGCGCCCAAATTTTTTGTTTGTTGGCTGATTTCGATGAAACTCGATTTCTAGTACTATTTTGGCAAGAAAATAGCAACGCAATGTCAAAAACTTAAAAAATCCAAGATGGCGCCCAAATTTTTGGTTTGTTGGCCGATTTCGATGAAACTCGATTTCTAGTACTATTTTGAAAAGAAAATAGCAACGCAATGTCAAAAACTTGAAAAAATCCAAGATGGCGCCCAAATTTTTGGTTTGTTGGCCGATTTCGATGTAACTCGATTTCTAGTACTATTTTGCTAATAGCAACGCAATGTCAAAAATGTCAAAAATAGTACTAGAAATCGAGTTTCATCAAAATCGGCCAACAAACAAAAACTTTCGGCGCCATCTTGGTTTTTTGAATATTTTTTACATTGCAGTTCTGTTTTCTTGTCAAAATTGTACTAGAAATCGAGTTTCATCGAAATCGGCCAACAAACCAAAAATTTGGGTGCCATGTTGGATTTTTTCAAGTTTTTGACATTGCGTTGCTGTTTTCTTGTCAAAATAGTACTAGAAATCGAGTTTCATCGAAATCGACCAACAAACAAAAAATTGGGCGCCATATTAGATTTTTTACATTTTTGACATTGCGTTGCTATTTTCTTGTCAAAATAGTACTAGAAATCAAGTTTCATCAAAATCGGCCAACAAAAAAAAATTTCGGCGCCATCTTGGTTTTTTAATATTTTTTACATTGCAGTTCTATTTTCTTGTCAAAATAGTACTAGAAATCGAGTTTCATCGAAATCGGCCAACAAACCAAAAATTTGGGCGCCATCTTGGATTTTTTTAAGTTTTTGACAATGCGTTGCTATTTTCTTGCCAAAATATTACCACAAACCGAGTTTCATCATTTCATCAAAATCGGCCTACAATCAAAAAAGTTGGCCGCCATCTTGGATTTTTAATAAAGATTGGTTAAATTCAAAATATATTTCTCTTTCGAGAGTTATTGAAAAGGCGTAGCCTGAAAACTGCTCATACGTGCTTTGCGTTGACCCTGAGCTTGTCCACTGGCTGAGCTGTCGTAAACCGGTTTTTCCAGACACGCCGTGTACGGACACGCCAGTGACAAGCAGCCAGTGGACACGCACACATGCCCAGCATGCTTGTAGTAGTGTAATCATTTCCCACCGTTCTATGAAGTCGTTTCTCTGTAATACGTAGTAGTATTTTTTTCCTGTGGTATAGGTTTACATCAGGTTGTGATACAAATGGTATTCTGAAATCGGTATTCTGAAATCGGTATTTTATTTCTAAACTAGCTTTCCGCCCGCGGCTTCGCCCGCGTGGACTACACGACGTTATCCCGCGGGAATGTGATATTTTTCCGGGATAAAAGTAGCTTATGTTCCTCTCCAGGCTACAAAGTATCTGTGTCCTAAATTTCAGCCAAATCCGTTCAGCCGTTTTAGCGTGATTGAGTAACAAACATACAAACATACAAACATCTAAACTTTCACATTTATAATATTAGTAGGAAGTAGGATAGGATTACGTATCGAATGGTCGGTCATAAATGAATAACATAAGATGAGTAAGCAAGTACTTACATACACATTTGGGAAGGATTACTTTATTAGTATTAGTTGGTAAACTTTTAAAAAATCTACTTCATGTAAACAATAAAATATTGTCTATGTAGTAAACCCATTAGATTACAGCATACACTTATTATGATTATGTAAGGGTAAGTAAGGAAAGGATATAATATAAAAACTAACACTAAATAATATTTAAACTTGAGTTAAAAGGATCAATGTGATTAGTTTGACTATAGCAGGACACCGCACGTTTGACCTTGAGCGCACGTCTGACGCGAGTGAAAGTTATTCATTTACCTAAACTCGACGCGACGCATTTGGGTTTAACGCTCTTAAGTTGCTCACCTGTTGTTGTTGATCAAAGAACTTGTCAATAATCGTTTTGATCTGGTCGAATAATATGGGGTAGAGTGCGGGCGACATCTCATGGCCGACTAGCTCCTTCACGTGGCTTCCTATATCTTACTATAGCATATACATATCTGTTGTTGTTGATCGGATATCCTTCGAAAGATACTAGCTACTTTACCTGACTCCGTTTGTCGCAGCATGTTTCGTGGCTGAGCAGCTCACCTCTGTGGCTTTGTCAGTCTTAAGATAATGGTCCTGTTTTATAATATTTACCTGTTGTTGTTGATCAAAGAACTTGTCAATAATCGCTTTGATCTGGTCAAACAGTATGGGGTAGAGGGCGGGCGACATCTCGTGGCCGACTAGGTCCTTCACGTGGCTTTGTATTTTATTTTAGAATAGTTTATTTGTCAAAAAATCTCTTGTCAAAACTCTAAACAAGTCGTAAGTGTTTAGGACAAGCGGAATCGCAGGAATTAAAATGTCATATTTGTTTAGTTTGGGTTAGAACTACCGAAACAAAGAGAGTCAGTTCTTCAGTGATTGAGGATTCCGAGTAGCGCGCTTCCACCGTCAGCCTTATCACCACTTAACATCAGGTGTGATGAAGGCTAAGTGATACCCCGTTGTGGATAAAAAATTAAAAACAAAGAGCGAAGCGAGCGCCTCAAACTTACACTTAAATCTTCACCTAGATATACCGATTTTTTTTTATTTTGTAATCAATTCCGATTAAGTTGCTCACCTGTTGTTGTTGATCAAAGAACTTGTCAATAATCGCCTTGATCTGGTCAAACAGTATGGGGTAGAGGGCGGGCGACATCTCGTGGCCGACTAGCTCCTTCACGTGGCTTTGTATCTGGTGCCCGAAGCGTTCGTTGCTGCAGAGGAGTAGGCGCAGGAGTTGGCCGATGAATCTGGGGGAGAAAGATTGTATTTAATTTGAAACAAAACCGATGATATTGGATGTAAGTATTAGAAAAAATCGACCCGTCTCATCAACTAGCTCCGATGGGACTCGAACCCACGACGTTTGAATGAAATTCGAACCCACGACGTTTGAATGAAATTCGAACCCACGACGACGGGTGAATGCTCTAACCACTGAGCTACATTCGCCCGCACAGTGAAAGGTGAGTTCGAGTCCCATCGGAGTTAGTGCGGAGACGGGTCGATTTAATGTAATACTAGATTTTCAATATTTTCAACAATAAAAATTGCATTGTGAATGCAAAAAAGTAAAAAGAATCCGAAAACCGCGGATATTACAAAAAGTCGATAACAAAACTACAACGCTTAATTTTGCTATTTGTAAGATCTTGCATAGAGAATCTCTGGTATAGAAGGAGAATAGTACTAAAATAACTTACGGTACTAACACGGGCTTTTTAATTTTTCCCTTCTAACAACTTCATACTGGACTAGTAAGAAGGGTAATAAAAATTAACGGTATTACTACTGGTAGTGAGATTGGTAGTAACAAGGGCAACAAACGGTTTTAATTTCTGTAAGGGTCTAGGAGTGAAAAAAAGATCTAGAGTTTGTACTGCGTTAATAACTTGTTCGATATTAATTTTGCAGGAGCAAAGGTGTTTCAATGTATCAACTACAGGGTGTTAGGGGCATTGTTACAAAAACTTTAACCATGGCTTCAGGTCATCATGCTGAACAATGCGCAGCAAGATTTTTTGTCGATAATGAAAAAATATTGCGACTCTCCATACAAAATGTCCCGATTAGCTGATGTAATAAGAAGTAACTTAGGCTACTTTTTATCCCGGAAAAATATCACATTTCCGCGGGATAACGTCGTGTAGTCCACGCGGGCGAAGCCGCGGGCGGAAAGCTAGTCTTATATAAGGGACAAGCTTACAACCAACTAGGCCCCCACCTCAGCATACTGTTGCAACACGTATAGCTATAGCAATTTAAACATAAACACAATGTAATACACAAAAATTTTGTAATATGATACTGAAAAAGTGTACTTTAGTACTTACTGTGTTACCGGACAATACTGCACTTCTTGAGAGCTGTTAGCTAAAACGGCGTATTTTCTTGATTCTGTGAACACAACACATTTTTAACTATACTATCTATAATTATAGGGAAAAATAGTTTTGTTATTAAATCCGCGAGAAAAGCATAATGAACCGAATCTTTCCTTACACAAAATCAGATTGTTTTATTTTCTAAGGCTAAGAATGTTCAAACACTTCAATTTTTTAAATTAAAATAATATAAAATTAAAAAAAAAACAATATTTCTTTATTTAATTTAGGTTGAGATTACAACACTTATGAACGTCAAAGAAGCTACGCCATCGGTTCGCAAATCCTACGGCGGAGACCTTGCGAGAAGAACCGGCAAGAAACTTGTCAAGGGCAATATTTTTCTACCTGTTATATTTCATACAGAGTCGCCAATTTACTATACCTAGTATTTAGTGTTCAACCATTTAAACTACCCTTACCGTGTCCATGAATGTGTGACCACATAGTAGAAGGCCGCCGTTGCAAGCACACACCACCCAGAGCACACAGGAAGGAGGTTATGTTCGCCCACTCTTGGATTTGCATCTACGAAGAAAAAACAGCCTTAAGACAAAGACTTAAGGTCGAGTTTCGATTTAAAACTTAACAGGTCACTTTATGAATCCCCTGTCTGCGTCGATACCTTTGACGATCTATGCTTTCTGAATACCTCGTTGAGTGTTCCGAAGTTATTATTGCCGCTCGTAATAATTTGTACGTGTATAACTACCTCCTTTAACTACAAATTCATGAAGATGGCTAGACATTCGAGTAGCTGTAGAAAATATTGCAGTGTTTATGAATTCCCGAAAATCCTCTCTTAGTGCTCCGTTACACTCCCATAGGAACATACATGCCAAATTTTAGCATCTTGCGGACAGTTTTTTCGGCTGTGCGTTGTCTGTCAGTCAGTCAGTAACGCAAGAGTTTTATATATATAGATAAACTAACCTCAAAGTCGTGTTCACTACTCGTGTGATGAGAGACCCGCCTCTTAGCGACCGCTCTATGAATCGCCTCCATTTGACAATCGTCGACCTTTTCGCCCTGTCCTTTAGGGTATTTCTGGAGTATCTTGCATAGAGAGTCCCTGGTAAATAGGAGTAAGTGTTATACGACCGAATACTCGAAAGCGACTCGAAAAGTTTACGCCCCTTATTACAAAACGTGGACTAAAGTTAGACTTGGTTTAAAATTCATGCTAATTCTGTCTTTCACTTGGAAAATGAAAGTGACAGCACCAGTTTAGTACCAGTTGTTGGCGCCTCCTTGCTGAAGCGCTCTCATTACTACTACTTTTTTAAATGTGTGTCACGATGACATCGATTTTTCAATTTTCATTCAAATACAATTGTTGTCACAAAAGCAAAAATATAATATTTACTACAAAACGAAAGTTTCTATTAATTCTACAAGCAAGTCCTATACATCTTTTTTTGGTCCTAAGACCCGTATGGACCTACGATAAATACGAAACTAGCAAAAGAATCGTATTCTGCAGCTGTCAGACTATATCTACAACGAGACTCCTCGATCACCAAATGTTTGCTGGTCCAAAGCGCCAGCTGGTCAGGGAAACTCTGCGGTGTGGTTTGTTGACGGCCAATAGAAAGTGAGTCCATTCCATTTTACATTCATTCCGTAGTTATCATTTTGTCCCGGCTATACTACGTAACTTTTATTTTCGCACGATACGTAAATTTATTTTAATTTTTTTCATTTTTGGATTGTGATTGTGCCGTGATTTGTTTTCGCAATAATGGAAACGAACACTAAAATATCAAACGATTCGTCTTCATTGGAGCTATTAAAAAGAAAACGTGGTTCAATTAAGGCACGGCTAACTATATTTGAAAAACATATTTCTAAGTATCCCTCTGACACATTATTGCCTGATGCGGAAAGGGACGAAATTGAGTTCCGCATGTCAAAAATGGAAACGTTATCACTTGAATACGATGAAATTCAATTACAAATCGAGTGTTTATGTGAAAACCCCGACGAGCAATATATCGATCGCGAATCTTTTGAATCTAAATTTATCAACGCAATGGTTAGGGCTCGGGCTCTCGTGGCTCTGCCCAAGCGCGCGCGGTCAGGCTCCCTTGGTAGTCAGTTCCAGTCTGTGGTGAAGTGCAATCCGGGTGACAAAGACGGCACGGACGTTCAGCACAGCGGTTACCCTAATGTTAGACCGTATAAAATAAGGCTGCCTACAATATCCTTTTCCAAGTTTGACGGGAACTTTCAAAATTGGCTCGAGTTTAGGGACACCTTCTGTTCGTTGGTGCACAACAATAAAGATCTAGATGCTATTAGTAAATTTCATTATTTACGAGCCAGTTTAGAAGGTAGCGCGTCAAGCTTGATAAGCTCACTTGAGCTGACTACGAGTAATTATCCCATTGCTTGGGATATTTTACTTGAACGTTTTGACAACAACAGGTTGCTTGTCAACAATTATGTTAAAACTCTGTTCGACGCAAAACAGCCACGTGAGACGTCAAAGGATTTACGTGATTTAGTTGACATCTTCAACAAGAACCTTCATTCGCTCAAGGCACTAGGAGAGGCAACTGAAGGTTGGGATACACTATTAATCTTCGTGATGACAACTAAGCTTGATTCCAGCACCTTGAAGGAGTGGGAAAAACATCGCGGCTCTCTCGATAAGGTCGATTATCATGCTCTCAATAAGTTTCTCAAGCAACGAGCTGATATGTTGGAAAGTTTGGAAGGGCACAACAAGACCAAGCCGCAGCCTTCTCCATCGAAGCCTCATGTCAATCGCGGGCTCTTGACTGTCAACAAAGGTTCCGAGTCTCCGTGGAAGTGTGTGGTATGCAAGGGTGACCACACAATCTATCATTGCGTCGACTTCCTCAAGGAACCGATAACTAAACGACAGGAACTAGTTACTAAGCTGAAGATCTGTCAGAATTGTCTTCGAGTTGGACACAATGTCAACAATTGCAGACATTCAAGTTGTAGAGTTTGTAACAAGAGGCACAACTCGTTACTGCACGCAAAGGACGAAGATAACTCTCCTAAAGAACAGATAGAGAACTCCAAATTAGTAACTACCACAGCAAGAACTACTCATCAAGTGCTACTGTCAACGGCGTGCGTCAAGTTATTTGACAAGGATGGCAACGCGCACAACGTTCGGTGTTTACTGGATTGTGGAAGCACATCATGTTTCGTCACCGAAAGGCTGGCGAAGATCCTACAGCCTGACATGGTGGCTGTAAAGACGACGGTGGTCGGATTAAACAATCGCCCTTCATCGATCGCAAACAAGTGCGTGCTGCAACTGCAATCCATCCATGACGAGTATCGAGCAGCAATTGACTGTTATGTAATCCCGTACATAACAGAGCCTTTACCCGCATATAAGATGAACCTTCAAGGATTTCAGATTCCCACCGATTTGGATTTAGCTGATCCCGAATTCGCAACTCCTGGTGATATTGACCTTCTGTTAGGTGCCGATATTTTTTGGAACCTAATAGAAACAAAGCGCATCCACCTAGGAAAGAATCAGCCGACTCTACAAGAGACCAAATTGGGGTGGGTAGTCTCTGGAAGTGTTCCAGCTTCATCAAAGTTAAGGTGCTATTTTGCATCTACCATAGACATCCAAGAGCAGTTAACAAAGTTTTGGGAACTGGAAGAGGTTTCGGAAGTCAAGCCATGGTCCGACGAAGAGCACTTTTGCGAAAAAATCTTCAAGGAAACAACTGAGCGCTTGACAGACGGAAGATTTCTCGTACAAGTGCCGTTGAAACAAGAGGCAAGCGCACTTGGGGTTTCTTTCCAAATAGCCGAAAAAAGGTTCCTGTCCTTGGAAAGGAAACTACATTTGAATCCCAAACTGTTTGTTGCCTACAAGGAGTTCTTGGATGAATATGAAAGCATGGGTCATATGTCACAGCTGGCAATAGACAACAAGACGGAAACTGCTTACTATCTTCCACATCACGCAGTAATCAGAGAAGACAGCTTGACAACTAAGCTAAGGGTGGTCTTCGATGCTTCAGCCAAGACGTCTAATGGAATATCATTCAATGATATTCAACTTGTCGGGCCTGTTGTGCAAGATGATATTTTGGCAATTCTGCTCAGATTCAGACAACATACAATAGTTATTTCTGCTGACATTACCAAAATGTACCGACAGGTCATGGTGCGAGATGAGCAGAGACCACTGCAACGGATCATCTGGCGTGACAACAAGAGTGATCGATACACCATCTTCCAGCTAAATACTGTCACATATGGCACATCTTCAGCTCCATATCTTGCAATTAGATGCTTGAAGCAACTTGCTGACGAGTGTGAAGATCGATGGATTGGCACTGTTATTGAGCACGATTTCTATGTCGATGATCTGCTTTCTGGCGCTGATTCTGAAGAAGAAGCAACCAGAATATGTGAAGAAGTCAACAGCAAACTGCTATCTGGATGCTTCGAACTCAGAAAGTGGAGGTCGAACAATGTGACTGTTCTCAAAAATCTGTCCAATGCAAAAATTGCTGCTGATTGTAAATACACATTTAATGAGTCTCCTGTCTCCAAGACATTAGGTTTAATGTGGAATAGTCAGACCGACACACTGGGTTACAAGATAGCAGTGTCGATATCTGATGTTGTCACTAAGAGGACAATTCTTGCTACTAGTGCGCAAGTGTTTGATCCTTTGGGATTGGTCTCGCCAATTGTCATTCAAACGAAGGTTCTATTGCAAAAGCTATGGCAATGGAAATTGGACTGGGATGACCAGGTTCCCAGTGAAATCACAAACGATTGGAATGAAATAGTAAATACATTAAGCCATCTCAATACCATAACTGTTCCGAGATTTGTATCGCAAGGTTCGCCATGTAAGGTCGAAATTCACATATTTTGCGATGCTTCTGAATTGGCTTATGGTTCATGTGCGTATGTCAGATCAATAGATGCCAATGATACAGTCCACTCTCATATACTTTGTGCGAAGGCAAAGGTAGCGCCATTGAAGTCTACAACTTTGCCAAGACTAGAACTTTGTGGCGCATTGACAGCATCTAAGTTGTGTCAAAAAATACAAGGTTCTCTGAGACTCAAGAGCCACAGATTTGTTTTCTGGTGTGACTCATCGATCGTTCTTGGTTGGTTACGAACCCAACCAAACAACTTGAAAACGTTTGTACGAAATCGAGTGTCAAAGATTCAAGAAGCTACTGCTCCTCATACTTGGAGATATGTTGCTAGTGAAGCAAACCCGGACGACGTCCTCTCTCCAGGTATAAGGGCCGACGCGCTACAAAATCATCAGCTATGGTGGCAAGGTCCATCGTTTCTGTTACTAGAGGAACATAAATGGCCTACTCACGAGTGCATCAATCCTGTTGAGTTGCCTGAACAACGGATAATTTCAAACGTGGTCTGTGAATCTCAAGACTCGGTTGCCGAAACAATACTCGATCGATGTTCAACATTGATTAAGGCCAAACGAGTAATGGCTTATGTTTTGCGATTTACTAGCAATTCCAGAACATCTGATGCAGTTCAGCGTAATTACGAAACACTATCTTGTGATGAGCTAGACTCTGCACTTACAGTGCTAATCAAGAGTGTACAAGCAAAACACTTTTCAAAGGAGATTCATGTGCTAAGGTCTAAACAGAAAGGATCTTTGCCGAGAAATACGTTTTTCAAGCTATTGCCTTTTCTCTGTTCAAAGGGTTTGCTACGCATTCAAGGAAGGCTATCGCAATCTAAAGTAGCCTATGACGTTAAGCATCCTATAATTCTACCGAAACACGATGCTCTCACGATTAAGATATTTGAAGACCAGCACCGTCGACTGATGCATGCAGGACCTCAACTGTTATTAGCAGAGGTACGCCAACGATACTGGCCAATAAGTGGAAGAAATATAGCAAGATCTGTAGTTCATAAGTGCGTCGTTTGTATCAAATTAGCAGCTCGTGTGAATTATCCAATTATGGGAGACTTACCGCCTTCCAGAATCGAAGCTTCAGCTCCTTTCACGGTGACTGGAATTGACTACGCTTTTTCAATTGTTATAAACAGTAAGAAAGGTCGAGGTGCGAAACATATAAAGGCATACATATGTGTGTTTGTATGCTTCGCGACCAAGGCGATTCATTTAGAGTTAGCGTCCGATATGACTAGTGCCACGTTCATTTTGGCACTCAAGCGATTTATTGCCCGTCGAGGAAAACCGTCTCACATTCATTGTGATAACGGTACCAATTTTGTAGGGGGTTGGAATGACATCAAATCCAAATTAAGTGATGATTTTGCAAATGATGGTGTTCAATTTCATTTTATACCACCAAAAAGTCCTAACTTCGGCGCTTTGTGGGAATCAAGTGTAAAATCCACAAAACATCATCTCAAAAGAGTTCTTGGTTCAGCTCATCTCACTTTTGAGGAGTTGACCACCACACTTTATCAAATCGAAGCCATTCTAAATTCACGTCCACTGACGCCATTATCATCATCACCAAACGACATTCTACCATTGACTCCTGGTCACTTTCTAATTGGTCGTCCGCTGACCGCACTACCGGAGCCAACTGACTCAGCGGGTAACGCACGGCAACGATATGAAAGGATCGAGCAACTGCGACAGCTATTTTGGCGAAGATGGAGCAAAGAGTATCTATCGCAACTGCAACAACGCTCCAAGTGGACTACCAGAGCTCCACCAATCAACATTGGCGACTTGGTGGTGATTAAGGAAGACTCCACGGCCCCTCTCAAATGGCTAATGGGCCGCGTGTGTGCGCTGCACCCGGGGCTCGACGGCGTTGTGCGAGTAGTCGACGTGTTCACCGGCGCAGGCTCCTGCAGGCGCCCGGTCTCCAAGCTGGTGCCTTTCGGCGTCGATTGAAGCCGATGCCTTCAAGGGGGCCGGCATGTTGGCGCCTCCTTGCTGAAGCGCTCTCATTACTACTACTTTTTTAAATGTGTGTCACGATGACATCGATTTTTCAATTTTCATTCAAATACAATTGTTGTCACAAAAGCAAAAATATAATATTTACTACAAAACGAAAGTTTCTATTAATTCTACAAGCAAGTCCTATACACCAGTTTTAAACCAGGACTATTTTAGTCCACGTTTTGTAATAAGGGGGTAAGAAATTATTTCGACATTGAATCTACACACGCGTGCAATAATATCGACTTACAGGACTTTTTTCGTAAATACATGCTCACTGTGTAGCGTCTCATAGATAGGAAACTATTTGCATCTGTGCAATGATTTTTACGTCGATGAAGAGGCAAAACGCCCAATTATCGAATTAGTTTTAAAAAATTAGCGTTAAATTTTCACTAAAAATAAAAAGAATAATGCCCGTTTACACTAAACTCGGGTTGAGCTTGTCATAGATAAGATACATCTTAGCTTAGGAACAGCCTAAAACAGCCGAGCTAAAATTTTTGTTTGCACTGACAGACTACGTCGTAACTTAGTCATCGCCTTGCTAAAAGAATGAATGAATGAATTCATATATTAATTGTTTATGGATTTTAAAACTGGCGAGGTAAAGTAGGTCACTGGATATTTTTTTGGTTGAAACTTCTCATTGATTCCTTCGTGAGTTAAAAGGAGACAAAAGCTAAGGCGTTGTCTATTTTATTTGGTAGGAGTAATTCACCGAGAAAAGAAAAAGTCAACTGAGCTCAACTGACAAGAAAAACATAAATACAGTGCGACAACCTTTTCTGTTCCGGTGGCCAAAACTAGAACTAACGAGTTTTGTTTTTAATGTCATTTTGCTAATACTTTCATGTTTTGCTGCTAAACATAAGCGCCGCTGTCATGGGAACAGAAAAGATCGTCGATCTGTAATGTTTTTTTTAAATAAATGATGAATGACGTATGTCACATGTGTTGTGTCTCTATCTAGCAATTAAGAATACAAAAGCCACAAGCTTTTCTGTTCCGGTGACAGCCGTGACAGAGGAGTCACTTGCAATACGAAATTAGCTGTCAAAATGGACTGTCCTATGAAAACTGTTTTAGTTCCAAAGATAATCACCGGAACAGAAAAGCTTGTCGCACTACTCTTTGCTCACAATGCCACAGACAATAATCACTAATATAGGTATTTCTCAAGCCTTAGGCGCTCGATATTTGGCCCGTAAGTTAAGAATAGCCTAAAGTGCATTTAAGAATGTCCTAAGGTTAGTGCAAAGCAATTTTTTGTTAAGAATGTCTTAAGTTAGCTAGGAAAAGACTTAGGCGATTCTTAAGTTTAGTGCAAACGGGTGAAGTCTAACTTCATCTCCCATATAACGTTATAAATATGGAGCGTTGAGTTCGGTTTATTCTATTTTCTTTTTCGCAAAATTGAAGAAATATTACTATTAAATATTTACATAAGTATCAAAAACAGTCCGATCGCCTATATCGATGTCACCCTGTATACATACCAATTCCTAAACGTCTCCTCCCACACCGGCTGCACACCGTTCACACAGTGCTCTATTTTCCTCAACAATGCCATTATTCTCTTCTGCAAAGCTGCCGAACCTGACATAAAGAAAAAGTACTATAATCTATAGTAAAATAGAAAGAAATCAATTAATTCATAATAAAATTTTCTCACAATCACATTGATTATCTAGCCCAAGGTTAGTTTCGTTAAGAACTTGTGTTGTGGATCCTAGAATTAAAAGAGTTTAGAGAGAAATTCACTATAGAAGTTTACAATTTGCTAATCAATATCTTGTCATTCTTGTCTTTGGAAAGCTGATAAATTACATGGTTTTATCCACAACGGGGTTGCACTTAGCCTTCTTCACACCTAATGATAAGTGGTGATAAGGCTGAAGGTGAAAGCGCACTACTACCGGAATGCTGTAAACATCATTGTTATGGCGTCAGACTTAGATAAGATGGTAGCCAGCCAGGACTAAAAACAAGTCCTAACAGCAACCAAACCGATTATAATATGCACCCCCACTGGGAATCGAACCTGAGGGCTTACTCTGAAACGCAAAACCCGAAACTTCGGTATATCCGTCCCTCTCACTCTCTAGTCGGGACAGAATCGAATGAAAGGGGCGGGGCTAACCGAAGTTTCGGATCAGCGTTTCAGAGTACGGTCCCTGGGACTTCTGGGACTGAAACCGGTGGTGTAAACCACTAGACCACAGAGGCGGTTAAAACGGTTTGTTTACATCCAGCGACAATCGATTTGGAGTCGACTATAGATGTCGGCAACGCACGCGACTACAATTTGCGCCAAAGGAGTGCAACTAGCAATGACGAGAAGGCTTCACCCAAGACTCACAGCGGACCGACCAGTGTCTTAAAAGTCATCTCTGACAACACACACTTTGTCTTAAGGTGGTTCGATCAGCTCAGTAGCGCCACCAATAGAAATAAATCATTTACGATTTATCAAGGGTTTAGAATAAAAGTTTCGGTTATTTTGCGCAAATAGAAGATTAAAGTGCAATTTTTAAGTATTTTTTCAAGGCCTCAAATATGAGCATTAAGTTATGGATCTCGATATTGCTAAATGTGGCCACTTTTGGCACTATTGATATTCACGACTTATTGTTTAAGTTTGAGTTCTTAAAAGTATATTTATAAAATGCATTTTACTCTTTTATTTGCGCAAAATAACCGAAACTTTTAATCTAAGCCTCTAATAAAACGTAATTGATTAATTTCCATTGGTGGCGCTACTGAGCTGATCGAACCACCTTAAAAGAAGCATCTTACTTCACTTACTTCTAATCAAAATTATCTATCTAACCGCCTCTGTGGTCTAGTGGTTCATCCCACCGATTTCAGACCCAGAGGTCTCGGGTTCGATTCCCAGTGGTGATATTGTATTCGGTTTGGTTGGTGGTAGGACTTGTTCTTAGTCCGCCTGGCTAGCTACCACCATCTTATCTAAGTCTGACGCCATAACAATGATGTTTTCAGCATTATTGTGTTCCGGCAGTTAGAGATAAGATAGCCAGCTCCTCAATGATTGAGGATTCCGGGAGTAGTGCGCTTCCACCTTCAGCCTTATCACCACTTATCATCAGGTGTGATGAAGACCAAGTGCTACCCCGTAGTGTATAAAAAAAAATATATGACCTCTACCGACTTGCCGACCGCTGGACTATACCATTAACAATTACAACAATACTTACTATGGATATTTTTATAATAACATCCTCTCCCCATATCTTGTGAGGCTGCTTGCGCAAATAATAAGTGGAATTTATTCATAAGTACAAGAAAAATATTAACTATAAATATCATCAACCAATTATTTTAAACTTAGATAAGTACTTAATCAAAGTTAAGTGAAGTATAGTGTATGTGGTCGTCCAAATCAAAAGGGACCTTATTGCGGCCGGCACATACGTCTTTATTGTCGTTGTTATGTATTCGAACAACAGCAATAAAGCCGTAAGTGCCAAGCCCACAAGGTCCCTTTTGATTTGGACGACCACAATTATATTAAGATAATAGACTAATGTAAGCTCGACAAGAAATTGCTTTATCACCTATAGTTTTAAAATTATTTGTATGCTGTTTACAGCATCGATTTATCGTTAAGGTCTGATTTCCTTTGAAAGTTCAAAGTGAGGCTTTGGATAAGATTGCCTTGCCTTAAGATCTTGGATACATTACTTAGCAACTGTTGTTATTTTGGACTGATGAACAAAAATATCTAGCCAACTTAGCTCTAGTATGCCTATCCCATATTGGGGATAGATTATCGGAAACGGTAGTAAAACCCCAACCGGTCCTATCGGGCCGCGCTATCAAATGTCAGAAACAGAAAATCGAACGGAAATTGTAATTGAAATTTATTGTTTTTAGTAAATAAATAAAAGACTTTCTCACAAATCCCTCGCCCCTATCCCTAGACTTTTTCACAAAAAAAAAAGGAATTTGACAAAAAAATTAAATACGGACTTTAGTTTAGTTTAGTTTAGTTTATTTATTGCAAGTCACAGGTTACAGAAGGTGTTGTAGAATTGGTAAGGTACAAGTGACGCCCTGCTAGGGCACAGCAAACATGAGGGGCAACTGTTGCCTCTTACTTATAAATTTAAATTTAAAAGATAGATTTCCTTATATAAAATAATATTCAAATTATCACATGCATTAAATAAATTTAATTGAAAACAGATAGATATATAAACTATTAGTATTTATCTAAATTATAAAAAATACTATTTATTATTAAAATTTCTATTTTGTTAGAGAAATCAGAGTGATCAGTTACAAATTGGTACATTTATTTTCTAAAATTTATCATTAAAAAATTCAGAAATATCATAATAACATTTATTTATTAAAAATACTTTGATGTGTTTATTAAATAGGGTAGGCTTTTTTATAATTTTTAGATTATTGGGAATATGGTTATAAATTTTTATTAGCATATGGTGAGGGCTAGATGAGACAAGTTCCATTTTGGTGAGTGGTTTATTTAGTTTGTTAAGGTTTCTATTATTTCTTTTATTAATGTTTTCTATTGGAGTGTATAACTCTCCATGGTTCCTCACAAACTTGCAAGCTTCTAAAATGTAGATGGATGTAAGGGTCAACATTTGATATTTTACAAAAAAGGATCTACAGGATGTCATCTGGTCAATGTTCGCTAGTATCCTTAAACACTTCTTTTGCAAAGTGAATATCTCGTTTACTACACAGCAGTTTCCCCAAAGTATTATACCATAAGACATAATAGAGTAAGCATATGCATAGTAGGCTGCTAGTGCACTCTTAAAGTCAGTAACGCGTTTAAGTTGGTATAGAGCGTAGGTGAAGGAGGATAGTTTGTTTTTTATTTTTTCTATGTGCTGTTTCCATGTCATATTTGTATCTAAACCAATTCCTAGTAATGTAGCCGTACTAACGATTTCTAGCTCGATATTTTTGAATTTATAAGAAAGTTTAAGTGGAACTTTTTGTGCGGGTTTAAATTGAATAATTTTAGTTTTTTTTACATTTAATTCTAGATTATGGTTGTGTAGCCAATTATCAATTTTATTAAGGGTAGTATTTATTTTGTTCTGTAATTCATTCGGACAAGAGCACGGGATGAGAATGGATACATCGTCAGCGAAGAGAATGCATTCGTCTTCAAAAGTATTGGGGAGATCATTGATGTAAATAAGGAACAATATACATCCCAGGACGCTACCTTGTGGAATAGAGCCGGTAGAGATGACACTATCAGATCTAAAGTGCTGTATTTTTCCTGTTTCAAAGTTGGTATTTACAATTTCTACACATTGAGAGCGTTTTTCAAGAAAAGACTTAAACCAGTTATGAGCAATTCCTCTTATTCCAGATTCAAATAATTTTTTTAGCAAGATTTCATGACTGACTCTACTAGACTCGACTAGATTTGAACCGAGGTCTTCTGGCCTCAATGCCGCACGTTTTTTAACTGAGCTATCACAACTTTGGAAACGGTGGCGAAATTTGCCTTCGTATTCTAATGACATTGTAACAGCTTTTCGATCAGGTCACGTGTCCGTCTTACGTATTTTCGATCTGACGGTCACGTGATCCTGACGCGAGTTTAACATTTTTTACCCGTCACAAAAATTGCACAACGCCGCTAAAGAAGTTTTCACTTCAAAGATAGCGGCATTAATGTAATCTTTTAGATTAGAAAATGCGCTAAAGAAGTTTTCACTTCAAAGATAGCGGCATTAATGTAATCTTTTAGATTAGAAAATGCGCTAAAGAAGTTTTCACTTCAAAGATAGCGGCATTAATGTAATCTTTTAGATTAGAAAATGCGCTAAAGAAGTTTTCACTTCAAAGATAGCGGCATTAATGTAATCTTTTAGATTAGAAAATGCGCTAAAGAAGTTTTCACTTCAAAGATAGTGGCATTAATGTAATCTTTTAGATTAGAAAATGCGCTAAAGAAGTTTTCACTTCAAAGATAGCGGCATTAATGTAATCTTTTAGATTAGAAAATGCGCTAAATAAGTTTTCACATGAAAAATAGCGTCACTAATGTATTTTTTTTTAATTGGCGGGGTTTGATGTGTTAACTTTAATCCAATTTAAAACTTACCAGTGGTCAAAACGGTAGAGGTATGCGCAATCTCCTGGAACACCGCGTAGTTTGGCAGCAGACAGTGCGCGGTTATTTCGTCAGCGCCGCATCGGATGTCCGCCTCTTGGCAGAGCAGGGCGAAGCACGACATGCCTACTAGCACCGCGTCCGTGTCGATGGACCAGAGGCACATGAAGAATACCACCTATGACAAGGATAAATTATAAATCGATGAATGCCGGCTGCACGCACGAAAAAGTGTAACGTTCCGCGTGCAAGCGAGGGCGAGGAACAAACGATAGGGAGGCACGATCGGACTTAGCGTGCGGCTTGTGACGCATCTATCTGTCTTCCACTACATCGGCCGATGCGTCCGTCCGAGTAGAAGCACAGATTACTAAATAGTTACTATGTAACAGATAGTTCACTCCGCTAAGTCATTTAAATAAATAGCAACTCTAACTATAACGAAATAAAGTAGAATTCAGCTTGTACGGCGCAGCAAATTACGAACGGCCACTCGTTGTCGTTGCATCTCTTTCTATCGCATATATTCTAGCTCTTTTGCGGACCTAATTTCTATGGCATACGCCTACCCGGCAGGCGCGCCGTCAGAACGTACCTAAACTGCGGAGTGACACCCCCCTGGTAGAAGAGAGATAGTGGCATATTGTTATCACGTATAATTACCGTCCGTAAACCGACTTTACAGACAACAATTGATTTTTATCTACAACCATCTTCATCTCACCTGATGTTATGTGAAGATAAGACTGAAGATGGAAGCGCAATACTCCCGGAATCCTCAACACTGAGGAACTGGCTATCTTATCTCTAACTGCCAGAACACAACAATGCTGAAATCGTTGTTATGGCGTCAGACTTAGATAAGATGGTGTCAGCTAGCCAGGCGGACTTATAAGAAGCCCTACCACCAAACAAAGAATACCATATATGCCTCTTGGCAGAGCAGGGCGAAGCAGGATACAACTTGGGCAGCAGTGATTCATTATAGAATGAAAGGAAGTGTCCGTTACTTTGAAATTTATAGCAAGAGCTATCCTAAATTATACCTAAGACAAGTAGTACATGGAAATCGTACCAAATAAGTGGTGTTGCCTTGCATCAAATGAGGTAGTTCTGATTTTTTTATATGTTAGTAGTGATGAGATGGTAATGACAAATCCAAGTTTTCCACCTCGAAAGCCCTTTGGATCATTCTTAAATACTTAAAAGTCCATAAAATATTCGGTTATTTTTCAGTTTTTGTCAATTTTTACCACCAAGGATCTGAATTACGGCAAATGTTACTATGCACTGTTTAAAGTAGACTAAATTTGCAATAAAAAGATAATAATTTGGTTTTTGTAAATCAAATAGTTTTTAAGATAGGGCTATTTAAAAGTTTGCAAAAATTCACAAAAAGGAAGTATTACAGTTTTTTAGTTTTCGTCATTTTGACAAAAACTGAAAGAAAACTGAAAATTTATTAGATTTTTTAATATTTAACAATGATCCGAAGGGCTTTCGAGGTGGAAAACTTGGATTTGTCATTACTATCTCATCACTACTAACATACAAAAAAATCAGAACTACCTCATTTAACGCAAGGCAAAATGTACGATTTCCATGGACTAAAGTGGATAAGGTACAACATGTTGTCAAAGTTATATTTTATGCCCGCCCCTTGGCAGAGCAGGGCGAAGCAGGACATGCCTACTAGCACCGCGTCCGTGTCGATGGACCAGAGGCACATGAAGAATACCACCTATGACAAGGGAGATTAAGTTGAAATTTGAATAACAATGTTTCTGCTGTCAATAGTCATAATATTGGCTGTATACGTAAGCAGCGCCTAACCAGGCGTCTGCTACTCGATGTACTTGCGCGCTACTCTCGCACCGCCGGCAGTGCAAATCCATAGAAATTAGGCCCGCAAAAGAGCTAGAATATATGCGATAGAAAGAGATGCAACGTGTGGCCATTCGTAATTAGCACCGTACGAGCTGAATTCCATTTTATTGCGTTGTAATTAGAGTTGCTATTTATTTAAATGATTTAGCGGAGTGAAGTTTCTGTACCAGTGTACTATGATTTATTCTGTGGCCTAACGTAAGGTCATAAAGTGTCTTTCACGTCATAACAGCGTCATTATGCTTTCAAAATTCAAAATCATTTATTCATTTTAGGCTGATACAGCACTTGTGAACGTCAATGAAGCTACGCTAACGGTTCGCAAATCCTACGGCGGGAGGCCTTGTAACGAGAAGAACCGGCAAGAAACTCGCCAAGGGCTATTTTTTTCTCCTTATCATATTTCATACAGAGTCGTCAAATTGAAAAGTTTGGCTAAGAACTCGTTGCGACACGTCAGAATTTCGTGCAACCATCGCAACACCTCTCTGTAGTAGCCAATTTGACGATATGCTAATAGATATTTGTCACTAAATCATGCCAAAACGGCAGAATAGAACTGGATAAAATTTGCCACAGTGATAGTTTATAGTCAGGATTTCTAGAATAGAAGTTAGGCAAATTTTTGTAGGTATCGATATTTCCACGGAAACAGGAACAATACCCGTAAAACCACGAGCCGTACCTAAAAAAGATCAATACGTTCAATAACTAACTATAAGCAAATAAATTCTATTTCTATTTCTATTTCTCTTACTTAGAGGAAAAATGTGATAGTAAAAAACCATGAACAATATAAGTAGCTTTCAGGCGGGTATCGAACCCGCGCCTCCGGGAATCCGGCCCGATGCTCTGACCAACTAAGCTACCGAAGCGCTTACACGACTCGTCGAATTGGTCAGAGCATCGGGCCGGATTCCCGGAGGCGCGGGTTCGAATCCCACCTGAAAGCTACTTATAGGGCTCGTGGTTTTTTACTATCACATTTTTCCTATACTTACAAAATTGCATTGTGAATGCATAAAAATAATATAAAAACTCTTACCTACTTGGTGGGAGCCTGATGTCCTGTGCTAACGGGTATTTTTTACCTACTTCAGGCATCAGTCTCACACAAACTTAGCTAAGATTAGTATTTATAATAACTTCTTACATTCACACCAATTATCTAAGCCCATTTTAATTTCATTAAGAAACTGTATCATGGAACACTTGATAACGGATAAATATATGCTTAAATACTTTTTGTTTGTAAATACATACTTAATATACATAGTAAACACCCAGACCAAGACAAATAGACATGTTCATGCACACAAATATTTGTCTTGTTCGGGAATCGAACCCGAGACCACTGGCGCAGAAGGTGGGTAGCCTACCCCTGCGCCAAATCGGTCGTCAAATTTATAAGGCATAAACTAAGAGTTTGTGATGAGAAAATAAAGATTTTGTATTATTACTTACCTCCAATTTAATATGCGCCTGTCTACATATCGGTATCTGCGAGCCAACGTTAGCGTAATCTTTATGCTTAGCTAAGAACTCGTTGCGACACGTCAGAATGTCGCGCAACCATCGCAACACTTCCCTGTAGTTGCCTATTTGTCGCTGGATCAACTTCTGACATATGTTGTAGAGGACTTGGGAGCTGGAAGAGAGAGGAGATTTAAATGGAGTGAAGGAAGTTAGTTCTTCTTCTTAACTCATGAGTTAAGCTCTCGTCTCTGTGCAGCTAGCTTCCTTCATTCGTTTTTAGGGTTCCGTAGTCAACAAGGAACTCTTATAGTTTCGCCATGTCCGTCTGTACGTCCCCAGCCAGCCTAGCTCATAGACTCTTTGTACTAGAAACTTCGATCAACAATAACACCTAGTTCTAGATACATAGTTGGAGTGACAGATGTGGCGAGCGTTATACGCCCACTTGAGAGTATAATTATAAGTAGATTATTTTGACAGTGTCAATAATACTAAGGTATTTCAAACTTGGAACGCTTCCTGTCATTTATAATGTAAGATCGTTAAATTCGTAACCTTTTTTGTCCGTTTAAAAATAGTCAGTCTGTACATATAAAGTTTTCATTTAGTTCGTGAGCCTTCATCTAGTACTATTGTTGATCGAAGTCTAGAAAACTGTAATTTGGCGTGAATATACATATTAATCACGCCGACAATAAAGAGGTGAAGTAAAATTTTGAAAAAAAAAAATTTTTGAATACATCCTTTGCACGTGAAGTGGGGTTGTATTTTTGTTGTCTACCCCCATAGTGTGGTGTGTCGTTGGACAGCTATTTCAAAAATATTGCGGGTTTGTGAAGACATTTTTTTGATCTAATACAAATAAATAAAATTGGAGTGTCTGTTTGTAATATTAAAATAACCGCTTTTTACAACATGCATATGATTATATATACAGTACATATACCAAAACAACATTTTTTTTTAATTTTTGTCTGTCTGTCTGTCGGTCTGTCTGTCTGTCTTCACTGGCAGGTAGCTGATGTAATAAGGAGTAACTTAGGATACTTTTTATCCCGATATTCCCACGGGAACGGGAACCACGCGGGTGAAACCGCGGACGGCCGCTAGTTATAAATATATTTGCTCAGCCGTGTTTATCACTCCAACTATGTATCTAGACCTAGGTGTTATTGTTCATCGAAGAGGCAGGCCCATAAATTTGTTACACCCTATACACGGCTAAATTTTAATTAGCATAAATATTTTAGGGGATGTTAGTGCCCATCAATATGAACAACTTTCACTATGGGGCCAACCATGGAATCGCGAAAAAAAAATCAGCTGTTCCATACAAAAGTACAACATCGAGTCGACTGAAATGTATGAAACAGCTGTTTTTTTTTCGCGATTCCATGGTTGGTCCCATAGTGAAAGTTGTTCATATTGATGGGCACTAACATCCCCTAAAATATTTATGCTAATTAAAATTTAGCCGTGTATAAGCTCTACGTAACAAGAAACGTAGTCAAAGCTTCATTGTAACTTTAAGCCTGTCTTAATCTATTTATACACTAATATTATAAAGACGAAAGATTAGATTGCTTGTTTGTTTACATCGAATAGGCTTTGAAACTACTGGACCGATTTAGAAAATTATTTGACCATTAGAAAGCTACATTCTTCCCGAGTGTCATAGGCTATATTTTATCCCGATATTCCCATGGGAACGGGTGCCAGGCGGGTAAAACCGCAAGGATCCACTAGTTGCTAAATAAACATATTACATTTGTTTGACTTACCTTATATCCCAAAACGTGTTCAACGGTGTTTCAGGGTTCCACATCCTGACTCTATCCGGTCTGTGTAGCGCTAATAACGCATCCATAGCTTCTTGGGATATCTCTCCCATTCCTGTCTGGTGGACTAGCGAGACCAGTCCATTGATCAGCTCAGTGGTGGAGGACTGGATCTCTATGCCGGAGCGGCCCGGGTTCTAAAGAGAGACAATAGTTTCTCATTAGTGTGTGATAGGATAAGATAGCCCACGCGGGCCCATTGCGGAAAGGTGGTTCCATGCTGAATGATGAATGCCTTCACGTAGTCATTCATAAGAAATAAAGAGGCCTCGGCCAAGTACCACGCGGGCCCAATGCGGATTATTGGGCGTCTGCATTTTTTAAACGATCAAGAAATTCCTGGGATGGAAATTAAAAATAATAGTGGCAAAACAAATACAGATGTCAACGAGAAGTGAGACGACGTCGTTGACGTAAACTTTTGGCGCCATTTAAGCAGTACTCGCAGTACAAAACTCTCATAATACTTCTATACATCATGTCGGAAATGTTAAAAATTAAAAATATTTACTGTGACTGAACTATTATTGGATATTTTTTTTAAGTTTTTTATGCATATTGCAATCGTTCTCAGGGGGGCTATCGGCTAAAAAATATGGGTATGGGTTTCAACTGACATTTGAATTCCTTATTATGATAGATTTTCGCTGCTATGTTCTGTTGAACATTGCAAGCTAGCTATCGTTTTACCCGACGTCTCAAAACAAGAAACTGATAGTGGCTATTATTTTTTTATAAAATTGTCATAAAGTTCCAAAAAACGTATGAAGTTCATATCCATAAAGTTACGCAGTAGCCCCCCAGATATACGATATTTAATTGATTGTCGCATTGTATCCACATTGTATACTCACACTTAACATCAGCATAGGATCCGCGTGTATAAGCTTCACCATACAAAGCAGTAGATTCCTGTACGCTGGCATTTCTTCAGACTTGTTGAACTTTGACTGGACTTCCTTCGATTTGAGGGAGAGAGAGATCATCCTAAGAGGAGTGTGGACGATGTAGCCCTGAAAAAGGAATAAACATCAAAATATTGCAGGATTGTGATCTTTTATTTTATATCTTCTACTATCTTCCCGACCGTACTTTAGTAGCCTATAAACCTCCTTATTATTGTGAAAAACGAAATATATATAGCTTACTTCCGATAAAAACACAACATGCAAGATGCATCGCCCGCCCGCAAAAAATTGCACATGCACACCACGAAAATACCAGTGCACAATACCTGCATTTAGCAAGACAGCAATACACCTTGCACCTTCACCGATTAGACTACTCTACACGTGTTTCGCCCCAACCCGAGGCATAATTCCGGAGATAATTCGTGCGAAAACCAACACCAAAAAACAGATTTTTTGACTGTCTTGCTAAATGCAGGTTTTGTGCACCGGTATTTTAATGGTGTGCGGTGTGCATGTGCAATTTTTTGCGGGCGGGCGGGCGGTGCGTCTTGCATGTTGTGTTTTTTGCGGAAGTAAGCTACATATATTTGGTTTTTCATAATGGTTAGGGACTTCCAAGTGACTCCTGATTCAATCAAAAACCCCTTATTAACCTACCTGAGTAGCTTTATTCAAAGTATCAGTAAACATAGCTCGAAGCTCCGCAGCTCTTGGATACAGCAGCTCGATCTGTGGCCACCAGGGTAGACGGGGTTGTTTTATTATCCTGCAACAACATAAATTAGACTGAAAGGTTTGCCCAAAAACTATAATAAGATCATATAAATCCCCAGAGACGCGGGTTCGAATCCCTCCTGAAATCTACTGATAGGGCTCGTGGTTTTTTACTATCACATTTTTCCTATACTTACAAAATTGCATTGTGTATGCATAAAAATAATTTAAAATCTCAATTTAATGGCTGTTTCATCTTAATCGATTGTTAAACATTTGTAAAAATGTTTCTTTCGGATACGAGGGTTTCCTCACATTGATGAAGCAACGCTGGCCTACAGCGTAACAAGTGATAGCAAAATCCGACGAGTCGTGTAAGCCTTTCGGTAGCTTAGTTGGTCAGAGCATCGGGCCGGATCCCCGGAGGGGTTCGAATCCCGTCTGAAAACTACTTATGGGACTCGTGGTTTTTTACTATCACATTTTTCATAAACCATAATAAGGTCATAAATGGCACCAAAAACATAACAATAAAAGACACTTTTTTTACTTTTGAAAGAAAAAATTTACCATATCAGGGGAAAAATAGGAAAAATGGGATAAAATAAGATTACTTGGGGGTAACTTTAAACAGAATGGTGGTGATATCAGGCAAAATAAGGCCAAAAATGGCACCAAAAAATGGGAAGAAAAAATCTTTAGTGTCTCTTAAACCTAAGTTACAGACCTTAGTAGTGAGTTGACGATAGCCGCGTGGTAGCACATGTGCGAGTGCAGATGCAGCCACACTTTGAGCGCGTCGTTGTTGTGCGGCATTATGCGGAACAGCGACACGAAACAGTCTCCAACAGAACTAGTACTAGCTAGCGATATCGGTGAGGGAGTGAGGATGGAATGTGTGGCATTATGGGGTTATATTTGACATATTAGGAAATAGGTCAGAAATGGCACTATAAAACGACCAAAATTAAGACACTTGAGGTTGATATCCGGACAAAATATGGCAGAAATGGAAACCACAACCAAACAAAGACACTTGGGGTTGATATCAGGACGAAATAGGTCAAAACTGGAACCAAAAAGAGACCATTTCTTTGTGATTTTGGCTTAATTTCTTACCTAAGTAGTGAGTTGACGATAGCCGCGTGGTAGCACATGTGCGAGTGCAGATGCAGACACACTTTGAGCGCGTCGTTGTTGTGCGGCATTATGCGGAACAGAGACACGAAGCAGTCCGTCATCAGCTCCAATTCCGAGTACCCTGATATGACGCAGACTCGAACGTGCGACTTGGCCGGGTTGAAGAGTAAGCTCTGAAAGAGATTATTATATTAATACCTAGTCGACTAGTGAGCTTCGTCCACGTGGACTACACGACGTTTTCCTGCGGGTATGTGAATTTTTTTCGGAACAAAAAGTAGCCTATGTTCCTTTCCATGCTACAAAGTATCTGTGTCCCAAATTTCAGCCAAATCCGTTCAACCGTTTTGGCGTGATTGAGTAACAAACATTCAAACATCCAAACATCTAAATATCCAAACACCTAAACTTTCACATTTATAATATTAAGTAGGATTAGAAGGATTAGCCGCGCATGCCGGTGATATCATCGCATGAACAATAACATACCTTGAGATCATTGATGACGGATTTAACAAGCACCAAGGTGACGTTCCCCGAGTCAGCTATGTTGAGGTAAGTGGACGCCTTGCAGAGTTTCACGCAAGTCACCACCGCCGCTTCTGTCATCATCATTGTAGAATACTCGCTAACACTCACCACTCACTCGAAGCACCGGTACCAATACCAATACCAATTTACTATCGCAACTACAAACAAATACGTTTTCAGAATATCTCCTATTTCCCGCGCGCCATTCCTCTGTTGACAGGTAACGTCACCGACCCGATGCAATGCCACAGACTATATACTGTTGTACACTACAATCATCATCATCAGCCTTTTAAATGTCCTCACTCCTGGGGCACCGGCCTCTCTTATGGATGGATAAGGGGAATGGGCCATGATGACCCACCAAATCACATCGTGGATTGGTGGTTATTGACGACTGCAAATGCAGCCGGGATCTACAGCTTTAGGTGTCTTTCAAATCACGGTGAAGCTCGAGATAGTAAGTTTTTGGTCACCCATCTCGTAGCCGAAATGGAGCTCAACCGTGCAGTCATAAATAAATAAACAGTTATATCTTACCTTGAGACCGACGTAGGTATTGTAGGTACAGTCCCTAAATAAAGTTGGGATAAGGACAAGATGATGACTGTAGCAAGGTATATTGATACGATATGACAAATATTTTGTTTTAATTCAATGTCACCATTTTTGGCGGTAGGACAATGACAATAACTTATACGACATACTTCATTGGTCAGCACAGAAACGACGTTGACAAGCATTGTCACTTATCCATGATAAATCATAGATGCTTGGAGAAGGTCGGATGCCCTAAATGCAGTGCTATTGGTGGTTATCTGTGTGATGAAATGATGATGATGATCTTACCTTGAGATCATTGATGACGGACTTAACGAGCACAAAGGTGACGTTCCCCGAGTCAGCTATGTTGAGGTAAGTGGACGCCTTGCAGAGTTTCACGCAAGTCACCACCGCCGCTTCCGTCATCTGCTTCGAGTTGTTTTGGGGACCTAGTATGATAGAGATGTGTGGACAATAATTAGCGGGTCTCAATAGGGGATCGGACTATTATTGAATGTAAATATTTAGGCGGAGCGCAGACGACAGACTATCCGTGACGCACTTTTTAGTCTGTGAAAATAGAACCTATGCAATTATATGCAGTAACGCACACGACATGCAAAAAGTCCGGCGCACAAAAAATCCGTGTAATTTGGGCAGACCGCGCCGCGCCGCACAAAAGTGTGCGAAAAAAATAGAACGTTGCTTCAACGCGCGCTAACGCAGACGGCGCACACTTTAGTCTGTCCATAGCGTATTTCCATAACGTCTACGTCCCTACAGTTCAGCCAACAGAATGATCTAAGATGTGCGTCGTGTGCGTTGAGTCTGTGAAAAATCCGCGACCGACTTTTTGCGCACCCTGCAGACTTTTTGTGCTCCGCAGACTCAATCACACAAAAAGTGTGCCGTCTGCGCTGCACCTTAATACTACCATTCAAAAATATAACATTGAAGAATAACAAAAGTGAAAATAAATCAAAAAGTTGATTAATAAGCAAGTAATGAGCTGCTGAATTGTGAAAAACTGTGTCTCTAGCTATATCTTTCTAAAACGAATTTTAAATAATGGCGAGAGTTTGGCGCTAAGCACATCTGACGTCATCTGACGTCAGATGTGCTATCTTTGTCTAATAAGAAAGTTTGATGAGCTATATCTCCGAAAATATGGAAAATAAATACCTGTGTCGTGTTTCTGATATTAATAAAAACATTTTAAACAAATAATAAAAACTCAGTCCTATCCCCTATTAGTAATGGGTCATGAAACACTGAATTTATCAACTCTCGTCCAACAGAGTTTAGTGTTAAATTGCTATTTGAACGTAATTATAATTGCTGACTTTTGCTAGTATTAAATATACTATTTAATAAAATTTACAAATTGAATAATAACTTGTTTTTAATCATACATATTTATTACTAGCGGATCCTCGCGGTTTTACCCGCGTGGTACCCGTTCCCGTGGGAATATCGGGATAAAATATAGCCTATGTCACTCGTGAAGACTGTAGCTTTCTAATGGTCAAAGAATTTTCTAAATCGGTTCACTAGTTTCGGAACCTATTCGATGCAAACAAACAATCAAATATTTCCTCTTATATTATTATATTAGTTAGAAGTATAGATTAGTATAGATTTACCCCACAAAGGATTTGTGTGAAAAAGAACTGTAAGGTACGTTATGTGCAATGAACAACTTACTGAGTCCTCTCTTGACGGAATCTATGAAGTGTTTCTTCTTCGTGTGTCGTGGGCTGCAAGGTGCACCGCTGTCTGCATTCACTATCTCTTCCAAAACTTTCTGTGGGACAAATAAATAATCTCCAGTAAAAAACAACGGGTTGCACTCCGGGAGTGCCGGTAGAAGTGAAAAGGGCTCCCTAGACTTTTTGCCAAATATCGACTCATCTTTAAAAAGGTTAATAATCAGCTGCGTTCCCCTACAAATAGGGGTTGAAATCTTCTGCCTTTTAATATGTATAATAGAGTGCCTAAATTATTCTTTATCTTTAAAGCATGTTAAAAAAGAACTCTATCTTCCTGTTTTTAAGGGCGAAATCTTATTCCATAAACATTTTTCAGTGCGAAAAGCCGACTTGTCAGATTAGGAATGCTTAAAATGAATTCTATTGAAAAGTAGATAAGATCTAGATAAGCATTACCGGGTTTAGAACCAGTTGCCTGCCACATAGCAACTCTCGACTTCTTGTTGTCAGAAAAGCTGTTTTGCTAAATGTCAAATAATGTGTTTAAGGATGCTATAATGAACCCTATTCTCATATAAATAAAAACTAAATCTATTACTTATCGGGTTTAGAACCAGTAGCATTATTTGTAGCGGCCATATAGCAACCGGCTTCTTGTTATCCGAAAAGCTGTCTTTCAAAATGTCAAATAATGTGTTTAAGGATGCTAAAATGAACCCTGTTCCCATATGAATAAAGATTAAAACTTATTACTTACCGGGTTTAGAACCAGTAGCATTATTTGTAGCGGCCACATAGCAACCCTAGACTTCTTGTTGTCAGAAAAGCTGATTTGCAATATGCCAAATAATGCGTTTAAGGATGCTAAAATGAACTCTGTTCCCATATAAATAAAGACTAAAATCTATTACTTACCGGGCTTAGAACCAGTAAAGCTGTCTTTCAAATTGTCAAATAATGTGTTTAAGGATGCTAAAATGAACCTTGTTCCCATATAAATAAAGTCTAAAATTTATTACTTACCGGGTTTAGAACCAGAAGCATTATTTGTAGCGGCCACATAGCAACCCTAGACTTCTTGTTATCGGAAAAGCTGTCTTGCAAAATGTCGAACAGTGTATCGCAGCATTTGCTCAGTTCGTCGTTAGGCCGGCATTGGACTTCTGCGAATTCCTACGAAAATAATAAAAACATCGTCACCTAACAATCAAATACCCGCAGAATACAAATTAGAGGTTCGAGGTGCATGCAAATAAGCACAGCCGTCTCTATCGTCTTCTACAAGCCATGCAAATAAAGTTGACAACGTCGCATTTCTAGTTTTAAGTGAACCTATTTGACACCGTTTGACAGGTAAACAGCGAGTAAACCTCGAGTACTGAATCCTATGGAGATGGCATATTGTTCTAAGTATAAGAACTATCCGTTATACAAATATGAGCTAAATCGACATTGTGCTCATAAACAGCCATCTTGTTCTATCTTACCTCCAATACTCCATGTAAAAAGAGACAGCAATATATTTATTTGACCTATTTTTGGCAACATTAAAACGTGACGTCATAGTAATGCATGATTGAGGCCGGTGACCGGTCGCCATTTTTGTTTCTCGGTATGTGTAGTTATGCCGCACTTTTTCGTAGGTATGCCATCTCCATAGGATTTAGTACTCAGAGGAGTAAACCGGTTCACAGCAATGTTGCCGTTCCGCTTCATAGCATGGCTTGTAGAAGACGATAGAGAAGGCTGTGAAATAAGAGATCCGCAGGCTGATTATGTAAGTTATTAGCAATCACTTAGCAATCAAAACTGTCAGAAATTATAAGAAAAATGTGATAGTAAAAAACCACGAGCCCTATAAGTAGCTTTCAGGCGGGATTCGAACCCGCGCCTCCGGGAATCCGGCCCGATGCTCTGACCAACTAAGCTACCGAAAGGCTTACACGACTCGTCGAATTTTGCTATCACATTTTTATTCACATTTTTTCTATACTTACAAAATTGCATTGTGAATGCATAAAAATAATATAAAATCTCAATATGGCTGTTTCATCTTAATCGATTGTTAAACATTTGTAAAAATGTTTCTTTCGGATGCGAGGGTTTCCTATTATACTCTTTATTGCACTCAAGAGACACAGTAAATATACAATATTATCAATAAAGTATGCAAGGGCGAGCTTATCTCTAAAAGAGATCTCTTCCAGCCAACCCAGGACGTGTGAGAGAGTAAAGTAGTAGATGCAAAGTGCAAAGTGCAAAAAAAAAACAAAAAGACTAATTCCTATTAAAATATAAAACTAATATACTTACATACAATACAAATAAAATATACATACATAAAATTATATAATACATACATAAAATAAATATAAAATAAGTACATAAAAAAGCTATTTTATATCATACTTTTATAAAATATGAGATGATTTTAAATGCTGTCCGATGATTTCTATGGATTTGACAACTGTGCTAGAAAGTGCTTTTTTAATTTCCTCACATTGATGAAGCAACGCTGGCCTACAGCGTAACAAGTGATAGCAAAATTCGACGAGTCGTGTAAGCCTTTCGGTAGCTTAGTTGGTCAGAGCATCGGGCCGGATTCCCGGACGCGCGGGTTCGAATCCTACCTGAAAGCTACTTATAGGGCTCGTGGTTTTTTACTATCACATTTTTCCTATACTTACAAAAATTGCATTGTAAAATTTGTAAATGCATAAAAATAATATAAAATCCCTGTCAGAAATTGCATTAGCATTGCTGCTTTAGTAAGACAGTTGTCACATTGATTCTTATTAAGGCAGCAATCTAACTGTCATTGCAATCAAATTTGACAAGCAATCGATTGGTAATAAGTTACATAATCAGCCCGCGGACTGTTATTGATAAGTAAATATTTAATGACAACATTCAAAAATATAACATTGACGAATGACAAAACTGAAAAACACCTCAAACTGTTGACTAAAGAAACTTCAATTTTGTTTATTTTAATAACTTCAGAATTATTCAATACTAGCTTTCCGCCCGCGGCTTCGCCCGCGTGTACTACACGACGTTATCCCGCGGGAATGTGACTTTTTCCGGGATAAAAAGTAACCTATGTTCCTCCCCAGGCTACAAAGTATCAGTGTCCCAAATTTCAGCCAAATCGGTTCAGCCGTTTTGGCGTGATTGAGTAACAAACATACAAACATCCAAACATCTAAACTTTCACATCCTACTAATATTAAGAAGGACACAGATACTTTGTGGCCTGGAGAGGAACAAATAGGCTACTTTTTATCCCGGAAAAATATCACATTCCCGCGGGATAACGTCGTGTATACCACGCGGGCGAAGCCGCGGGCGGAAAGCTAGTTTATGATATTAGTAGAATAGTTGATTAATTCAGTTTATTTAACCTACCTGGGGATAAGTATCCATCCAGTTCCAAATAGCTTTTTCTAAAGAGGTCACTAAAACTATGTGCGCTGATTTCCTTAATAACTTAAACTTTTGTATAGATTCTGTAACAAATAATCATTTATTATTATTGACATTTCATAAAAATATATAAGTAGTAATATTTTCTGATCAAAAAGTACGAATTGGTAGTTATAACAGCTCTATGTTATACTTAAGGCGATACTCGGAAAAAATGTGCTGAAGCGAGATAGCAATGAGAAAACAACGCGCGCGGGAGTGAGACCGATTTTGCAGATTAGGCAAAAAAAAAACACAAAATCACTTCGTATTAAGAAACTACAGCGATTTTAAAAGAAATGCTTCTATACGATCCTCAATATTATTGGTTTATTATTTGGGGGGAAGTCAGTGTTGGCCTCGGTGGGGTGTGTTCTTGCCAGGGAACACCCCTCTATAAAAAGCCGAGAAACGCCGATTGCGCACGTCTAGGAGGAGCTAGACTATAGGCGCGCACTGGCTAGTCCTATTCACACCACGTCCTCGCCATTGCTAGAATGCCGCCGCAATCTAGCAATGGATCCACTCCCAACAGTGGATCGTCCTCCCTGGGCAATGTCAAGGTCTGAATGGAGCTCCACCATCTTGCACCTCCGGACCTTGATAGCTAATGTAAAGGGCATAAGCGAGCCTTCGGCGCTATAACCGAATAACTGGCTAGGGGAAAACAAACCTGAATTAAAAATTAAAAAACCATGGAAGCAAAATCAAAAGAGGTACTACCCCAGGAGGGTACCAGCGCCAATGCTGGAGAATCCCTCCCTGAGCCTAGCTCACTGATGCTAGCTCACGGCTGCCCCACGTATTCTGGGGGGGCAAAGTTTTGCCGCAAATGGATCAATCTATCGGAGTTCCTGGACCAGTGAAAGCTACTGGAACCAACACAAAGAAACTAGTGCAACAAGCATTTCACCCTAGCTTATTTTTAACGCGACCCAGGTCCGCTTCAACAGGTACCTATCCTGAACAAGGAGTAGCTGCTGAGAACAAAACAAGAAATGAATGTATGGAACCGCCTCATTCTGAAACTAACCTGATAAGTCCTCCACCGTGGCAAAGAGTGCCCGTTAGCAGACAAAAGAAAAGAAAACTAACAACAAGCCCTACTGTTGAAACTACAACAATCTCGAACCGCTTTGCAGAATTGCCAATTGATCTAACGGAAGACAAACCTGTGAAACAGACTAAACCACCGCCAATTGTGCTATATGGGGTTGAAAATCTTATCAAACTTACTGAACTTTTGGAATCAGTAGCAGAAAAGACCCAATTCACATTTAAGATAGTTAACAAAAACCAACTCAGAATAAGCAGTACCGATATAGAGGTCTATAAGAAGCTCATCCATGTTGTCAGAGAAAATGGTCTAGTGGGTCACACTTTCAATAGGAAAGACAAGAGAGGCTGTAGAATAGTCATCAAAAGCTTACATCCATCGACACCATTGCACATAATCAAAGATGAAATAGAGGCCACAGGAAATGAAGTCGTGGGTGAAATAATAAATGCGAAATTTGGCGCCGAAAAAAAACCTACCTCAACCTTTTTTGCCAATCTAGCACCAGGTCCTTATAACAAAAACATAAAAAACTTAAAATTAATATACCATCAATCAGTCATAATAGAGGATCCAAAGAAAAGAAAGACTCTAGTGCAATGTCAGAGGTGCCAACAATATGGACACACCAAAAATTACTGCATGCGACCATATCGGTGCGTCAAATGTGGACAATCCCATAAAACATCAGAATGCCAAAAACGCGACCGCAACTCACCCGCAAATTGTGCTTTGTGCGATGGCCCTCACCCAGCTAACTATAAAGGCTGCGAGGTGTATAAAGAAATATCGGCCCGGAGAAACAAGAACTCAACCAATAAGACTATTATTGATCACAACAAACCTACCAAGTTAGATTACTCAAGAAAAGCTCCAACAAACGCCGGAAAGGAAGAAACAAATTTGGATAAAAAACAATCATATGCAGATATAACTAAACAGACAATTCAAGATAATAACACTATTGAAAATCTTGCCCACAACCTAAGCTCAACCCAAGGGCTAGAGCAAATTCTCTTGCAACAAAATGAAAAATTTAATACAATCTTACAACAAATGAGTATCCTAATGGACCTCATAGTCAAACTAGTCAACAAACTGACAAAATGATGGCACTCCGGTTAGCAACCTGGAACATTAATGGTCTTGCCCCAAACCAACAGGAAGTAGAATTAATAATGTCACTACACAAGCTGGATGTCTTGCTTATCTCTGAAGCACACTGCACAAGTAGAACCACCGTGAAATTCTCAGACTTTCTATGCTACTTTACGTGTCATCCCGATGGAACTGCTCACGCCGGAACAGCGACAGTTGTGAGGAGATCTATAAAGCATCACCGTATGCCTGATTATAGAACTGATCAGATACAGGCTACGACTATTGCGATTGAAGACAAAACTGGTATAGTCAATGTTTCTGCAGTGTACTGCCCCCCAAAAAACAAAATTAGCGAAACAATGTTTTCCCATTTCTTTCATACACTTGGCAATAGATTTGTGGTGGGAGGCGATTGGAATGCTAAGCACACCTTCTGGGGCTCCAGGCTAATTACTACCCGAGGCAGGAAATTAAAACTTAGTATTGACAATGATCATCTTGTTGCCATATCAACTTTCGAACCAACAACGTACTGGCCCAGCGACAGAAATAAGATACCAGACTTATTAGACTTCTTTGTAACTAAGGGATTCTCAAAAATATACACTAAGCCTGAATCGTGCTACGATGGATCATCCGATCACACGCCTGTGCTGTTAACAATTAGCACAAAAGTCATAGAGTGTACGAAGCCGGAAAAACTGTATGATAAATATACTGACTGGAATTCTTTCAGAGAATTCATAGAAGACAGAATAGAAATGAAGGTAGCACTAAAAACTCCCGATAATATAGAAGATGCTGCTAAATATATCACCTCTCTTATACAACAGGCATGCTGGGCCAATACTCCTGCATCTAATTATTATGAGAAAGTTACAAACTATCCACTTAAAATAAAAATAGCAATTCTTGAAAAGCGAAGACTGCGTAGAGTTTGGCATCAAAGTCGACTTCAAGAGGACAAAACTAAATTTAATAGTGCGTGCAATGACTTAAAGGATATGATGCAGTCCTGGAATGATGACACTCTAAAAACACAACTGGAGTCATTAACAGGAACAAGCACAACGGACTATTCACTGTGGAAGTTCATGCGGAACCGTGACAGGCCCCAAATAGCGAAACCTGCCATAAGACGTAGTGATGGCTGGGCTCGAACATCAAAAGAAAAAGCCGACATCTTCGCTGAGCATTTGTCTACCATCTTTTGTCCAAATAACACGAATGACCAAGAAACGGAAAATCAAGTTGATACTATCCTGAATCAGGACTTCCAAATGTGTTTACCGCCAAAACCCGTCACAGTGAAAGAAGTATGGAAAGTGGTGTCAGAACTAAAAGATAAAAAAGCACCTGGTTTCGACTTGATTACAAAAGAAGTCATCAAGCAACTGCCGAAGAAAGCCATAGTCTTTTTAACAACACTCTATAACGGTATCCTGAGAGTACAATACTACCCGAACTTATGGAAGGTATCTCAGATCATAATGATACACAAAGATGGCAAATCACCACACGAGGTTAGCTCATATCGACCCATTAGCTTATTGCCAATCCTCTCAAAGATCTTTGAGAAACTCCTACTGCGTAGAATCCTTCCTATCTTAGAAGAAAACAATGTCATTCCTAGCCACCAATTCGGATTCAGACAAGCGCATTCTACTGTAGAACAAGTCCACAGAGTACACGATCGAATAAGGAAGACTCTGGAAGAAAAGGAATACTGCTCTGCGGTGTTCTTGGATATTCAGCAAGCATTTGACAAGGTCTGGCATAAAGGACTCCTCTGCAAGATAAAGAGTAGCCTCCCGCACAGCTTCTACCAATCGAATCATACATTAATGGTAGAATATTTCAAGTGAAAGAGTCAGGGGAAACATCAAAATTCTTCGAGATACATGCAGGAGTTCCACAAGGCTCAGTCATGGGGCCGATACTCTATACCATTTTTACAGCTGACTTACCTGTAATGGACAAAATCACAACTGCCACATTTGCTGATGACACTGCTATTCTTGCAAGCAATAAAAACCCAGACATAGCAACCCAAACATTGCAAATGGGGCTGGATGAAATTACAAAATGGCTTCAAAAATGGCGAATACAAGTCAGTGCCTCTAAATCGGTGCAGGTCACATATACCCTCAACAAAGGCAATTGCCCTCCAGTACAATTGGATAATGCTACACTCCCCCACCAGGATTGTATTAGATATCTGGGGCTACACCTGGATAGGCGTCTTACCTGGAGAGAACATATAAGAAAAAAAAGAGAGGAACTAAACATCCGCTATAAGCGTCTCCTGTGGCTACTGGGCCGAAACAGCAAGTTGGCACTGGACAACAAACTTTTAATATATAAAACAGTACTTAAACCACAATGGACCTATGGTATCCAACTCAGGGGAAGTGCCAGCAATTCGAACATCGCATGCCTCCAAAGAGCTCAAAATATGATACTCCGAACCATCAGTGAAGTGCCATGGTATATCACTAACTCTGAAATACATGAACACCTGGAAATGAGTACAGTTATGGAAGAGATTGCCAATGCAACCCAGAGATACCGGGGTAGACTGGATAGACACCCAAATGTACTAGCATCACAGCTCATGACTCGAAGCTATACAAAGCGCCTCAAAAGGAAAGATATCCTATAAGGAGGAATTAAGGAGGAGATGTCCCTGCTGAGGGCCACACTCTGCACCGATCAAAGACTGGAACTCATTTGCTCATAGTGAAAAGCACTGATTGCAAATTTCAAAACAGAAAAAAAAAAAAAAATATTGGTGTCCACTAATTAAACCAATTTCCAATAGTGTAAGTAACCCCATTTAAGAATAATCTTCACTTTTCGAATTTTTTAGAGGTCTTTTCGAAAAGAAAAAGTGTCGAGGCAAAATCATAAAATCGTGTTTTTGAAACTATACGAATCTAGATAAAGGTATGAAGAAATATATATCTTATTACCAGATTTGTAACAATTGTAACAGTCATATAGTTTTAAATCAAAAAGTCCATATTCTTCCGAGTAGCGCCTTAATAGCAATCTTAATAAATCTAGACTCCCACCTGACAACTATATTTTTTAATCAACATGCCCCCCCTCCCCCCCCCCCCTGCCTGCGTGTGTTGAATCGTTTTTTAAATAAAAGGCATAGTTATTGTATATCTACCACTAATTTTGTTAATATTATGTCATTTTTAAAACAATGTAACAAATGTTGACAACAACAGAGGATGCAATGGTAGTTTTGCATGATCCAAAATCAATGTTATAAAATATGTAAGTATGTTAATGTCAAACAGAGAATAACATTGTCATTATCCTCCTCCACTCACCTGTTAACAGCCGTATAAGCCTCAATATATCCACATTAATGTGTTGTATCAACTCTATATCTGTATAATCGGGGTTCTCTTCTGAGCTAGATGCGAGTTCCTAGAACAATAAACATGTAGGTATATTCAATCTATTTTGAACTTTATACTCGTATGTTTTAGTTTGGTTGAGGCTTGAATATAAGTTTTTTCTTCTTCAATCCGATTTTTCAAGATTGTTTAAATACTTCCTTGTGTTCAAGTTGGCATAGAACAGTTTGTTCACCAAATCCTCTACACAGTAAATAACACTCTAATCCCATTAACATAAAGTTGTTATTTACCTGCAACCTCCCGCTGATCTTGTTGAACACAGCATTGAAGAAGTTCAGGCTTAGAGCAAATAGGACCTTGCTGGACAGTTGCCGTAACACGGCATTGTTTACAGTACTCTCGTTTCGCATGTCTGGAACAGAATGAAGTTAAGTTCAAAAAGACTTTAGTACGAACACTGGGCCCACATTTAAAAAAATCAAATGGTCATCCGATCCGATGAGCTCTTGGTATGTACTTTAATTCTTTTTATGACAGCTAAGTTTAATCACAGCGCGAATATTTGTTGTGCCCTATTCATAATTTGGCCTCATAAATTCACCTCTAAATTACACGCTAGATGCTCCCTTCAGATATTGGAATATGAAAAATGATGCTGCAAAATATAAGTAGAGTGTATTTGATAGGAGCACACATTTAACTTGCGAGTACTTCATCAAAACTCAACCACTTATAGCCGCGAGACTGATAGCAGATAAAAACATAATTTTTTTTTTTTGTGTTTTTTTGCATTTTTTGCATTCACAATACTATTGTTTATTTATTTTATTTTATTTATTAGTATATAAACAGAGATACAACAAAAGAGGGCATACATCAGTAGACTACAAGCAAGCATGATATGTTGTAGCTCCAGGAGGAAAGCTGTTTCACATTCTATTGCAAAAAAAACCTACAGCCTGAAGACACTCAAAGCGACTTTGGGTTTAGGCTTTGGAGTTGGACGCTCAACTGCCATTAGAAGATTCAATGATTTTTATCAATTTGGTTTTTTTTTGCTGTAGAGCAATATTATAAAATTTGTTAATTATTCTAGTAATCAGTGTTTAACACAATCATTTTACAAATTAACTTTTACTTAATACAAAACGAACTCACCAATAAACTGGCAGACCTCCCTTAGAAGTATTTTCACATTCATCGCTTCATCATACTTAGTTGTATCTTTAGGTTGGGAACTTAGGCATATCTCCAGAGTATCTAGGACTATCACTAGGCTATCGTGATAGCCTTTTTCTTGTTCGGTTGGACGATTCACTCCAGATGAAGATGATGATATAGTTGGTTGGTACTGGAATAGAATGAAAATCATTTATCATTTGCTTGTCAGTAGCCTGTCTGTTGGCTGATGGCATGCAGAGTTATAAAAATTGTCAGTGATATAAATAAATCATGTGGGCAAAGCCATGGGTGGAAAGCTGGTAACTAATAACTTCGCTTACTTACCAGTTCATTAATTCTTTGAAGTATCTTGGTGAGTCCAGAAATGACCAGAGAGAACCTGTGTCTGCTGATCTGAACAAGGCAAGCTTTGCACTGCTCCTCATTGATACGTGAGTGTAAGTTCTGTGCTCCAGTCTTGTATGGTAGCTAGTGAAAAAGGTTTTAATTAATGAAAATTAAATTCCTATGGAAAAAGGTTCTGCACAACAGTTACTAAAAATATAAATACTATGTTATAAATTATATCAACAGCACCCGCAGATTACTGATTTATTAACAGTACTACATAGCCAGTAGATTGATAAATATGAGAAGCAAATAATAATTAATATTTGCTTAAAATTAAATGTAGGTACAGAAATCGGCATGTTTGTGCGTGGGTGTATAAACGTAAAACGTAATAAAATTGCTTGGAAGTCAAAAAAGACAGATAGCTCTTGAGTTTTCAGCAATAATTAAGTGTTAAAAGTGAAGTAAAGAAAAGAAAACTAAAAAAATTAACAAAAATAACATCACTTGGGTGGGTCTACGAAACATCGCAAATATTTTATAAGTTCGTACTCACCTGCTCTTCAAAACGGGCTATCAGCGAATTAGCCCATTCTCCTGGCTTTTGCGTCCCCATTTTGTTCGAAAATGTTTTATTTTTCAGATAAATAAATTATAAAATACTAAAACAACAAGGTCCCATCTTCAGCTATTGATTGATTTCTAAAAAACTACTATATTTTTGTTGAACTTGAAAGTATAGTAGTTTTTTTACTGCATTTTTTATTTGTTGAATATTATCAAAAAATATTATTAGCATTAGAGCACTTCGAAATAGATTTACAAGTTTACAAGTAGAACAATAGAAAAAAGGAATTATTCAATAAGTATTTTTATTTTATGAGACCTTATATGGAGAATATGAAAGTTTCCTACCAAATCCTACAAATTTCCATTGTGGAAACATTTTCAAACTGTCAAAACAAATCAATAAATCCAGAAAATACGCGTTCAGATAGGATAAAAAACAGTTCTAAATAGTTATTCACCTAACAATACATTTACTTTAATTTATTTCCTTTTTTTAGACATAATTAGAATGACAGATAAAACATACAAGACTCAAGAATGTATTTATTACCTAAGTTTATCATTAAAAAAAATCTACTTGAACGTTTCACTAATTTTCGCATAAAATAAAAGTTACCACCTTAAAAAATACACGTTAGCCGCGGGAGTTCACATTTAAAAAGGAGGTACCTAGATACAATAAAATTTACGAGCTAATTTTACCTCACAGGCATAACAGAAAGCGTAAGAAGTAAATTAGACACAATTTCCTATCTTATGCAGAAAGGTGGTATAGTTTGCCACGCGGGACAGTAATGCAACTAAAAATGTCAATAAATATGCAAATAAAACTACAATGCAGTCAATGGTGGTCTGAATACTATGGGAAACCATTATGCGAGTAACGTACGAAACCATTATGCGAGTACTTAAGTGGCCAAAAAATTACAAATCTAAGAATTGTGTAACCACTCTAGCTTTAAAAATTATAAGGTTGTGGTCATTCGTGAAAATAGGCAGGGTATTCCATTCCTTGGCGGTGCGCATCACAAAGGAAGAAGAAAAGCGCTTGGAGTACGCATACGCGGGATGTTAACCAAGTAACGATGATAGCCCGCTGTGGATCTAGATTCCCGGTGGTAGAACGGGGATGGTGAATGAGCTCATGCAGCTCAGAAGCTCACTCTCCGAAGTATATATACAGCCTGTAATAAACCGACACGCAAGCCACCTTTACGTCGATGGCTTAGACCATGGATGGAGCTTGGTTTTTGCTTGCTAAGGTACTAGTCTCCGATTAGTTTTCTGGCTCTGCGTTCCACTGAGACAAGTGCTGCTAGCTGGTATTTAGCTGAACCATCCCAGATGTGAGAGCAATACTTATTTCATGCATGACCGGACTTGCGCTTTGTAATGCCGGCTCTGTGTATACATAGTAGGTATCATATGTGACCTTACATTCATTACTTAATTACATCTGTAATCTGTATGACAGCCTACACAAATCAAACTATCATACAGGTTGTTGCCAGAGTTCTTTCATAAAGTACCTATGTACTTATCAAAAGTTAATGGATTTTATTAGTTATAAATTATCTGCTTCGCTTTATCTTAATATATTATTATATAGAAATCTGATACAGGAGGCCAAGAGTATTCATGCAGTTAAGGTAGGTAATGATGCAAAGTAGGTCTGTCAGTTGTCTCACCTGGATGATGATGATTTGTCCCTCAGCCAGACTCTAGCCCCCTCGCCATCTTGGTCAGGTTGACACACCTGCGGTTAGACAATTCTTATGATCATACAGTCATGTACAATCATTAAGCACTCAGCACATATATTCTCATTAAAGTAACACATGTAATCAACATGAAATTTAGCATATCAACTTGAGTTTGTTATGTCATTAGGAGTGCAATCTCACATACTTTGTGAAGGACCTCAGTCCTCTTTATAGCTTGTTTACCTTCCGAAAGCATCGGCAGGTCTTATCGTGTCTCAATAGGTGTACTAGTGCAGACCCTACGGTCGGCACACGCCCTAGTCTCAACTACGGTCTTTTCAGACCAACCTTTATACCTCGTGATAAGATTGCGCAAACTTAACATGCAGGCCGCCATCCTATCAGGCAGGCGGCCGTGCGGGCGAGCTCTTCAAGGGCTCATTCTTTTATGGATACTCATCCAATCTTAGTTCCCTGACAAGGGACAGAATTGCACACGCCTTATGACATAAAACAACAGTGATTTGTAAGGACATTACCTCTCTGTACGATGAAACTGTACCACATCCCATCAGCTCAGCGAGTTTCGTGGGCGTACCATTCCATCGTCCTTTATCAACGCGATCCTTAACAGGAACATTATGCATTCAATTCTAAATAAGGTTTGTATAATGCTGAGTACTTAACTTAGGTGGTATTTGAGGCTGGCGGCGAGCAGCAGGCGAAGATCACACATGCCACGATTTACACTTTGAAAACTTGAAAGCGAGTCGACGTTGGAGCGAAAAATGTTGACACTTACCGATCGGAAATTAGCTCTATGGTTTGTATTGAGTGTTGCTATATACAATTATTGTTGGGTTAATTTTGATACTCGCGAACCCTTCGCGACACACCCGCCTCGCGAGTTTTACACTATAGTAGTCATCAAGTCGCGAGTCCATTTATGGATCTTCTCCATTGCTTGGACTGCAGCGGCTCGACGCGATCTCTCATCGCTTGTTTGGTTATTACATTCATGGTTATCTATTGTTTCGTTTTCTAGATCACGTTCATTATAGTCTTGTGCAAGCTCAGTGTCATTTAACGTACTAACGTTCTCTATTTCTTTTCTCGCGTCTTGTGTTGAGTCGTGTCTTACGTTTGTATTCGTGCTCTCATCATCGTTTGATTTATCACTTATCTCTGTGGTTGGATTAGTGTCGACACCTTCAATCTCGATAGACGGCGTTTGTATCGAGTCTCTATCATCGACGCTTATGTTCTCGAGATCCACTTGATTTAGTGCTTTGTCAATGGAAATTTGTGGTGTCTCTTCCTCTTCCACTTCAAGAGGATATAAATGAGCAATTGATCGTGTGAACACATTGTTATCGACTTTTATTCTAGCAACACGGCATAAACCGTCCTTTCCTTTTAATATTTCTACTATTTTTCCTATTTTCCAACTTTCGCGGTTTCTCGTTTCACCTTTAATTTGTACCACATCTCCGATTTGAGGAATTTCACGAGTCCTCACTCTTGCTTGTTTGGGAGAATTTCCGTACCTTTCTCTGAGGCTCAGAAGGTATCGGCTGATGAACATTTCTTTGTACTCATTCATTATCGTGTTTCCACGTTTCCATCCTTCGATGAGTTGTTGTTTAATGGTTGAACCAGAGAGTGGCAAACAATCCATGAGTAATTGAATGTTCAAACATTTTCCTGGTGTTAGGAAATCAGCTGGTTTCAGAATGTGGTCCATATCGGCTCCCACGTACGTAAGTGGTCTGGTATTGACTACGGCTTCAACTTCTTTGATGATCGTCGAGAGTTGATTTTCTCCGAGCATATGTTTTTGAAGAGTTCGTTTTAGGCAATGCTTTACCACTGCTACCAGTCTTTCGTACGCGCCCCCATGCCAGGGTGCTAGTTGAGGAATGAATTTCCATTTTATCTTTTCTGTCGATTCTCTTTCTGATATTACCTCAGCTAGCAGTCTGAACTGAGGTGCGTTATCAGTTAATATAAGTGAAGGAGTTCCTCTAGTAGCAATGAAGCGTCTGAATGCCATAAGACATTCGTCTGTGGTTAGATCTTTGACAACCTCTAAATGTATTGCTCGTATCACAAGGCATGTGAAAAGACAAATCCATCTCTTTTTTATACCATTTTCTGACCTTATGACCATCGGCCCAAAGTAGTCTACACCGACGTATGTAAATGGTGTATTAAACGTTACTCTTTCAGCCGGTAACGCTGGAGTTTTAGGTAGTTCATATGGACCTCCTCCATGCTTTACGCACCTTGTACATTTGCTTAGCGTTTTTTGAATTTTTGCTCTTCCTTGAGGTATCCAAAATTTTTGTCTTATAAGGCTTAATGTATGTGGTACTCCAACATGAAGGTTTTTCTCATGAGTTTCCTTAATTATTCTTTCGGTAAGTTCACTGTTCTTTGGTAGTAGTATGGGATGTTTTGCATCGTAGGATAAATCTGAATGTGTGAGTCTTCCATCACATCTTAGAATTCCATTAGTATCAATAAATAATCCTAAGTTCTTAGATAGGTTTGTTTTCTTTCCTCCATACTCTTCTGGAAATGTACTTTTCTGTAGTTCTTTTATCTCTTGCAGTTGTGAATCTAAAATTTCGTTTGATATTGCTTCTCTCTCTGACGGTGTTATTTTTGGTTGTTTTTCTGTGTTCAACAGACCCTCCCCCATCAGAAGAGAAGTATCCCTTATCGGACCACTAGGCCAGTGTCTAGGGTTTTGTTTTAAAAATTCGGGTCCAGATAACCACTTGTTCCTTTCCTCTTCTGAGGCGGTTGGACGTGTCGCTACGTCTGCCGGGTTAAGTCCAGACGGTACGTATCTTACTATCAGATTTTTGTTGCGCTTTATTTCTTCTAGTCTTTTAGATACAAAAGGTTCAAGTAACTTTTCAGAGTGATACCAATCAATCACTATTTGACTATCTGTCCACAGTGTTAACTGGGTTATGTTCAATGGTAAGAATTTGAGTACGAATTTTATAAGTTATAAATTATCTGCTTCGCTTTATCTTAATATATTATTATATAGAAATCTGATACAGGAGGCCAAGAGTATTCATGCAGTTAAGGTAGGTAATGATGCAAAGTAGGTCTGTCAGTTGTCTCACCTGGATGATGATGATTTGTCCCTCAGCCAGACTCTAGCCCCCTCGCCATCTTGGTCAGGTTGACACACCTGCGGTTAGACAATTCTTATGATCATACAGTCATGTACAATCATTAAGCACTCAGCACATATATTCTCATTAAAGTAACACATGTAATCAACATGAAATTTAGCATATCAACTTGAGTTTGTTATGTCATTAGGAGTGCAATCTCACATACTTTGTGAAGGACCTCAGTCCTCTTTATAGCTTGTTTACCTTCCGAAAGCATCGGCAGGTCTTATCGTGTCTCAATAGGTGTACTAGTGCAGACCCTACGGTCGGCACACGCCCTAGTCTCAACTACGGTCTTTTCAGACCAACCTTTATACCTCGTGATAAGATTGCGCAAACTTAACATGCAGGCCGCCATCCTATCAGGCAGGCGGCCGTGCGGGCGAGCTCTTCAAGGGCTCATTCTTTTATGGATACTCATCCAATCTTAGTTCCCTGACAAGGGACAGAATTGCACACGCCTTATGACATAAAACAACAGTGATTTGTAAGGACATTACCTCTCTGTACGATGAAACTGTACCACATCCCATCAGCTCAGCGAGTTTCGTGGGCGTACCATTCCATCGTCCTTTATCAACGCGATCCTTAACAGGAACATTATGCATTCAATTCTAAATAAGGTTTGTATAATGCTGAGTACTTAACTTAGGTGGTATTTGAGGCTGGCGGCGAGCAGCAGGCGAAGATCACACATGCCACGATTTACACTTTGAAAACTTGAAAGCGAGTCGACGTTGGAGCGAAAAATGTTGACACTTACCGATCGGAAATTAGCTCTATGGTTTGTATTGAGTGTTGCTATATACAATTATTGTTGGGTTAATTTTGATACTCGCGAACCCTTCGCGACAGGCTCCAAACTATCGTCCAACACTCCAACACTGTTCGTCCAACCTTCCACGTGTGGAGAGGTAGTTCGTGAATGTATGACGATGTTGGAACGTGTTGGGGCGAGATCGGTCCGATGATGGCGGTAAATCGTACCCAGATCAAAGGAGTTGGCCAACTCGCACAACAGACCCTCCACACATCAGTGTCGCCACTTCGCTCAATTAATAATTACTTAGGTAGGTACCTAAAATAATTTATTTCAAGCTTAAACAAAATACCTACTTACCTTGTTCTAGTCCTATGTATACCTACATAACATCCAACATCTTCGTTTCCGTCATGGTTTTTTTAAATTTATTTATTATTTTATGCACACAAAGGGTACAGTGCAGAAGCACCTATCACTTCAACGTCCTAATAGTGAATGAGGTTGGTCGAAGATTGGCCGATGTGTGGAGAGTCTGAGGGCCTACTCTGAAACGCAAAACCCGAAACTTCGGGATACCCGTCCCTCTCACTCTCGAGTCGTGACAGAATCGAGTGAAAGGGGCGGGGCTAACCGAAGTTTCGGATTAGCGTTTCAGAGTACGGTCCCTGTTTTGATCGATCGTGAGTTGGGAGAAGATTGAAGGATGTTGGAGTGTTGGAATTGTGGTTGGAATGTTGGACGATAGTTTGGAGCCGGCATAAAGAGTCAGCTGCCCCGACGCGTAAAGTATTGCTTAACGTTATTCAGGATTCCTAGCTTTTTGGCCGTAGTTTGAGTTTTATACTCAATGTTATCACCGAAGTTAAGAGCCAACAATAACTTCATGCCAAGAAGATTTAAGTTGTAGGTAACTGATACTGTGTATACATAGTAGGTATCATATGTGACCTTACATTCATTACTTAATTACATCTGTAATCTGTATGACAGCCTACACAAATCAAACTATCATACAGGTTGTTGCCAGAGTTCTTTCATAAAGTACCTATGTACTTATCAAAAGTTAATGGATTTTATTAGTTATAAATTATCTGCTTCGCTTTATCTTAATATATTATTATATAGAAATCTGATACAGGAGGCCAAGAGTATTCATGCAGTTAAGGTAGGTAATGATGCAAAGTAGGTCTGTCAGTTGTCTCACCTGGATGATGATGATTTGTCCCTCAGCCAGACTCTAGCCCCCTCGCCATCTTGGTCAGGTTGACACACCTGCGGTTAGACAATTCTTATGATCATACAGTCATGTACAATCATTAAGCACTCAGCACATATATTCTCATTAAAGTAACACATGTAATCAACATGAAGTTTAGCATATCAACTTGAGTTTGTTATGTCATTAGGAGTGCAATCTCACATACTTTGTGAAGGACCTCAGTCCTCTTTATAGCTTGTTTACCTTCCGAAAGCATCGGCAGGTCTTATCGTGTCTCAATAGGTGTACTAGTGCAGACCCTACGGTCGACACACGCCCTAGTCTCAACTACGGTCTTTTCAGACCAACCTTTATACCTCGTGATAAGATTGCGCAAACTTAACATGCAGGCCGCCATCCTATCAGGCAGGCGGCCGTGCGGGCGAGCTCTTCAAGGGCTCATTCTTTTATGGATACTCATCCAATCTTAGTTCCCTGACAAGGGACAGAATTGCACACGCCTTATGACATAAAACAACAGTGATTTGTAAGGACATTACCTCTCTGTACGATGAAACTGTACCACATCCCATCAGCTCAGCGAGTTTCGTGGGCGTACCATTCCATCGTCCTTTATCAACGCGATCCTTAACAGGAACATTATGCATTCAATTCTAAATAAGGTTTGTATAATGCTGAGTACTTAACTTCGGTGGTATTTGAGGCTGGCGGCGAGCAGCAGGCGAAGATCACACATGCCACGATTTACACTTTGAAAACTTGAAAGCGAGTCGACGTTGGAGCGAAAAATGTTGACACTTACCGATCGGAAATTAGCTCTATGGTTTGTATTGAGTGTTGCTATATACAATTATTGTTGGGTTAATTTTGATACTCGCGAACCCTTCGCGACACACCCGCCTCGCGAGTTTTACACTATAGTAGTCATCAAGTCGCGAGTCCATTTATGGATCTTCTCCATTGCTTGGACTGCAGCGGCTCGACGCGATCTCTCATCGCTTGTTTGGTTATTACATTCATGGTTATCTATTGTTTCGTTTTCTAGATCACGTTCATTATAGTCTTGTGCAAGCTCAGTGTCATTTAACGTACTAACGTTCTCTATTTCTTTTCTCGCGTCTTGTGTTGAGTCGTGTCTTACGTTTGTATTCGTGCTCTCATCATCGTTTGATTTATCACTTATCTCTGTGGTTGGATTAGTGTCGACACCTTCAATCTCGATAGACGGCGTTTGTATCGAGTCTCTATCATCGACGCTTATGTTCTCGAGATCCACTTGATTTAGTGCTTTGTCAATGGAAATTTGTGGTGTCTCTTCCTCTTCCACTTCAAGAGGATATAAATGAGCAATTGATCGTGTGAAAACATTGTTATCGACTTTTATTCTAGCAACACGGCATAAACCGTCCTTTCCTTTTAATATTTCTACTATTTTTCCTATTTTCCAACTTTCGCGGTTTCTCGTTTCACCTTTAATTTGTACCACATCTCCGATTTGAGGAATTTCACGAGTCCTCACTCTTGCTTGTTTGGGAGAATTTCCGTACCTTTCTCTGAGGCTCAGAAGGTATCGGCTGATGAACATTTCTTTGTACTCATTCATTATCGTGTTTCCACGTTTCCATCCTTCGATGAGTTGTTGTTTAATGGTTGAACCAGAGAGTGGCAAACAATCCATGAGTAATTGAATGTTCAAACATTTTCCTGGTGTTAGGAAATCAGCTGGTTTCAGAATGTGGTCCATATCGGCTCCCACGTACGTAAGTGGTCTGGTATTGACTACGGCTTCAACTTCTTTGATGATCGTCGAGAGTTGATTTTCTCCGAGCATATGTTTTTGAAGAGTTCGTTTTAGGCAATGCTTTACCACTGCTACCAGTCTTTCGTACGCGCCCCCATGCCAGGGTGCTAGTTGAGGAATGAATTTCCATTTTATCTTTTCTGTCGATTCTCTTTCTGATATTACCTCAGCTAGCAGTCTGAACTGAGGTGCGTTATCAGTTAATATAAGTGAAGGAGTTCCTCTAGTAGCAATGAAGCGTCTGAATGCCATAAGACATTCGTCTGTGGTTAGATCTTTGACAACCTCTAAATGTATTGCTCGTATCACAAGGCATGTGAATAGACAAATCCATCTCTTTTTTATACCATTTTCTGACCTTATGACCATCGGCCCAAAGTAGTCTACACCGACGTATGTAAATGGTGTATTAAACGTTACTCTTTCAGCCGGTAACGCTGGAGTTTTAGGTAGTTCATATGGACCTCCTCCATGCTTTACGCACCTTGTACATTTGCTTAGCGTTTTTTGAATTTTTGCTCTTCCTTGAGGTATCCAAAATTTTTGTCTTATAAGGCTTAATGTATGTGGTACTCCAACATGAAGGTTTTTCTCATGAGTTTCCTTAATTATTCTTTCGGTAAGTTCACTGTTCTTTGGTAGTAGTATGGGATGTTTTGCATCGTAGGATAAATCTGAATGTGTGAGTCTTCCATCACATCTTAGAATTCCATTAGTATCAATAAATAATCCTAAGTTCTTAGATAGGTTTGTTTTCTTTCCTCCATACTCTTCTGGAAATGTACTTTTCTGTAGTTCTTTTATCTCTTGCAGTTGTGAATCTAAAATTTCGTTTGATATTGCTTCTCTCTCTGACGGTGTTATTTTTGGTTGTTTTTCTGTGTTCAACAGACCCTCCCCCATCAGAAGAGAAGTATCCCTTATCGGACCACTAGGCCAGTGTCTAGGGTTTTGTTTTAAAAATTCGGGTCCAGATAACCACTTGTTCCTTTCCTCTTCTGAGGCGGTTGGACGTGTCGCTACGTCTGCCGGGTTAAGTCCAGACGGTACGTATCTTACTATCAGATTTTTGTTGCGCTTTATTTCTTCTAGTCTTTTAGATACAAAAGGTTCAAGTAACTTTTCAGAGTGATACCAATCAATCACTATTTGACTATCTGTCCACAGTGTTAACTGGGTTATGTTCAATGGTAAGAATTTGAGTACGAATTTTATAAGTCTACTTCCAATTAGAACGCCTAATAACTCTAAGCGTGGAATCTTTAAGTTCTCTTGGTCTTTAATAGGAACTAAGCGTGATTTACCTATTATGAAGTTGACTGTGCCTTTCTGTACTATGTATATTACTGCTGCGTAAGCTACTGTAGATGAGTCAGTAAAACAGTGTATTTGTGCCTCTCTTTCGTTGGGTACAGTAATATTTCTCTGTAGGCATATGTTTTCTACTTGTTTCATTTCTTTCAAGATGTTCGTCCACTTGTGAAGTAGATCCTTTGGTAATGGTGTGTCCCATTTAATCTGTTTCTTCCATAATTGTTGAAGTAGTAACTTAGCTGGTAACATGACTGGTACAGAGAATCCACAGGGGTCATAAATAGCTGCAATAGTTCTTAAGACTCCTCTTTTTGTGGTTTCATTGTTCTCGTTGACTCTAGCTCTAAGATAAAGTACCTATGTACTTATCAAAAGTTAATGGATTTTATTAGTTATAAATTATCTGCTTCGCTTTATCTTAATATATTATTATATAGAAATCTGATACAGGAGGCCAAGAGTATTCATGCAGTTAAGGTAGGTAATGATGCAAAGTAGGTCTGTCAGTTGTCTCACCTGGATGATGATGATTTGTCCCTCAGCCAGACTCTAGCCCCCTCGCCATCTTGGTCAGGTTGACACACCTGCGGTTAGACAATTCTTATGATCATACAGTCATGTACAATCATTAAGCACTCAGCACATATATTCTCATTAAAGTAACACATGTAATCAACATGAAGTTTAGCATATCAACTTGAGTTTGTTATGTCATTAGGAGTGCAATCTCACATACTTTGTGAAGGACCTCAGTCCTCTTTATAGCTTGTTTACCTTCCGAAAGCATCGGCAGGTCTTATCGTGTCTCAATAGGTGTACTAGTGCAGACCCTACGGTCGACACACGCCCTAGTCTCAACTACGGTCTTTTCAGACCAACCTTTATACCTCGTGATAAGATTGCGCAAACTTAACATGCAGGCCGCCATCCTATCAGGCAGGCGGCCGTGCGGGCGAGCTCTTCAAGGGCTCATTCTTTTATGGATACTCATCCAATCTTAGTTCCCTGACAAGGGACAGAATTGCACACGCCTTATGACATAAAACAACAGTGATTTGTAAGGACATTACCTCTCTGTACGATGAAACTGTACCACATCCCATCAGCTCAGCGAGTTTCGTGGGCGTACCATTCCATCGTCCTTTATCAACGCGATCCTTAACAGGAACATTATGCATTCAATTCTAAATAAGGTTTGTATAATGCTGAGTACTTAACTTCGGTGGTATTTGAGGCTGGCGGCGAGCAGCAGGCGAAGATCACACATGCCACGATTTACACTTTGAAAACTTGAAAGCGAGTCGACGTTGGAGCGAAAAATGTTGACACTTACCGATCGGAAATTAGCTCTATGGTTTGTATTGAGTGTTGCTATATACAATTATTGTTGGGTTAATTTTGATACTCGCGAACCCTTCGCGACAGATACAGTTGTACCACGGAAAGTAGGACTAGAAGCACAGTATTAACACTGTGGTAGAAGTACTAAGGTATCGATATTGTTAATTGAAGGGTAAAACTTGATTTTGCAATGGAAACATTAAAAAAACTGTCGTCAACAGCTTGCTGTCAGAGTTTTTGGCGCCATCTTGGCGGGTTAGGTTAAGTGGATATTTTAATTAATCGCAATTTGTTTCATAGTGGACTTTGTGACTCAAGATAGGTGTAGTTTTGTGCCCCAAGTGTTTACGCAACTGGACGATGTGTGGAATGATTAAAATATGCGCTATCTCGGTAACGTGATGCCGAGTGTTTTATTGTAGTGGTGACTACCTCAGCAAGAATTACCGAGAAGACCGACTCGACATACTTGACGCCAAATACTCCAAGAAGCATTAGAATGTAACACACCTACATTCTAATGAAAACATAAGAAACTATAATAACATACATAATACTCAAGAATTGGCAGTATGGCTTGATGTCTTCGCCTGTCCAAGAAGGACGAACTTTTTTTTACATACAGCTTGCTGTCAAAGGACATGACAACAGCTGTCAAATGTAGAAAAAAAAATTTGCTTCTTGTCAAAAATATTTGTCGTCATTCTTGTGCGTTTGTGTTTTTGTGTTTTATTTGTATAAATATCAACTGAAAGCAGTCGAACTATTGCAACTGCATCATCAGATCGTAATCCAACAAAAATGATGGTAAGTAGCATTAAACCTTTGTTCTGCTATGTACTTTTCGCAACTTAGTACACCGGGGGGCGTCGCCGCTTTAATTTTTATTATTTTTCATTTAATTGATACGGAACATCAGTTCTTACCTCTTATCTGTTGTAAATGAATCATATTTTACTTAACAGTATCTCTAAAGTTAGTAATCTATACTGTAAAAGCTTTTTAAATCACCTATTGTTGAAAAAACATGTGACGTGGATACTGGCTAATTTAAATTTGAATCAATTAGAATGATAAAGGAAGGATGTTGTGAACTTCTACTTAATCGTGTTATCGCGTTTTGAGTACCTATATTATTTACAGTTTTTTATTTGATGTTGAAATGTATACCATTACATCAATCAATTTAATACCTACATCAACAGTTTGATCCAGACAATTCTATACTAATATTATAAACATGCATGACAGATTTGATATTTTGTTTGTTGGTAATGGACAAACCCAACAACTACTTCACGGATTCTAAAAATTCAAAAGATTTATGTTGTTGACTTTTAAAATATGCATTTGACTGCAAATCAAGGCTAACTAATTACATCTGCATCAATACTGGTATCATTCAAGGTCAAAATGTTAAGATGAATGTGCTGACAACTTTACAAAGAAATAAGTACCTATTCCAATTCACAGTTGCAGGCCCATTTCACCCTTTTTTTTTATAGTGAGCGCAAATACAGTCTTTTCATATACCGCTAACGGCATGTTGGACTCAGTCAGACAAGGCCTGTCTCTCGCCGCGCCCAGCCCTCCCGCCAAGCCCAATAGGCTTCGCGTCAGGGCTGGGTGGTTCTAAGCTCGACAGGAGGCGGGGCAGAAGGAGAGAGCCCCCTCTCAATCTCCCCATAAGGTTACCCACTCCGGGTGGGCTGATCAGATGGGGTGGTCAAGAGCAGGCACCACTACAAACTAAACCCCTCACTACTTGCTCTCCACCGTCTGTTTTAAGCACGCCGCTGTGGGGGGGCCGTGGTACATAGCCTAAAACCATGCAAATGTGAAAAGTATGAGAAAAGGCCTTGTCTTGCTGCAAGATAATTTTGACTAATTAAAATATAATAAGTAGCATACCAAATGAAGTAAATATTACTTGTATTTGTAATTGGTTCCTAAAATCGTATGGACCGCATGAACAGGCAACCGCATGTGCGGTGACGCCGGCCGTGACAGCCCAACTGGGATTCCTGTTTAACGTAGGGCTGCTATGTGCGAAAAATCGAGAACCATACATTAATAATATAGCCTTTCGCTTCAGACCATCTTTCTTTGGATTTTCTTAGTGGTTTAGTATTTGAGCCTTGCTCATTTTTTGTAGGTCTGTTTGCCAGTTGGCAAAGGCCTCCTCCAACCTTTTCCATTCGTGTCTGTCCTCAGCCACTCTATTCCATGTCGCTCCTGCGACTTGTCGTATGTCGTCGTCCCACCTTCTTTGTGGTCGACCTCTCTTCCTTTTGCCCTCTCTGGGGTACCACCTTGTTATAATTTTGCTCCATTTTTCTTTTCCTCTTATCATATGGCCTGCCCATCGCCATTTAAGCCTTTTGATTTTGTATGTAACATCTTGGACTTTGGTCTTGCTTCTGATATAGTTGTTTTGTAGTCTGTCTGATTTTTTGACATTTAACATACTTCTTTCCATCGCATGTTGGCATGTTGTTAGTTTCTTTATGTGTTTTTGAGTTAAAGCCCATGTTTGACTGCCATACATTAGAACGGGTAATATGCAAGTATTAAATAATTTGCCTTTTAGATGTATTTCAAGTGTTCTGTCTTTCATTGCCTCCTTTAGACCCCAGTATCTTTTCCAACTGTTAGCTATTCTTCGTTCAACTTCATTGTTTATGCAGTTTTGTAGTTTTAGTACTTTATACTAAATTCTTAACTAATACATAATAATTGCAAATAAAATATGTAAATTGATCATTATCAATTTAGTAAGAACCCCTCGTTTTCGAAGGTGAAGGCCTCCTCTAGAGATTTCCAAGTCTCCCTGTTTTTCGCTATCTCCATCCACTGTTTGCCAGCCACTTGCATGATATCATCTGCCCAGCGGGCAGCTGGTCTACCTCTTCTTCTAGTGCCCGGTGGTCCGTTCCAGCATGTTATTCTGTGGGTCCAACTATCGTCTGTTTGTCTAGCTATATGGACCGTACATTAAATTTCAAAAAATCATACACCTTTGCAAAACCATACAAACTCGGGAAAAAAATTTGGAAAAACGATCGTACGTGGCAAAATAAATAATCATACTGCCATACAAAATACGAAATTTGTGATCATACACTGTTATAAATAATCGTACAAAAACGATTTTAATCATACAAATGGCAGCCCTGGTTTAACGTGTACTCTAATATCGCGACCTTGAGCCCGTCCGGAGCGGGAGTTTCCCTTCTACTTTGTTATTACTTATTCTTATGATAATACTTCCACTGTTGCAGGATTGCGTGGAAGACTCCAACAACGATCCTCTGTCCGCACCGGTCCCGTCTCCAGCTACTATAGACACGAAAGTGGCAAAGAAGAAACCCAATGAAAATGTTTCCCTTGCTGACAACAGCTTACTGGTAAGTTATATTTAAATGGCGACCTCCTTGACCGAGTGGTGCACGCACCGTTTTCAAGGTGCCTCTATCTCTAGAGGTTCCGAGTTCAATCCCAGCTCAGGTAAATATTGGAAACAAACTTTTCAATATTTCCTCGGGTCTGGTTGTTTGTGGTAATACCCGTTATTGTATCCAATTTCCATAATACTAGTGCTTTAGCTACTATACTTTGGTATTGGAACAATGTATGTGATGGTGTCCAATAGGTATTTATTATTTATTATTATTATTAAGTTATTTGCCGTTAAGTGCCGTGTAGTGCCGGCACATAAATAGAATAGCACTACCCCCTCTCTTCCCGTGGGTGTCGTAAGAGGCGACAAAGGGAAAACTGCCATCAGGAGATGGGCAGCAGCGTCTCCAGGTTACAACAGGCCATACTGCGATCGCCAACCCGCCTGCCAAGCGTGGCGATTATGGCAAACCCCCCCGAAAAATGGATACACACCTAAAAAATCGGCCCCCAGTCCCCGGCGGCCCTGCTATTCCTAGCTACGGTAGCGGCTATGGTAACGGCGGGGCAGGGGGTGCTAAGAATCCCCGGGTAGGCTCCGGCTACCAACACCGACGACTCGACCTGGCAACCTACAACACGCGCACATTGAGGCTCGACGAGAAGCTCGTAGAGTTGGAAGAGGCAATAAGTAAGTTACATTGGGATATCATTGGGTTATCTGAAGTCCGAAGAGAGGGGGAGGACTCGATAACCCTGCAATCCGGTAACTTACTTTACCACCGGGAGGGCGACCAACAGTCCATTGGTGGTGTCGGGTTCATCGTCCATAAATCCCTTGTCAACAACGTGATTACCATCGGAAGTGTCTCGAGCAGGGTAGCGTACCTGATACTCAGATTATCGAAACGATATTCGCTGAATGTTATCCAGGTCTACGCTCCGACCTCGAAACACGACGATGTCGAAGTGGAGGCTATGTATGAGGAGATCTCTAAAGCCATGCATAGCTATAAAACCCACTACACGGTTGTGATGGGGGATTTCAATGCAAAGTTGGGGCAACGTTGCGGTGATGAGCTGAGAGTGGGGCAATTTGGATTTGGGCAACGGAACGATAGAGGCCAGATGCTGGCAGACTTCATGGAGAGGGAGAACCTCTATATGATGAACTCCTTCTTTAGGAAGCCCGTAAGCCGCAAATGGACCTGGATCAGTCCGGACGGTAAAGTCAAAAACGAGATCGATTTTATCATGTCGACGAAGAAGCACATATTCAATGATGTCAGTGTGATCAACGCTGTTAAGACAGGAAGCGATCACCGTATGGTGAGAGGCACATTGAATATCGATCTCAAGCTCGAAAGATCGCGACTGATAAAATCCACGCTCCGACCAATACCAGCTCAAATTCAAAACCCCGAGTGCTTTCAGCTCGAGCTTCAAAACCGCTTCGAAGCCCTTGAGAACAGCATAGACGTGGACGATCTATACAACATGGTGGTGGATACTGTCTGCACGGTAGGGTCTAAGTACTATAAAACCCGCCGTCCCAAATTGAAGAAACTCTCCAGTCAGACTCTCCTACTCATGGATCAGAGACACGAAATGAAGCTGCAGAACTCAGCGGATGCCCATCGTTATCGACAGCTTAATAGACAGATATCTAAGTCTTTGACGCGCGACCTTCGCCAATTTAATACCGAGCGTATTAAAGAAGCCATTGCGCGGAACAAAGGCTCCAAAGTGTTCGCGAGAGATCTGTCTATCGGGCAAAGTCAATTGACGAGGCTGAAAACTGAGGAAGGTAGCATCATTTCGTCAACACCTGAAATCCTGAGGGAGATTGAGAGTTTCTATGGACAGCTATATTCCACACAAACACCTGTTGAAAGCAAGGCTACAGACCCTAGAGCCAAGCTTACCCGACACCATACCGAAGATATCCCGGACGTCAGCCTGTACGAGATTAGAATGGCTCTCAAGCAGCTTAAAAACAACAAGGCGGCGGGCGATGACGGAATCACAACAGAGCTTCTGAGAGCGGGCGGTAAGCCGATACTTAAAGTCCTCCAGAAGCTTTTCAATTCAGTCATCCTTGAGGGCAAAACGCCAAAGGCATGGGGCAGAAGCGATGTGATGCTGTTTTTCAAGAAGGGTGATAAAACTCTCTTGAAGAACTATAGACCCATCTCGCTTCTGAGCCATATCTATAAGTTGTTTTCGAGAGTCATTACGAATCGTCTCGTTCGCAGGTTCGACGACTTCCAACCTCCCGAACAAGCCGGGTTCCGGAAAGGCTACAGTACCATAGACCACATTCATACGCTGCGGCAAGTTATACAGAAGACCGAAGAGTATAACTTGCCACTTTGCTTGGCGTTCGTGGACTATGAGAAAGCCTTTGATTCGATTGAGACTTGGGCGGTGCTGCAGTCTCTCCAGAGGTGCCAAATAGACCACAGGTACATCGAGGTGCTGAGGTACTTATACCAAAACGCCACCATGTCGGTCCGATTACAGAACCAGAGCTCTAATCCTATCCAACTACAGCGAGGTGTGAGACAGGGAGATGTCATCTCTCCCAAACTGTTCACAGCTGCGTTGGAGGATATTTTTAAGCTGCTGGACTGGAAAGGATACGGCATTAACATCAATGGCGAGTACCTAACACACCTACGGTTTGCCGATGATGTAGTTCTTATGGCTGAGACCTTGGAAGACCTGAACACAATGCTCGAGGATCTCGGTAATGCTTCGCAAAGAGTGGGTCTTAAGATGAACATGGACAAGACGAAAATCATGTTCAATGCCCATGTTGCACCCGCTCCAGTTAATGTTGGGAACATTACACTCGAAGTTGTTGACCACTATGTTTACCTAGGACAGACGGTCCAGTTAGGTAAGTCCAACTTTGAGAAAGAGATCTCTCGTCGAATCCAGCTCGGATGGGCAGCGTTTGGGAAGCTCCGACATATATTCGCGTCCGAAATACCTCAATGTCTCAAGACGAAAGTCTTTGACCAGTGTGTGTTGCCAGTAATGACCTATGGAAGTGAGACGTGGTCTTTTACTATGGGTCTCATAAGAAGGCTCAAAGTCACCCAGCGAGCAATGGAGAGAGCGATGCTTGGTATTTCCCTGCTCGATCGAATCAGAAATGATGAGATCCGCAGGAGAACTAAAACAACCGACATAGCTCGAAGGATTGCATCATTGAAGTGGCAGTGGGCGGGACACATAGCGCGGAGAACCGATGGCCGTTGGGGCGGAAAGGTTCTCGAATGGCGACCGCGTACCGGACGACGTTCCGTGGGCAGGCCCCCTACAAGGTGGACCGACGATCTGGTCAAGATCGCGGGAAGCCGTTGGATGCGGGCAGCGCAGGACCGATCGTTGTGGAGATCCTTGGGGGAGGCCTATGCCCAGCAGTGGGCGTCGTTCGGCTGACATGATGATGATGATGATGATGATTAAGTTATTTTAATTTTTAGTTTTTTGCATTCACAATGCAATTTTTATTACTGAAAAATGGAAAATGAAGTATTTAGAAAAAATCAACCCGTCTCACAATCAGCTCCGATGGGACTCGAACCTTTAGCGAAAGGTCGTGGGTTCGAGTCCCATCGGAGCTGATTGTGAGGCGGGTTGATTTTTTCTAAATACTTAATTTTCCATTTTTCAGTATTATTATTAAATAAAGCCTGACCAAAAAAATAATAAACCTGGCTTGCTTGAGGCGCCACTTTCGCCTCTGCATCGTTACAAATGTCAAATTCTATAGGAAAATTTAGTTTGTCACTTAGTTATTAATAAAATACATTCAAAATGCTATTTTGAATGTATTTTATTAATAAATAATTTTTGGGGAGGCCTATGCCAAGCTGTGGGGGTTGTATGGCTGATGAGGATGATGATGATTAATACATTTCTATCAAATCATACTCAAATTGCTTTAAAGAATCGGTTTTCCACCATTTGCTTAAAAAATATTTTCAAGTCCAGACAACAGTGACCATGTGACCTTAAACAATGTGTTAAATTCCTCAATTGATTTCATACCTAAAAGTCAATAAGTACATATGATTCAAAATCAATTGCTTTGAGGCGCCTAAAAACTGTAGGTGATTCCAGTATTTATATGACCTGTCGACCATCCTTTACTAAATAAATATATTCTATTTACAGTATTTCTTATATTCATTGTTACAGGTAGACATATCAGATGCTCTTAGTGAGAAAGAGAAGGTGAAATTCACCGTCCACACAAAAACAACACTGCCGGAATTCCAAAAGTCTGAATTTGTAGTTGTGCGGCAACATGAAGAGTTTGTATGGCTTCATGACCGTTATGAGGAGAACGAAGAGTATGCTGGGTATATTGTAAGTTATTACTTATAGAAAGAAAGCTGCTTTCCTCTTGCACAATCTACAATCGCAACATATCACTTTTGCTTCTAAAAAAACAAGATAAGTAAGGTCGTAGCCCATTAATGACGCTACAGATTGGATCAAACCTCCCGTCATACCGTTTGGACGATAAGAAGGATGGTGTATGGCCAGTATTATGGACAGCAGTCCAACACAGATCCCGCTCAACACTTTATCAAATAGAGGCAACCACTCAAACACAACTTCTTTATTAAAGTTTTTTTTTATAAATTAAGAAAGGAAAATATCTTTATATAATAATCTTGTTTTTTATAGTTATGTTTGGTTTAAGTACTCATTTAGTCTTTCTCTTTTGTTTTTTTTTTTATTTTGTTTAAAGGTTACTCGCACAGGCCCTGCCAGAATACCAGCGTTGTTGCTGGGTGACCTCTCGCCCTGCAACAACTTAATCCTTATGCTGAGGTAGGGTCCTGATTGGCACGTCTCATCTGATCTTTTTGTATCGTTCCTTTTTTTTTTGTTTTTATTAATTATAGTTACGTATATTTTTATTTGTTTCCTGTATGTCTGTTTTTTGTGACGTGCCAATAAATGTTTTTCATTCATTTTATTTCACTCTCTGACTCTGCGCCTACAGCTAGCAGACAACTCGCTGTCCCCGCGTCTACAGCTAGCAGACAACTCACTTAGAGCCTCACAATAGAGCTCTTTCTCCCCAGATACCTCCAGCGCCGCCCCGGCCGGACTTCGACGCTTCACGCGAGAAGCTTCAACGTTTGGGGGAAGGTTGATCAACAATAGTCCTAATTACCCTCACAATAGAGCCCTTTCTTCCCAGATACCTCCAGCGCCGCCCCGGCCGGACTTCGACGCTTCACGCGAGAAGCTTCAACGTTTGGGGGAAGGTTGATCAACAATAGTCCTAATTACCCTCACAATAGAGCCCTTTCTTCCCAGATACCTCCAGCGCCGCCCCGGCCGGACTTCGACGCTTCACGCGAGAAGCTTCAACGTTTTGGGGAAGGTTGACCAACAATAGTCCTTATCACCCTCACAATAGAGCATTTTCTCTCCAGATACCTCCAGCGCCGCCCCGGCCGGACTTCGACGCTTCACGCGAGAAGCTTCAACGTTTTGGGGAAGGTTGATCAACAATAGTCCTTATCACCCTCACAATAGAGCTCTCTCTCTCCCCAGATACCTCCAGCGCCGCCCCCGCCTGACTTCGACGCTTCACGCGAGAAGCTTCAACGTTTTGGGGAAGGTTGACCAACAATAGTCCTTATCACCCTCACAATAGAGCATTTTCTCTCCAGATACCTCCAGCGCCGCCCTCGCCTGATTTCGACGCTTCACGCGAGAGGCTTCAACGTTTGGGGGAAGGTTGATCAACAATAGTCCTAATTACCCTCACAATAGAGCCCTTTCTTCCCAGATACCTCCAGCGCCGCCCCGGCCGGACTTCGACGCTTCACGCGAGAAGCTTCAACGTTTTGGGGAAGGTTGACCAACAATAGTCCTTATCACCCTCACAATAGAGCCCTTTCTTCCCAGATACCTCCAGCGCCGCCCCGGCCTGATTTCGACGCTTCACGCGAGAAGCTTCAACGTTTGGGGGAAGGTTGATCAACAATAGTCCTAATTACCCTCACAATAGAGCCCTTTCTTCCCAGATACCTCCAGCGCCGCCCCGGCCTGACTTCGACGCTTCACGCGAGAAGCTTCAACGTTTGGGGGAAGGTTGATCAACAATAGTCCTAATTACCCTCACAATAGAGCCCTTTCTTCCCAGATACCTCCAGCGCCGCCCCGGCCTGACTTCGACGCTTCACGCGAGAAGCTTCAACGTTTGGGGGAAGGTTGATCAACAATAGTCCTAATTACCCTCACAATAGAGCCCTTTCTTCCCAGATACCTCCAGCGCCGCCCCGGCCTGACTTCGACGCTTCACGCGAGAAGCTTCAACGTTTGGGGGAAGGTTGATCAACAATAGTCCTTGTCACCCTCACAATAGAGCCCTTTCTTCCCAGATACCTCCAGCGCCGCCCCGGCCGGACTTCGACGCTTCACGCGAGAAGCTGCAACGTTTGGGGGAAGGCGAAGGTGCTCTTACGAGGGAGGAGTTCCTTAAGATGAAGGAGGAGTTAGAAGAGTGAGTAATGCTGAAATCCATACTATCCATATTAATATTATAAATTTGAAAGTGTGTTTTTTTTATCCACAACGGGGTAGCACTTAGCCTTCATCACACCTGATGATAAGTGGTGATAAGGCTGAAGGTGAAAGCGCACTCAATCACTGAGGAACTGGCTATCTTATCTCTAACTGCCGAAACACAATAATGCTGAAATCATCATTGTTATGGCGTCAGACTTAGATAAGATGGTGGTGACTAGCCAGGCGGACTAAGAACAAGTCCTACCACCAACTAAACCAAATACATTATGTACCCCCACTGGGAATTAAACCCGGGACCTCTGGGTCTAAAATCGGTGGGTTGAACCACTAGACCACAGAGGCGGTTAAGTTTTGTTTGTTTTTCCATCTTTCACGTAAAACGGAGCAACTGATCGACTTGTTTTTTTGTATGGGGATAGTTTGGGTGCTGGAGAGTGATAGGCTTCTCTTTTTCCGGAAAATTATACTTAAAATAAAAATGGTTATTTTGTATGGAAAGTCCTTCGATCATATAAACCCTAGATACACAATTACATACTAAATGCGCTTGAAAAAGTGATTCCAACAGCGCTGTCATTAGTAGTTATACTTATAGATATTTCGATTCCGAATACTGCCGTCACCACATTTGATATTCGACCCTAAGCAACAGTAATTGGATTTAAATTCGGTCAGCATGGTAGTACTTACGATCTTGCAAGATGTTGGTGATACGCGGTTCACCGGGTCCGCTAGTATTAAATTATTAAAAACGTTATTTATCCTTATATTATTTGTACAGTGAATACCTAGCTACCTTCAAGAAGACGGTAGCAATGCACGAAGTCTTCCTTCAACGTTTAGCAGCACACCCCGTATTCAGAAACGATTCCCACCTGAGAGTCTTCCTGGAGTACGAGCAGGATCTGTGCGCGAAGCCGAAGGGGAAAATGGACCTTATTGGTGGACTGGTAAGGGCGTTTTTCATTGTAGTTGTACCTTTAAGGTGCGCGTCCATTAGCCCGCAATCTCTATACAAGCGGCGATAACGATTTCCACCCTCTATATTTGCTACATTCCCTCATTGTCATTTTGCTGCAGTTTTGCTATCTACTTCTAGCAGTGACTACAAGGTAATGTAATGATACCGTCTAAAAATACTAGACTATGGGTCATAAAAAATCCATGTTGAGTTTTATTAAAATTGTGCGTTAAAATTACAATCTATATATATAAAAATGAATCCCTATTTCCCTTGGTCACGACATCACGCGTGAACGGCTGGACCGATTTGGGTAATTTTGGTCTTGAAATGTTCGTGGAAGTCCAAGGAAGGAGTTAACGGTGAGAAAATAGGGGAAGGAGGGGTAAGTAGGGGTAAAATAGAAGTAGGGTAGGGAAAAGGTAGGGTAGGGTAGGGGTAGGGTAGGGTAGGGTAGGGGTAGGGTAGGGGTAGGGTAGGGGTAGGGTAGGGGTAGGGTAAGGGTAGGGTAGGGGTAGGGTAGGGTAGGGTAGGGGTAGAGTACGGGTAGGGTAGGGTGGAGTAGGGGGTAGGGCCACGGGAACGAAGTCGCGCTGGGTCAGCTAGTAATAAATAAAATTCACCGCGGCGCCACTTTCGCCTTAAACAAATTAAGAATATGTCTCCAAAGCCACCTGAATATTGTTACTTATTGTTAACAGATGCGTTCAATGACAACAACCACAGATGAAATCTACCTTGGCGCGACTGTGAGAGATGTGAACGATTTCTTTGAGCAGGAAACCTCTTTCCTGCAGGAATATTACTCGCATCTGAAGGATGCGGTCGCTAAAGTGGACAGGATGACGTCTAAACATAAAGGTAAGTACGGTGTGTTTTGGTAAAATGGAGATAATTGAATACTAGCTAAAATAGATGTCCCGTCGGAGGTAGAGATGTAAACGACTTCCTTGGGCAGGAAACCTCATTCCTGCAGGAATATTACTCGCATCTGAAGGATGCGGTCGCTAAAGTTGACAGGATGACGTCTAACCCCCTTATTCATAATCAGAAACATTAGTTAAAGTTAAGCATTGTTTAAAAATCATGCTGCCACTTTTCTGTCAATAATGGCAGATAGAGACAGCATGACTTTTAAACATTGCTTAACTTTAACTAACGTTTAAGAATAAGGGGGTAAACATAAAGGTAAGTACGGTGTTTGGTCGTAAAATGGAGATATTTGAATAGTAGCTAACCCCATTGGAGGTAGAGATGTGAACGACTTCTTTGAGCAGGAAACCTCATTCCTACAGGAATATTACTCGCATCTGGAGGATGCGGTCGCTAAAGTTGATAGTATGACGTCTAAACATAAAGTACGGTGTTTGGTCCTAAAAAGGAGATAATTTAGTAGTAGCTAATATAGATGTCCAATCGGAGGTAGTTGTGAAACGGGCTTCGATCAAAAATAACATCTAGACGGGTCGATTTTTTCTAGTAAGTACTTAATTTTCAATAATAAAAATTTAATAATGATATTAAAAAATAACAAATGTAAAAAAACTATTACAAGAAGCGACTTAAGAGCTGTTTAATTTTTTACTCTAGCCATCTCTCTCTAAAACGAAATTTTCTATGGCGAAACTATGGCGCTACAGGCAGGTGACGTCACTTGCCTGTAGCACTCTCCTTGTCTATTTCTTTTTTCTTACAATCACACCAATTATCTTGCTCATAAGTAGTTATCATTAAGCTAGATAACGGATAAATATATACTTTTATCCTTTTTTTTGCAAATACATACATAATCTACATAGAAAACACCCAGACCAAGACAAATAGACATGTTCATGCACACAAATATTTGTCTTGTTCGGGAATCGAACCCGAGACCTCTGGCGCAGAAGGCAGTTATCCTACCCCTGCGCCAAATCGGTCGTCATAAAAATACGGGTATTGTGCACTGGTATTTTCATGTCCAATTTTTTGCGGAAGTAAGCTACATAATATATTTCTTTTTTCACAAGCGTTATTAAAAGTAACTTTTCCTCCAATAGAGGTGGCAGATGCTCACATCAAGCTATCCTCCTGTATCACCCAACTGGCTACCAGAGAGCAACCCCCTACTGAGAGGTTCCTCACCAGAGCTGCGGAAACCTTTGACAAATGTCGGGTGAGTATTATTTATTCACAAAGGGGTAGCCCTTAGCCTTCATCACACCTGATACTAAGGGATGATAGGGCTGAAGGTGGAAGCGTCCTACTCCCGAAATCTTCAACTACCTACTGAGGAACTGGCTACCTTTTTTTTTCTTCATCCACAACTGGGTAGCACTTAGCCTTCATCACACTTGATGTTAAGTGGTGATAAGGCTGAAGGTGGAAGCGCACTACTCCCGGAATCCTCAATCACTGAGGAACTGGCTATCTTATCTCTAACTGCCGGATATAGAGATGGGTATTTCTTCCTATTTATTCCCAATCACGTATTTTTTTCCATTAATTCCCATTTTTGCCGAGAAAAAAATTAAAACAATTTGGTTTCAACAACAAATGACGTTTTTGATAGATTTAAGACGACAAGGTCGCTTTTACTACATAAATTTTAAACTTACTTTACTTGTTTTAAGTTGTTATTTTTTTAATTATATGATAAAAGCGACCCTAATAAATAAATGATATAGAACAAAAAATTTATCATCAACGTCAGTTTTTGTTAAAACCAAATTGTTTTATTTTTTCCGGTAAAATGGGAAAAAATACGTAATTGGAAATAAATAGAAAGAAATGCCCATCCCTAGCCGGAACACAACACCAATTTTATGTGCAAATAATAATAATCTCTAATGCTCTACAGAAAATCGAGGGCCGCATGGCATCAGACCAGGATCTCAAGTTGGCTGATACTCTTCGTTACTATATGAGGGATGCGCACGCGGCGAAAGCTGTGCTTGTTAGGAGACTCAGGTACGAAAACAAGAACACGCTAGTGAGCACAAACACACACAAACACCACACACTACACACCCACAACGATATTTCATTTTAAAATGTGCAAATTATTTGTTATGTGTTTAAGTTAAGTTTTAAAGTCGGATTTTTAATTAGACGAAGTAATATGACAGTTGCTAATGTCACTTAGTGAAATAATGCTGCCATGTTCAATGTAATAGTGATGTGTTCTATTCGTTCATTCACAGGAATGAATGATGATGAATGAATACTTTTATATAATTCGTCGATATCTTCTGTGTTCTATATTTATTATAATCATATTTTGTTTCTATTTATTTAAAAAAACACACTGGCACGTGTATAGTTGAAAAATAACCGTTTAAAACTATAATGGTTGAATACCCGACTCTGCCGAAAAAATGAGTTACATTTTATTCATCTTGACTAACTTACTGAACAGGTATAGAGATATATTAGGGCGAAGTTCACCGGTTTACATTGTGACTAGCCTTCCGCCCGCGGCTTCGACCGCATGGACTGCACCTTCGTTATCCAGCAGGAATATGATGGCGGCTAACTTTTTTGTTTGTGGGCCGATTTTGATGAAAGTCGGTTTTGGCACTATTTTGGAAAGGAAACAGCAACGCAATGTTAAAAATATTAAAAAATCCAAGATGGCGGCCAACTTTTTGTTAGTGGGTCGATTTTGATGAAACTCTGTTTTGGTACTATTTTGACAAGAAAACAGTAACGCAATGATAAAAGTGAAAAATGATCAAGATGGTTGCCAACTTTATTATTTTAGGGTTCCGTACCTAAAGGGTTAAAACAGGACCCCATTACTAAGACTCTGCTGTCCGTCTGTCTGTCCGTCTTTTTGCCCGTCTGTCACCAGGCTGTATATCTCATGAACCATGAGTTGTAATCAAATGATGTATTTCTGTTACCGCTATCTACTTATAACAACAAATATTAAAAACAAATAAAATAAATATTAATCCCAAATTACACCACGACCTGGCTGCTGCACCCAGGGTTGGCTCCAGCCGAGAAAACTCCTCAACGCTCAACAGCGCTGACACGAAATTTTGTATATGCATTCAATTATGGTGACTTGGCTCCTGCACCCAAGGTTGGCTCAAGACGAGACAACTCCTCAACGGTCAATAGCAATGCCATGAAATTTTATACAAGCAATCCTTTATGAGAGTTCGTTCTGAGTTCCTGATTTCTTCGTCTATATCAAAATCATCCCATATCAAAATTATATACATATTTTTAAACCCTAAAACATCATATCATTTATTATAAATTTTTTGTGTAGGTATTTGCCACTTTCTCAAGCTTCCAAATAATATCGTGTTACATTTTAATAACAGCAAAAGAGAAAAAAAAACAAAGTTGGCAACCGTCTTGACCATTTGTCATTTTTAACATTGTGTTACTGTTTTCTTGTCAATATTGTACCAAAAACCGAGTTTCATCGAAATCGGCCCACCAACAAAAAAGTTGGCCGCCATCTTGGATTCTTTAATATTTTTAACATTCGGTTGCCGTTTTCTTTCCAAAATAGTACCGAAAACCGAGTTTCATAAAAATCGACCCACAAACAAAAAGTGCCTACATGGCACAACTAGGAATCGAACCCGGGACTCGATATCGGTAGCTCGGTGTTCTAACTACTCCTTAAGCTACCGAAAGAACTATAATTGATATTTATGTTAATAATAACATTATAATGTGTCGTGTAGTGCCGGCACATAAATAGAATAGCACTACCCCCTCTCTTCCCGTGGGTGTCGTAAGAGGCGACTAAGGGAAAACTGCCATCAGGAGATGGGCAGCAGCGTCTCCAGTTACAAAAGGCCAATACTGCGATCGCCAACCCGCCTGCCAAGCGTGGCGATTATGGCACAACCCCCCCAATGACAACACAACCAACAAATCGGCCCCCAGTCCCCGGCGGCCCCGCTATTCCTAGCTACGGTAGCGGCTATGGTAACGGCGGGGCAGGGGGTGCTAAGAATCTCCGGGTAGGCTCCGGCTACCAACACCGACGACTCGACCTGGCAACCTACAACACGCGCACATTGAGGCTCGACGCGAAGCTCGTAGAGTTGGAAGAGGCAATAAGTAAGTTACATTGGGATATCATTGGGTTATCTGAAGTCCGAAGAGAGGGGGAGGACTCGATAACCCTGCAATCCGGTAACTTACTTTACCACCGGGAGGGCGACCAACAGTCCATTGGTGGTGTCGGGTTCATCGTCCATAAATCCCTTGTCAACAACGTGATCACCATCGGAAGTGTGTCGAGCAGGGTAGCGTACCTGATACTCAGATTATCGAAACGATATTCGCTGAATGTTATCCAGGTCTACGCTCCGACCTCGACACACGACGATGACGAAGTGGAGGCTATGTATGAGGAGATCTCTAAAGCCATGCATAGCTATAAAACCCACTACACGGTTGTGATGGGGGATTTCAATGCAAAGTTGGGGCAACGTTGCGGTGATGAGCTGAGAGTGGGGCAATTTGGATTTGGGCAACGGAACGATAGAGGCCAGATGCTGGCAGACTTTATGGAGAGGGAGAACCTCTATATGATGAACTCCTTCTTTACGAAGCCCGTAAGCCGCAAATGGACCTGGATCAGTCCGGACGGTAAAGTCAAAAACGAGATCGATTTTATCATGTCGACGAAAAAGCACATATTCAATGATGTCAGTGTGATCAACGCTGTTAAGACAGGAAGCGATCACCGTATGGTAAGAGGCACATTGAATATCGATGTCAAGCTCGAAAGATCGCGACTGATAAAATCCACGCTCCGACCAATACCAGCTCAAATTCAAAACCCCGAGTGCTTTCAGCTCGAGCTTCAAAACCGCTTCGAAGCCCTTGAGAACAGCATAGACGTGGACGATCTATACAACATGGTGGTGGACACTGTCCGCACGGTAGGGTCTAAGTACTATAAAACCCACCGTCCCAAATTGAAGAAACTCTCCAGTCAGACTCTCCTACTCATGGATCAGAGACACGAAATGAAGCTGCAGAACTCAGCGGATGCCCATCGTTATCGGCAGCTCAATAGACAGATATCTAAGTCCTTGACGCGCGACCTTCGCCAATTTAATACCGAGCGTATTAAAGAAGCCATTGAGCGGAACAAAGGCTCCAAAGTGTTCGCGAGAGATCTGTCTATCGGGCAAAGTCAATTGACGAGGCTGAAAACTGGGGAAGGTAGCATCGTTTCGTCAACACCTGAAATCCTGAGGGAGATTGAGAGTTTCTATGGACAGCTATATTCCACGCAAACACCTGTTGAAAGCAAGGCTAAAGACCCTAGAGCCAAGCTTACCCGACACTATACCGAAGATATCCCGGACGTCAGCCTGTACGAGATTAGAATGGCTCTCAAGCAGCTCAAAAACAACAAGGCGGCGGGTGATGACGGAATCACAACAGAACTTCTAAGAGCGGGCGGTAAGCCGATACTTAAGGTCCTCCAGAAGCTCTTCAACTCTGTCATCCTCGAGGGCAAAACGCCAAAGGCATGGGGCAGAAGCGATGTGATGCTGTTTTTCAAGAAGGGTGATAAAACTCTCTTGAAGAATTATAGACCCATCTCGCTTCTGAGCCATATCTATAAGTTGTTTTCGAGAGTCATTACGAATCGTCTCGCTCGCAGGTTCGACGACTTCCAACCTCCCGAACAAGCCGGGTTCCGGAAAGGCTACAGTACCATAGACCACATTCATACGCTGCGGCAAGTTATACAGAAGACCGAAGAGTATAACCTGCCACTTTGCTTGGCGTTCGTGGACTATGAGAAAGCCTTTGATTCGATCGAGACCTGGGCCGTGGTGCAGTCTCTCCAGAGGTGCCAAATAGACTACAGGTATATCGAGGTGCTGAGGTACCTATACCAAAACGCCACCATGTCGGTCCGATTACAGAACCAGAGCTCTAATCCTATCCAACTACAGCGAGGTGTGAGACAGGGAGATGTCATCTCTCCCAAACTGTTCACAGCTGCGTTGGAGGATATTTTTAAGCTGCTGGACTGGAAAGGATGCGGCATCAACATCAATGGCGAGTACCTAACACATCTACGGTTTGCCGATGATGTAGTTCTTATGGCTGAGACCTTGGAAGACCTGAACACAATGCTCGAAGATCTCGGTAATGCTTCGCAAAGAGTGGGTCTTAAGATGAACATGGACAAGACGAAAATCATGTCCAATGCCCATGTTGCACCCGCTCCAGTTAATGTTGGGAACATTACACTCGAAGTTGTTGACCACTATGTTTACCTAGGACAGACGGTCCAGTTAGGTAAGTCCAACTTTGAGAAAGAGATCTCTCGTCGAATCCAGCTCGGATGGGCAGCGTTTGGGAAGCTCCGACATATATTCGCGTCCGAAATACCTCAATGTCTCAAGACGAAAGTCTTTGACCAGTGTGTGTTGCCAGTAATGACCTATGGAAGTGAGACGTGGTCTTTTACTATGGGTCTCATAAGAAGGCTCAAAGTCACCCAGCGAGCAATGGAGAGAGCGATGCTTGGTATTTCCCTGCTCGATCGAATCAGAAATGATGAAATCCGCAGGAGAACTAAAACAACCGACATCGCTCGAAGGATTGCATCATTGAAGTGGCAGTGGGCGGGACACATAGCGCGGAGAACCGATGGCCGTTGGGGCGGAAAGGTTCTTGAATGGCGACCGCGTGCCGGACGACGTTCCGTGGGCAGGCCCCCTACAAGGTGGACCGACGATCTGGTCAAGGTCGCGGGAAGCCGCTGGATGCGGGCAGCGCAGGACCGATCGCTGTGGAGATCCTTGGGGGAGGCCTATGCCCAGCAGTGGGCGTCGTTCGGCTGACATGATGATGATGATGATGAACATTATAATATTTTTGTTTCATTCATTCTTTTTGCCGCGTCACTATTTATGTTTCGTCAAAACCTGACAACCCAGTAAACGTCAGATTACTTCGTCTAATTAAAAATCCGACTTTAGTTAAGTACTATAGTTTGAGGTGGGCGCTAGCTAATAACTGCAACTGAGTCTATCTCTACCGCAGTCAGAGACGCCAATTAGCTTTAATTGATCATTATATAGAAAAATGGAAAATGAAGTATTTAGAAAAAAATCGACCCGTCTCACAACTAGCTCCGATGGGACTCGAACCCACGACCTTTCGCTTTCCGGGCGACTGCTCTAACCACTGAGCTACGGAGTCGTTACGAGAAGCGTCGAATTTATCCAATACTTCTTACTCGCTGTATAGTCAGCGTTAATTTCATCAATGTGGAGATATTACTACCCCCGAAAAAATTAGTTGTGAGACGGGTCGATTTTTTCTAAATACTTCATTTTCCATTTTTCTATATTAAAAATTGCATTGTGAATGCAAAAATCTAAAAATTAAAATAACTTGCAATAGTAATTTCATCTTTAGCGATTGCCAAATACCTGGAAAGGTATTTCTTTCGCGTGTGCGGGTAGTAATATCTCCACATTGATGAAATTAACGCTGACTATACAGCGAGTAAGAAGTATTGGATAAATTCGACGCTTCTCGTAACGACTCCGTAGCTCAGTGGTTAGAGCAGTCGCCCGGAAAGCGAAAGGTCGTGGGTTCGAGTCCCATCGGAGCTAGTTGTGAGACGGGTCGATTTTTTCTAAATACTTCATTTTCCATTTTTCTATATTAAAAATTGCATTGTGAATGCAAAAATCTAAAAATTAAAATAACTTGATCATTATATCTCTATCTGTCTCTTTTTTATGTCAGTATTGAATAGAGTAGGAATGATAATTTAATGCCAATTAAATTTAGTTGACGTCTCTGAGTGCGGCAGTTAGACTAATATTCTTATTTACCTTTAACATAAGACACTATTTTTTTTTTTAATTTCTAGATGCTTAGCTGCTTACGAGGCTGCCAACAGAAACCTTGAGAAGGCTAGAGCTAAGAACAAAGATGTGCATGCTGTAAGTATATAATATATCTTCTAGCTTAAGCTAAACAATACGTCTATCGTTAAACAAAACTTTGCACCACTGTTATGTTTGTTTTGTGATGCAAAGAACATATTTTAATACCAAATGTTCATTGATATATTCGTATTGATTCCATGTTATAGGCTTGTAAATGACATTAAGAAATTGGAAACTTTTGCTATATCTCCAGATTAGGCTGTGTAGTCCATTCCATAGTGATTAAGCCATCAAACCACAAACCCAACAAGACATATCAGATAACTACTAGTACTTGTTGTCCACACACCCACCCACCCACACCCACACACACACACACACACACACACACACACACACACACACACACACACTCAAACACTGATTTCCAGGATTATTCCGCTGTTATAATTTTTTTTACCTGCGTCTCAAGGGTGATTTTGACTCTGGGCAAAAAACTATACTGCCTTGGCCCATTTTGCTGCTGCACATACATACAATTCTTTTTTTTTGTCATAAAGTATGTACTTTCCTGTTATATTTATTATAAATTTTTCTTTTGACTACATAGCATTTTTGTTTTTATGTTCACTTTATCTGCAATAATTGTATGTGTGTGAAATAATTCAGCAATAAACGATTTATCTATCTACTATACGAAGTAATGACAGGAATATTCTCTCTTTAAATTGATGCGTTGAAATGAGTTGTATGTTATATTATGTGTGTTAACGTGTTCCACGTGTTTTTGTCTGTCTGTGCACACAGCCTATGGAGGTACAAGAGGTAAATGCACTTTGTTTTGCATTCTTATTCAAATATAATAATCAATCAACTGGTTGCCCAGTCCTCTGACTAGGGGGGTTATCGGCTAATTAGTATTGATATGAGCATGGGCTGCATTTGCCATTTGAAGACCATATTATGCCCATATAAGGACAGCCCATATATACAGTGGCGGTCACATAATTAAAGACACCAGTCGATTTTCATACAAACGAGGTAACTTTGAAGCCTTGGATCTCCGCCAGGGATTGACATAGCTGTGATCAGATGATGTCCATATAGCGAGTGAATGGAGGATATTCAGATCGCTATATACACCCAACTGATCTGATCAGCATTCCAAAAGATATAAGGATATGTTTAAAAAATCCGCAAAGTTAGCATAAAATTGTATGGAAATCCAGAAACTGAAAATTTTGATTCATATATCTCTTAGAACGCTGAACAGATCAGTTGGTTGTGTATAGCGATCTGAATCTCCTCCATTCACTCCCTGGATGGCCATCATCAGATCACAGCTAGGTCAATCCTTGGCGGAGAACCAAGGCTTTAAAGATACCTCGTTTGTATGAGAATCAACTGTTGTCTTTAATTATCTGACCGCCACTGTATTATAAGCATGGGCTTCATTTGACATTTGAAGACCACATTTTGCCCATGAAAGTCAAATGAAGCCCATGCCCATATCCATATTTTTAGCCGGTAGTTGTTTTTAGCCAGGGCTTTGGAACGGATCGTAAAATACCGCTTAGTAAAAATCTTATCCAGGGGGGTAATTGTCTAATTCAACATCTATCGCAATCGCTTTCAGTTTGACATCCATCACTTGTTGTTGAAGAAAGTTGACAAAGTTTTAGTTGTCAAAAGCAGCAATGGCCGTGCAATATCTTTCAAACTGAATGCGATTGCGATTGATGTTGAGTTAGACAATTACCCCCCAGGTTTTTCATAATGCTCGCTCGGAGCGGAATCGATTCGCGAGGTATCATGACCCGCCAGCCCCCTGATTCACAAACCGTCGGAAACGCTGCCGACAGCGGAATGTATGCACTGTCTCTGTCACTCACTATACAATAGACAAAGCGCAGAATTTGAATCCGATTCCGTTTCCGACGGTTCCTGATTCAGGGGGCTGGTATCATGAAATAGCTCCACCCTGTAGTTTATCGTGTAGTTATTACAGTAGTATTGTACTTTGTAAAATGTAGAATGGGTCCTATTCATTCATATTCATTTATTCATTGCTAGTCACAGTACATAGAAAAGTTGTTAATAAACATTGTTTATTGTTTATTGCGTATCACATTACAATTTCTAAAGATAGAGATTCATTTTGAGATAAGTGTGACTCCGTGTAAGGGCACTGCAACTTAAAATCTATAGCTTATCATTCAAACATTCTTCTAAGGTATAGGCACATGAGTACTATCAGAGAGACGACTGTCATACAGCGTATGTCATGTCATTCCACTGGCTGAGCTGTCATAAAACAGTTTTTTCCAGTCACGCCGTGTACGTGACACGCCAGTGACAAGCAGCCAGTGGAAACGCACACATGCGCAGCATGCTTGTAGTAGTGTAATCAATGCGCACCGTAATATGAAGTAAAGTCTCTGTTATACTTAGTATTTTTTTTCCTCTGTGGTATAGGTACAGGCCTTATTTACTAATAGTAGATTGTACAACAAGTGCATAAAACGTACCATTTTACCCGAGACGTATATATCCATCCGAGCCGCAGGCGAGGGTGGATAGTCAATTCGAGGGTAAAATGAGTTTTGTGTACAAGTTATACACTCTGCTTTTCACTTCGAGTGTGAGGAAAATAAATAAGAATATTGCAAAAAAGAAAAAATAAAGACTTCGCCATATTGGCGGGAAAACTTTCTTTTTCTTTTTTTTATACGTGGAAGTGGCAGCACAGTGACTTAGCATAGATCGTAGTCCATAATGTTCTTGAAATACTTATTTCTTACAAAACTCATTAATTTTGCCTAGTTTTATTTATTTAGTAATTTGACATGGATTATGTACAAAATTTAAGAAACAAAATGAAACAACAAGTTTATTTAACGAAGTTTAATTGCGTTTGTGACTGTTTACCTGACGACCTTTGTCTTAAGAGTCTGTGACATAGACGAAGATTTTACTTTATGCACTAGTGCATAAAAAGCGATTTTATGCAGCCTATACCCAACATAAACACGAACTTTACGAGCATGAGAAGTGAAAACATTTTTTGAGCTCACATTCGAATGTGTTTCGTTTCCGTCGTAGTTTCCTATGACAACAGTAAACAATTTTCAACTAAACAAGAAATCAAATAGTGTAATCGACACACTATCTCATTCATATTATGATTAATGACTACTAATAAGAAAATTGCAAATAAAAAATACTAGCGGCCGCCCGCGGTTTCACCCGCGTGGTACCCGTTCCCGTGGGAATATCGGGATAAAATATAGCCTATGTCACTCGGGAAGACTGTAGCTTTCTAACGGTGAAAGAATTTTCTAAATCGGTCCAGTACTTTTTGAGTTTATTCGTTACATACAAAAATACAAATCTTTCCTCTTTATAATATTAGTATAGATAAATATATACAAGAATATATTTAAATTCACGTTAAGACAAGCAGTCAGGTCAGGAGTAGCCCTATTCGCATGAACCAGCCATCGCTTCGCTCAACCATATTTTAGGGAACTTAACGATACGTTCCCTAAAATATGGTTATATAACGTAAACGTAACGATCGTAACGTAACGATCCAATAGCATAAAGAACTATTTGCTTTGCACGAATGAGTCATTGGACCCACGCTACATTTTGCAGAGTATAGTAGTAGTAGTCCATACAATGTTGTCTTGTATTATGGCATGTAAAATATAACTTTAATTTGTTAGGCTGAGCAACAGCAAGCCGAAGCGTGCGCTCGCTTCGAACAGCTGTCAGCGCGGGCCAGAGAAGAGCTGTTGGATTTCCGTACGAGGCGGGTAGCTGCTTTTAAAAAGAGGTAACTCTACGTACCTACTTGATTTACTGATGGGACTCGATGATGATGATTTGTGACGCAGGGGTGACAAACCTACTTTAACATGTGTGTGATTTTGATTGATTTTGATTTGTATTTTGTTTACTTTACGTGGGCTCCTATGATGAAGGCTAAGTGCCACACCGTTGTGAATAAAAAAAAAAACTGTTTCGCGTACAGTGCTTCTTTTACATTATTTCGTAGATTTCTTGTTGTTTCTGTTATTGTTTTTGTTTATTGTTAAGTTTGAACAGTTTTGTGTCTCTTACTATTACTAACCCATTTTTCATTATCTTATGCGCTTTAACCCAAGATATAGTTCTTATAAGTAGATTTTAACAAAATCTGTAAAACCAAAACCTCACAATAAATTTGGTTTAAAAGAGACACGAAGAAAAAGGTTTACGACACCCTGTTGCCAAACTCAAATGTGAAATTGACATATTTTTTTGCACCGAATTATAAAACGTACTTTAGTTGTGTGTGAGACTGGTTGACTTTTTCTAATACTTAATTTTCAATAAAAAAATTGCATTGTGAATGCAAATAAGTAAAAACAATTATTTCAACTAAGTATAACGATTGTCAAATATCTAGAAATGTATTTCTTTCGAGTGTGTGGGTAGTAATATCTTTACATTGATGAAATAAACGCTGACGAATAAATTCGACGCTTCTCCTAACGACTCCGAAGCTCGGAGCATTCTTTCGGAGAGTAAAAGGTCGTGTGTTCGAGTCCCAGCGGAGCTTGTTGTGGGATGGGTCGATTTTTTCGAATACCTACTTAATTTTCAATATTTTTTTCAGTCTTATAGATCTAGCTGAGTTGGAGATCAAACACGCGCGCGAGCAACAGGAGTTGTTCAGGAAATCTCTACAAGTGCTTAAAGAGTGCGCATAGACAATCCACTGGCATAGACTACAGACTTAAACATAGAGAAGACATAAGCCTAGCAAGACCACGCAAGATATATCGACAACTGATATAATAAAATACAATAGACCTAACCACACTTATCCATAGCTAAGCACTGTACGAAATCGCTTTTAATACGAACGCGATTAACCTTTGACGGATAAATTTAATTAATTAATTATATCCGTCAAGCACCCGTCAAGCTTCGGCCTACGAACGTGTTCCGCCGCGCGCTCTGCAACTATGGACGAAAACGTTCATAACATACGAACTACCTATCGGATCTCTAATCTGTTTGTTTTATTTGATTTCTGAACGAATTCTCTATTGCCCAATGTAATAAAAGAAGTAGTACTCTATGTCTGACTTTTGTTATTACTCTGGCAACTTTTTTTTTCTCCAAACGAGAACTTTTGCTATAGAAAAAAAATTAAACCAAATGGAATGAAACAAATTTGTTAAATGTAAGCTCTATTAACCATAGAACAAAGCTCATAAGTTTTATCACATCTAAAACACAATAATAAATAAATTGAGAGTATCGAAAACATGGTAGCAAAAGTATGGTTTTGTTCGGGGGGCTAAAATTCCCCATATGAAAATTTTCACAGATTAGCAATGCAATATGAAGTAGAATTTTATACTGAACACAATACAAACCTTAGCCAAAGCAAAATAAACCTTGTTTTGTTACAATCAAGCTTTAAAGTGGTTTGTGTAGGCGCGGTCGGATCCGACCGCACGCGGCTCAAAGGCGTGACGTGTGGCGCGGTCGGATTCGACCGCGCGAAGCTTCAGAGGTTAAGGACATGTAAAATTTCATAAAAGCACTACTTGAACATTTTTGACTGAAATAATTATGCTGAATTTAGAGTCCTTTGTATTCTTAACCTTCTGTGCAGCGATAAAAGGCTAATTTTGTGAGAAGTATTCACAAAATTTGTGCTTAAAGAGTGCGCATAGACAATCCTAAGGAAAAGTTTACATAGAGAAGATATTACTTGCTGTCTCAAGCCTATGAAGACTACGCAATACGCAGATACTTATCGAACTAATTACTGCGTCCATATCCATATTTATCCATGAAATCAAAAAGGAATAATCCATACTTCATTATCATGTCAGCCGAACGACGCCCACTGCTGGGCATAGGCCTCCCCCAAGGATCTCCAGAACGATCGGCCCTGCGCTTCCCGCGACCTTGACTTAATCGTCGGCCCACCTTGTAGGGGGCTTATCCATAATTATCTATCAAAATATTATGGATTTATCTATACTTATACATCACTTCACAGTCGGAACGTTAATGCGATAATAAGGGGGCTTTTGTACCTTAATTTTTTTATAAAACCTGTCACTTTTATTTGAAGGAAAGACATTTTCAAACTTCAAAAAATCTTTAACTGTTATGAAAAAAGGGGTTTTTGTATATAAAAAAAAAACAAAAAATTTATACGTATTCGCAACCTTACGTGCAGCGTTAAAAAGTTACTTTTATAATAAAATTTTCATTTTGAATTAAAATTTTAATAATTAATATTACAAAGTATAATGTAAATATGAATGAAGTGACCCTAAGAATGGACATAAGATAAAGAGGGAGATAGATAAAGTAGCATAGTGTCGATTTCGTATAGCGTTATTTCTGTCACTCAGTACATTTTTGTTTCGGTTTTTTCACTCGGATCTGTCGTGCGAGACAGAGACAACAATAGCTGATTAGCTGCCTGTTTAGCTCGATGAACATACATGTATATCTTGTATAGAGAAACTTATGCCTTTAGCATAAGGTCGCTTTTTGTATAAGCGATTAGAACAAGAAAACGAACTGAACTTGACATTTATTTGTAGGTTAGTTTTCTTATTTGAAATGTAATTTAAGTAAATGTTTCAGTAGATATGCAACTTTGTGGCAGTGAGAGTTGAATTTATAGGCACTGTGTTTAATAATTATTATTCTTGTCAATGTTAGCTACTGCCGTTTAATTAGGGTACGAAAATAAAAAAAATACTTAGTAAAAGTAGTAAAAAAAATCTTTAAAATAAAACTCCGTTAAACTTTATGTATTTTTTTTATAGCTCTTCATAAAAACCATTTTTACTCTGATTACAAAGTTAACGAAAGATGAAATGTAGGTAATTTAAAAATATTACAATTAAACTTAAAATATAATGGTTTTTTGTTTTCAAGTGTTAAAATATTATTTATAATTATTTTTTTATTATACCAAGTGAGTTAATGTGGTATATAATGTCGCAGATGATTGGTTGAATCCGGGGCGGATGGTTAAGTATGGCAGCATGTACAGTCAGCGTCAAATTGATGTAAGCGTCTAGAGTAGTCAAAAAGATCTGAAAAACATAAAACCAATTTGATCTAGGCAGTTCAAATCATCATATTGTTGTAAGCGCGCAAGGTGTTCAAAACATCTAGGCACTCATTGTTTCATATTTATATGAGCGGTCAGAGTGTTCAAAATCATCTAAGCAAACAAAGCTCTCAAAATATCTGTGCACTATGGTGTTGTACATTATGCACAGATGTTTTGATAGCTTTGTTTGCTTAGATAAATTTGAACACCTGACCGCTCATATAAATATGAAACAATGAGTGCCTAGATGTTTTGAACACCTTGCGCGCTTACAACAATATGATGATTTGAACTGCCTAGATCAAATTGGTTTTATGTTTTTCAGATCTTTTTGACTACTCTAGACGCTTATATCAATTTGACGCTGACTGTACGTACCCCTCAGAAGTCCTATAGAACACGTGATAGGTTAAATTTCGTGGTTATTTTTTTTTGTGACCATCAATTTATGGGGAGATAAAATAGCTTACGGAAAAAAACATCGGCCTAGGCGTTTAATTGAATGGCGGATTCAACCAGTTGGCTGCGACATATATTCCGTTTAGAATAATGTGCATTGAAAAGTAATTACTGTGTATATACTGGTGCGTGATGCAGGTTCTATTTTCTGTTAGGGTATTTTTTTATGATAAACGTAACACGTGGACCAAATAATATTGGTTTCGTTATATCAGTTTTTGGTATCGCTATTTCAGAAACTGGCATTGTTATTAAAACTGGTATCGTCATTTTCCCCAGTTTTTTTCAAATGAGATATTGCGAAATAGACAATGCGTGTTTTGTCTGATTATACAGGATGTTTTTTTAAAGATGGGACATACTTCAGAGGCTGAAAGTACCCATCAATATAAACAACTTTTACTTTAGGACCAAGTGGCACATTGCGGAAAAAAATTCAGCTGTTCCATACATTTTGTTTGGCCCATCCGGTATTGCAATTTTGTGTGAATCAACTGTTTTTTTTGCGATATCACACTTGGTCCCATAGTAAGAGCCAACGCGCACTTGTGATTTTAATCGGGCGATAGTTTGATCGTTCTCGGATTCAGTATAGAGTTATATGGCAGTCCGCGCATTGATGATTAAACTATCGAACTATTGAAAATGACTGGCCGATAGTTGTACGATCAAACTATCGCACAACTATCGGCCGGTCGGTAATGTGCAGGCACTGCATTCAACTAAACTGTCGTCCAAATATCTGTCGACTAAAAATCACAAGTGCGCGCAGGCTCTCAATACCAAACTATCGGCCGACCGTTTGATCACGATCGTCTTACGATTTCGACTAAACTATCGGTCGAGTAAAAATCACACGAGCGGGCAAGCTCTAAGTTGTTTGTTATGTATGATGGGTTAAAGCACAGCCGTCTCTATCGTCTTCTACAAGCCATGCTATGATACGGAACGGCAACATTGCTGTAAACCGGTTTACTCCTCTGAGTACTAAATCCTATGGAGGTGGCATACCTACGAAAAAGTGAGGTGTAACTAAGTCACAATGTAAGAAAATCTTGGAAGTCAATTTTAAACTTCTTCTAATTGTCGTATTAATCGGTCCAGCCGTTTCAGAGATTAGCCGGAACAAACAGACAGACAGACAAAAATTGTAAAACATGTCATTTTGGTATATGTACCGTATATTTAATCATATGCACGTAGTAAAAAGCGGTTATTTAATGTTACAAACAGACACTCCAATTTTATTTATTTGTATACATGTATAGAAGATATGCCATCTCCATAGGATTCAGTACTCGAGGTTTACTCGCTGTTTACCTGTCAAACGGTGCAAACGATGTCAAATCGGTTCACTTAAAACTACGTTGCCAACTTTAAGCGCATGGCTTGTAGAAGACGATAGAGATGGCTGTGGTTAAAGTTAAAGAATTTATTTACATAAACTTAGTTACAATTCACCCATATTATTAAACATACATACACATATTATTCCTTCACCCCCTGAAGTATGTCCCATCTTTAAACAAACAGCCTGTATACTTGCTTAAAGCTTAAGTGCCACACTTATTTGTAACTTGCACTGAAGTCTTTAAGACTGTTTTTTGGTATTTTGTTAAATTGTAAGCACTCGTTTCGGCTATGCAAAAATTATGTTGACTTTTTATTAAGCCGCAGTCACTTTAATTTTTAAGTATTTCTCCAAAATGTCCGAAGGTTTTTGAAATGAAGTTTTTTCTATAGTGACTGCGGCCTGGCTGTAAAAATCATATTTAAGAAGATGTTATTTCTAAATATCTATTAAGTGTAAGAGAATATTATATGATATCATATTCTTATGAATTTGTTTTATTTTCATAAATGTTTTCCCATTTTAATAAATAAATTGAAAACTTTAAAGCGATGGTTTGTATGGACCGGTCAGGACAACCTTAAACTGGGTTGTTGATTCATCATCAGCCATTATTATGTCCTCACTCAAAGATTCAAAGATTCAAATTTGTTTATTCAATTTAGATTGTTATTTACAATACTTGTGAACGTCATAGAAGCTACGCCATCGGTTCGCAAACCCTACAGCGGGAGACCTTGGAGAAGAACCGGCAAGAAACTCCCAAGGGTTGTTTTTTTCTCCCTGTTTTATTTCATACAGAGTCGTCAAATTGAAAAATGACCTTAACATGGTATGACCAAGGTCAGTTTCCATCACAATTACACAATGGGTTATGATAAATACAGTTAAGTATAGGGCACTGCTGGGGCACAGGCCTTCCTTATGGATGGATAAGGAGAATGGGCCATGACCCACCACGATTTGATAGGCACAATACGAATTGATAGGTATAAACGACCGCAAACTTACGCAGCCGGGACCAGGCCCTTGACACTTAGTTCTAAGTCTTGCCGCGAAGCGCTAGTGTTCATGTGATCGTCGCCATGTTTGTCAGGGTGCCGCCATTTTGTTTTGGTTGTCAATGTCAAAAGAACAAACTTCAAACATAACCTCTTTTTACACGGGAGTGTTTTGTGTTAATTTATTTGTGATTGTGAGTGAATCCCACAAATAATTTGCGCCCTCCAGTTTGGTCGACTCGACCAGGTCGAATCAAGACGCTTTAGTTTGGTGTTTGTTGACATCTTTGTACATTACGCCCTCGGCCCCCAATCTATATAATTTGTGCCCCAACCCAACCTTTTGGTTGAGTAAAGAGTCTTTACTAAAGGCTAAAGACGCTTGTTTATTGTGAAAATAAATTGTAAACATTTGATGCACCCTCCCTTGATTGAGAAAAGACGCTAGCTTCATTATAACCTATTACCAGCATCTGGGTTTTGGACTAACTATGGGGCGTCCGTCGGAAGTGTTGTGTCACTGTGTCACTGACTGCAAATCAACAACCAGTGAAACTCATTGTCTTTAACGATTTCCTAGAGATGAAGACCTCAGAAAGCTGTGGATGTCATATTTGGTACCCCAGAATTCGTCATTGCTGATGGTAACAGAAGACCAACTTTTGAACAAAACTGATTGCCACTCACATTTCGAGAGAAAAATGTTCGATGCACTTCTATGTCTCTTTCCAAAAAATGAGATTTCTTATGATGTGCCGTTGGTCACTGGTAAGTGCTGTTATAGGTCGCGCCAAACTTTTAGTCCACTCTAAAGTTGCTTCGTGCAGATTGTACATAGCAAAATATAGGTATCAGCTACTGTTTTTTATTGATTAAAATTATTATCAACTTTAACCTTTTAGCATTTTTTAGCTTTTTTAAATCAGTAAAAATAAGCGGACATAAATACTTATACCTGACTGTACAATCTGCGCGAAGCAACTTCAGAGCGGACTAGAAGTTTGGCGAGATTTGTACCTATGTATGTGTGTCTAATGTTTTGTTCTTCTATTACTATTAAATGTATTAATATCTTTTCAGACTTAAATCTTAAAGAAGAGCATAACTTCCATGAAATTTAATAAACATGAAGATAAACTTGCTATGCCCTCAGTCTTACTGTATTCTGTGTCCAAGAGGTAAACAATTTCATAATATAAATATTTAAATTCTATTCTAAATTTAACCAATAGTATAATAAATACCAATTTTTTTTAAGAGTGCTTATTTTTCCACCTTACTAGTTGGTGTAGTCTGCCCCTAATTGTCTATTTTTAAAACCTATTACAATTCCTTTAAAAGTTTAGTGAGTGTGATAGCGATTTATAAAATTGTGTAACTTTGTAAATCATTGTCATTACGTGTATGTAGAGAACCATTGGTTGTTTTATTGATAATTATTTTCAATAAAGATTTGGGTGAATATGGGAATTGGCCCTTTTCTCTTTGGAAAAGCAAGCATATAGCAATAAAAATGCCATTTTTTAATAATCTTCTTACATTTTCAGACTTCCCTTCAACATCTGATTCTAGTCTGTTGACATCTAATATTCCATCTGGATATAAAGAGAGCAATTCACGGGATTCTAGTAATCTATCGATCCTATACAGAGGCCTATAATTGATTCCAAACAAAAAGGTATAACCATATTTGTATTACCAAATTAAATAAGTTTTATTTCTATTTTATACATGACTAGCGGTTCCTCGCGGTTTCACCCGCGTGGTACCCCTTTCCGTGGGAATATAGGGGGAAAATATAGCCTATGTCACTCGGGAAGAATGTAGCTTTCTTATGGTCAAAGAATTTTCTAAATCGGTCCAGTAGTTTCAGAGCCTATTCGATGCAAACAAACAAACAATCACAATTAAATAACTTTACATACTTTGTCATGTTAAACAGACTCATTCTTAGTTATGTATTTATTACCTTATCTCCTTACTTTATTTAGGAATTCTGTTACTCTCCTATACCTCTAGTAAACTAATAATATAGTAGGTACACACGGCGGCACATCAGACTATACATGTTGACCTTTGCTTAACCTGATGTTTGATGAAATTTATAATTCTTATCTTTATCTTTTACAGAATTGTCTCCTAAAAGGATGCTTTTTAAAAATCTCTGCTGGTCTACTGGGAAGGTCTTCGACTGTACCTTTCCCGTTGTAGCTATATGATTGCGCCATAACAAAACTGACCATTTTCCTGCCTACCATATTTCATTTTTTCAAAATCTGAATGCAGTTCAAAATTTCTCAAAAATTTATAGATTGTTTCAAGAATGTTTTCACGTAGCTGCAACGGTTAAGGTATCTGAACCCTTCATCATCATCAGCTTTCCCTAAGGATGGGAAAGGAGAATGTGCCATGTATGACGCACAACGCGGGCCCAATGCGGATTGGTGGGTTTTGACGACTCCAAATGCAACCGGGACCAACGGCTCGACGTGGCTTAAGAGCCATTTGGCAGTTGTCTCATTTTCATAGATTGTGGAAAACACATTGTGTTTTTTAGAAAAGTGTTTCATTATGTCACTACAACGCAATGTTACGGATATTTTGTATAAGTTATTTTATTCATACAATAAATTGAGTATTGGTTAGAATTAGGAAGAAAATTTTCGAAAACTTTAAGCTCATAGATCTAGTATTATTGCAGTATTATTGACAATGTTGAAATATGTTTAGTAATGTATAACCTTATTGCGTTGTAGGGATATAATGAAACGCTTTTCTGAAAAACACAATGTGTTTTCCACAATCTTTAAAAATATTTATTGTGCGTTCGAGACAATTGCAAAGTGCGAAATGGCTCTTTACCTTGCGTGACGAAGGAGCTCGGGAAGGAGAAATGTTTGGTCACCCATGCGGTGTCCCACCATTGCGAAAGTTGCTTAACATCAACAATCGCCGGCCGGCCGAGCGCGCGAACTACTGCGATTGCCCGCCCTTCATGCCCCTTCTTTAGTTGCCACCCTATTATTAAATATAAAACAATTTTTTTGCTAAGTATGTCCATTTATTATTTCTTTCTGTTTCTTCTACAAGCTTTGTCACTTAAAGGAGCGCGCACATTATGCCGGGGCGCAGCGGAGCGGGCCGCAGCGCATCGCATTGACGGATTTGAGTATAGCACATAGTGACGGGCCGGGCCGCAGCGCATTGATGGATTTTGAGTACAACCAAATTCAAACATCCAATTTCTTCTACTACTGCCGGTTATACCCGTCCCTCTCACTCTCCGGGCATGACAGAATCGAGTGAAAGAGACGGGTATAATTTGTAGGTGTCATGTTATCTGACCGAGTAGTACGAGAAAAATCCGCTTGCTATAGCACACTGTGTCGGGGCGCAGCGGGGCGGGGCGGGCCGCATCGCATCGCACGCACGCAACAAAATCCGCGGCGGATTATGCGGCCCGCTGCGCCCCGGCATAGTGTGCGATAGTGCATATAAAATACATACGAGCGATTTGGACGGATTTTTGCGCTGCGGCCCGGCCCGCTGCGCCCCGACTAAGGCCGTTTGTGCACTACCACTGAATTTTACCGATCCAGAAAAAAACGGATGCTTGTATTTTAATAATTAATGATTTATATTAGTAATTAATTAAATACAAGCATCCGTTTTTTTCCGGATCGGTAAAATTCAGTGGTAGTGCACAAACGCCCATAATGTGCGCGAACCTTAAGGGTTGTCTGGAAGAAATCGCTGATAAGCGATAAGACCGCCCCTTTTGTGCAACTGTTTTGTTAATGTTTACATTTATGTATGTTCTGTCTGTATGTGTGCATTTAATAAAGTGGTAATTTAATAAATAAATTTATTTTTTCCATGACCTAAACTTAATTTGGCCGGACTATGACTATGCGTTACCTCACTGCGTTAGTTTTAAGTTCTTTTATTTTGTATTGTCTAAAACGCAAAGTAGCGAGTCATGGTCCGACCAAATTTTGAAAAAAATAATCTATAATGGAAAGCAAGTTCTTTCTATAGATATTATGGCACAACACTAGTGTCGATATGGACGTACCCTTCCAGTCCAGTGTTTTCCCAACACTAGTACCTACTCGCGCTGTCATGCATGGCATGCCACAGATTAACAGGCGACACTAGCGCTTCGCGGCAAGCTAATGAAACTAGTTTTTACATTTGTCGTATCTGTAGCTTGCTACATATATAGTGATCTGTGGCCGGGACCAACGGCTTAACGTGTCTTTGAAGCACGGAGGAGCTCGAGATAATAATTTTTTGTTGACCCATCTCGTGACCAACCATTGCAAAAATTGCTTAAGGCGATGATTCCCGACCGAAATAGGCACGCTACTAACCCTTGCTCGGCCGCGCGCGATACACTACGCGAACGCAGCGGCAGCCGGCAGTGAACTGTGAACTTGCGAGCGCCCCGCGAATCGAAAATCACTTGAAATTCGATTAAAAATTAAATTATAAAATTTTTAAACTTATGAGCTTATGACGGCCGGAATCCCTCGGCTATTAAAAGACAATTATTTTCGTATATTTTTCATTAACTAAAACCAAGTATACTGCAAGTAATAGGATATTTGGATTACGATTAGACGTAATGTTTAGGATTTTATTTGACACAGTAAAATATCACCAATCTAAAAAACGGCCGGAAGCACTAGATAAATAACTGTAAAATAACATATATTTTTTCCAAATTTTAAGTACTTGTGATTTGCGAGTAATCCACAATTTAAAAATACCCTATTTTGGGGAATCCCAGCCTTAACTCAACGATCGCATGCCGAGCGCGCTAACTACTGCCGAACCACGGGCTCCTCTGTCTGTCTGTCTCGAGCACGGGAGTTGTTGACTGTCCGAAAAATTTTATAAGTACCTACGGTGAGTTTCTTCTAAAGGTCTTCGGTCTTCTGTTAAAGCTGATGAGTTTTTTTCGCCTGTTTTTCTTGTCAGTTAAAAGATGTCCATAACAGGTGGTAGGTAAAAAATGTTGGACGATCCATAAGCATTAATTTTATTTAATCTATATGAATAAAAAATTTATGAATATGAATAATATGAATATTTCACTGTCCAATTTTCAAATTTTTTAAGACGATAAAACGAAAAAAATCAAATTAATTTTTCGTCTTTCGTTCAAAACCATAAAACTTCTAAACTTCTAGTTTCAATAACATAGTTATGTAGAACAAATGCCTAAAGTTATTTAAGATCATTATCAAAATTATTACATACTTTCCTTACTAATTTCAAGGTGGTACGTCGCAGACGCGTTACCATGGCAACGCTACGGTCACAACAAGTAGACTCCTCAGTTAAAGTGTAGTTAAATATTGAAATGGTGTGAAAATTGTGAGAAAATTGTACAAATTTGTGGAATAAAACATTCAAAATGTGAACGGAAAACATGGGTGAGTTTTAATTCATATTATTTTTGTAGTTTACTCGAAATAAATGAGTTTGATTACGTTTTGTATGTGTAGGTAATAAAAAAATCGTCCTTATAAGTAGAAATGGTTACTGAATGAATTTTCCTGAAAACAGCTAAATTGTGAGTTACTAAGATTAGTTTCATCTGATACAAAGTTAAAATGAATAATGGTTATTTAAAATATTGAAATAAAGCAAAAGGGAAAAAACAGAAGTGCGATATGATATTATTATGTACCTAGGTATAATGAATTAATAATATTAAGGAGCATAAATAAGTAATTCGTCTCCTTTCTTACGGACTACAATATCACTAGATATAATTCCGGCTGACATTTCATTTTAAAAGTGGTCCCTTTTATATATAATTTTGTAAGCTAATTTATAAATCCTTCCTCTAGCCTTCCTACCGCGGCTTCACCCGCGTGGATAACACAACACAATCCCGCGGGTATGTGATGTTTTTCCAATTCAACGGTGAGGTGTTTCGGGGGAAGTTTATTTCACGTGGATGGAGTTAAGGGGGCGGCAAATTTGGTTTGGGGGGGTCAAACTTAGCTTATTTCACGAAATATGAGGCTTGAAACGAAAAATCAGATGTTACAGCAAAATCAATATAAATACCTAGGCATCAATAATTCAGTCAACCATTTGTCTTGTCATCATCATCACAAGCCGTTTAATGTCTTCAGTGCTGGGGCACTGACCTTCCTTTTGGATGGATAAGGAGAATGGGCCATGCCATGACCCACACGCGGGCCCAGTGCGGATTGGTGGGTATTAACGACTGCAAACGCAGCCGGGACCAACGGCTTAACGGGCCTTCCGAAGCACGGAGGAGCTCGAGATGAAAAGCAACAACGCAATACCTACAGTTAAATACACTAATCAGTCAGTTTTTTTCTTCCAGTATCAACTCCAGAACCTACCAGACCGTTATTATATCAATATGGCAAGCAGTTTGGTCAAAGTTTGGTTGCTAGGAGCGATCCTGAGGGACGTCCGGGCGAAATGGGTCGAAGGCAGGATTGACACGAAAGACGTATGTATAAATAATGTTTTCTGTCACGCAATGCATTTAACAGGAAGTTAGTTCGTGTCATGTTTTTAAAATGCGACGTGTCGATGCACGTTTATATCAACAACTAGACTTCCGCCCACAGCTTCGCCAGCCTGGACTACACAACTAGGGTTTCTGATTTCTCGACTATTTTTTTTCTCGAGTTTCGGGAATTCTCGAGTTTTCTCGGGTCTCAAGTCTTTTAATTGAAACTGTTGAAATCTGGGTTTTTTATTCCAAAATACTGTTATTGCCCCACCCACCTTCAATATTTAGACATTTGGTACCTCTTATTTAGGTAAAGCTATTGTTTAATTCATGGATTTTACGTGTTTATTGATAATAAAACATTTACTAACCGTAAATCTACACGATAAGCTATTGTAAATATTATACATATAGGTACATACAGAGGCCCCATCGTCATATTAAAATCAGATAAATAAATACGTTGTAACAAGGTAATTTATTTGGAAAACCTATTTTGAAAATACGTATTAGCATTTTGTATTTAAATACTTTTATTTAAAACTATTTTGTATTTCTATTTGAAATAGTAAAGTAACAATGTATTTGCGTTTTGTGTTTAAATACTTTTACAAAACTATTTTTAACATCTCTGGTAAGTAGAATATTTTTCACTATTTAGTGTAGTCAATGAAGCTAGTTGACCCCCACAGAAATTCCTCAGTCAGAAAAAACTTTACATCATGATAAAGTATCAATAAATTAAAAGTATGGTATAAATTTCCAAAAAATAATAATAATAGAAGATTAGGTATTTTTTAATGAAAGTCTTATTTCATTGATATCTTTTTTAGGAAAAATGCTCCGTCTAAACTTTCTTAACCGGACATATTCATGTAACGTTTAAAAACAATAATATGAAATATCCAAAAAAATATCCCAGCAGAAACACCAAATTTTAATAAAACAAAATGGGGTGACTTGGACTGAAAATGTCTCTGTCGAACTTTTTAACGGAATTATATCATTTTGCCAAGCACACTCATGTTTGAAAAAAGTTTTGGATTTTCATCAAGTATCACATACTAGTATAAATAACTCATTTGGTAAAATAAATTTGGATTGAGAAATTACTCGGTTCAATATATAAACAGATTTGTATATTTATGTATAAATACCTAACTTCCGTGTGAGTATTTTTTTGGATAATCTTTTAAAAGTTTATGGCTCATGCTAATTTATAACTCAGCAAAGTTTCATCGACTGAGGAATTAGTGTATGGGTCTCCATACAAAGAATCTGTTCATTGCCTACACTAATTTATTAATAATGTAGTTTGATCAAATTTATCAAACAGTCAAGCTTAAGCTAGGTAGACTAGTGATAGGCACTAATAATTCAGAAAAAGGTTATCCTGCTTAACCTTAAATGTCCTTCCTTATTAATTCATAATAATTAACAAAATATTTTTATTAAAAAAGCACGCTTTAAATTCACTTAATTAAAGGTTCGAATTAATATAAAATTTAAATTCGAAACTCGGGAATTCTCGAGCTCCGGTCATTTTTTTCTCGTCTCGAATGAAGCCAAATTTCTCGAGTTTTCTCGAGTTCGAGAAGGCTCGAGCAGAAACCCTATACACAACGTTATCTCTCGGTAATGTGATATTTTTCCAGGATAAAAATTAGCGTATGTTCCTCTCGAGGCTAAAAAGTATCTGTGTCCCAAATTTCAGCCAAATCCGTTCAGCCGTTTTAGCGTGATTCAGTAACAAACATCCAAACATCTAAACTTTCAAATTATAAATTTTAGAGGATTTTAATATTAGAGGATACAAAATTACAGACGTGATACGCTCAAGTCAGACGCAGCGTATTTTAGTACCTATACCGGCTACAGGGCTTATTACTCTTGGCTAAATTCAGCATCTAATTAAGTATACCTACATTGCTTTCTTTGAGCTCACTTGTAGCAAGTGATGCAATCAAAACAAGCAGATGCTGAATTTAGCCAAGTGTAATAAGCTCTTACCTTTGCACATCGCGTATCGCTACAAATGGGCGGCGACGAAGACACGGCACCTTAGCTAGGCCACGCTTAGCACGGCGCGTTTAAAAACGTGCAGCGTAAACAAATATTAAAACAAGTTTTAGACATTATTATCTAATTAATAGTTTAACTTTTTTGCATGCGACAAAGTTAAAGTAAATTGAAATAGCAATTATTTCATTTTTATCGATTGTCAAATACATGGAAGGGTATTTCTTTCGTGTGTGAGGGTAGTAATATCTTCATATTGATGAAATGTACGCTGGCTTTACAGCGCGTAAGAAGTATTGGATAAATTCGACGATTCTCGTAGCGACTCCGTAGCTCAGTGGTTAGAGCAGCTGCCCGGACAGCGAAAGGTCGTGGGTTCGAGTCCCATCGGAGCTAATTGTGAGACGGGTCGTTTTTTCTAATACTTAATTTTCATTATTTATCTACTTACTTACATATTTTAATTTTTAGTTTTTTGCATTCACAATGCAATTTTTATTACAGAAAAATGGAAAATGAAGTATTTAGAAAAAATCGACCCGTCTCACAACTAGCTCCGATGGGACTCGAACCCACGACCTTTCGCTTTCCGGGCGACTGCTCTTGAGAGCTCTTGAGAGCATTTTTCTACTTACTTACATGTTTAATTAATTTTTGTATTTTATTTTGTACACACAAAAGTTACAAATGTGATAATTTATACAGGTAGGTACAGTCACGAGCATTAATAATATGTATACAACATAGAACTTTGTCATATTGAAGCGTTTCGAAGGTAAATGATCAGTGTCACAGAAGTCATTCAATATTGTAATATGACAAAGTTCTCTGTTGTATACATATTATTGCTCGTGACTGTACCTACCTGTATAAATTTTCACAGCTTATTATACATACATATTTAGTACCTACGTAGCAGAATATTTAGTAGGCAGATTTTCAGTACAGTACAGTAAGTCGCTTATGATTTTCTTTTTTCCAGGACTGGGCATTCCTATCTAGGTTTTGCTTCCTTTCTCTGGACGGACAGTTTGAATACCTCATAGAGTATGACAAGGACATGGGGACACCGAACCTTCTCCTATATTACGATGACGATAAACAGTGGCCAGCGGTCTACCATAGCAGTAAGGTGAGTGCTCAACTGGTTCTCAAGCATTTTCATATTACGAGTATGTATTGTACATACATAAAAAAAAGTTACTGATCACAAATTAAGGCTTTTTCATACATTCGGGTCTATTTTGAAACCATGTAACTCAGGGGGTGCTTGGGGAGAGATCTGATGATAGGTATTTAGAGCATGAATGAAGGTACTAGAGTTCCTTGAGAACTCTAGACCTCCTATACAAGTTTACACACTAACGGGAGAAAATAAAAAATGTAGTATTTAGAAACAATCGACCCGTCTCACAACCGTCGCGACGCCGCCGCCGCGTCGTCGTCTGGTTGTGAGACGAGTCGATTTTTGCAATTTCTTTTCTTTCTCCAGAACCTGATGCCTAGGAAACTCAAATGAATCTACTCTTCCGCTTAGAGATTCTCTGGCTAAGTGTCCATGATTTTTTTCAGTCATGTAAAGAGCGGGAAGCAGTGCTAAACAAAGCCGGCCAGAACCAAATCATCAAGCTGTCTCACTGGTACCCCGACACAGAGTACTCTGGATGTATACTCACGCAGGCTAATAAGGAGTTGCCGGCTTCTAAGAGGTAAGATAAAGACCTTGGAAAATTCAATACACTAATGCCTGATATTTTAAAACGCAGTTCAATTTTGAGAGCTTAAACCTTCGATCAGAACTAGGTGTTATTGTTGATCGAAGGCTTAAACATCATTTTTATTCTGACACCAGGTCTAGAGATGGATACCAGGTCTCTTAGAACAGAAACCAGTCCCTTACACAATGCTGTAAGGGATAGTGAGAAAGATATATTTTAATGTTTTCTGCAACTTTAAGATATTCCCATAGACACGTGTACCTTTGCATAATAAACATTTCATTTATAGAACAAATAAAGATTTTTGCATTGTATATCATGGCGTCTTTCATAAAGTTAGATTTTGAAGTATAAACTGCAGGTACCAATCTAAGATAGTTAAGAAGTTCCTAATTTAATCTATAACCTAAATTTTTATTCCAGTTCAACAACTGCAAAACCAGCAACGAAAAACTCCAATACTCCCGCAAAAAACTCAACAAAACTACAACCGCCTTTAGACCCCAACTATTACAACCAATTCTTAAAAACTACCACTGCTAAACCGCAATCTACCACTGCTGATGTTAATTCCACCACTTGGTACGAAGTGGTGCCTACTGACGATCTGAATTTTACCACTATGATGCCTGAAGACGAATTATGGGAGAGTATTGGTCCTAGCAATGATACTCAGTTTGGGAATATGAAAGATGTTGAAATACTGTTTGGAAACAATTCTGAAGGAACTGTGAGTACTTACCTATTTTGTTTCACATTATTTCTTACTTTACATTACACCACCAAATATACCAAGTCATCCTTAAAAACAAAGACACTATAAAATAATAGCTCAAATCAAGATTTGTGTATAAAACTTTAATAAGAAGGAGAAATAGTATTAATTAGTAGTAAAATAGTATTAACAGTTTCTTCTATTTTCTTCACAATTTACGTACAATTCCTGAAAAATACACCTTAATGACATAAGCTACTTTTTACAGCTGGTGTTTAGATTTTACAATTTTGTAATAAAAAAAGCAATGCACCTAGCGAACAAATTTTGGACAACCATGTCCTTCTAGCGGCACATTGCAGTTGATTTACGGCCAGAATTAATAATCTATCCACAGATAGGGATAGGGATGATCCAGATTAGTTTCTAGGCAACACCTAGCAACACCCAGGCAACTGTCGTCAATTCTATGTTAATATCAAACGTTGCATAGCAACTAATCTGGATCATGACTATCCCTATCTGTGGATTGATTATTAATTCTGGCCGTTAATCGACTTCTACATGAATATCTATTGCAGTCATAATAAATTATTAATTGGTATTTTGAAAGCATATTTTTAATTTACAGCATAAAATCAAACGCTCCACCTCTGAGATCTTCGAGCGCTTTCGCCGTCGCCGTTTGAACGCAGAGACGCCTAACCGTATCGGCAAGAGCGAGAAGACTGAACGACTGGTCGTCACCTGCCATAACTCTAGGAGGTTCAGATCTGCGAGAGAGCGGTGGTGGTTCATCGCTATAAGCAACTGCGATAGTACTAAGGTTACTGGATTCTTTATTAGTTTGATTGATACAAATTATTTTAGGATTGGTAGCATATCAAGGAAATGGAGAAGAAGAAAAATCTTCCAAGTTATCATTAATTTTATTTATGATTCAAGTTTTGTGGAGTTTTTGATTGCATCGAAATCGAAGACAAAAGAAGAGTCAGCTTCGAATAGTATTGGTAGTTTATAAAACAATAAACCCATTATTGATCCTTGGGGTACCCTTAAATTATTGGAGTTCAGATTTTTTTGTAACGAGTTTTTAAGTAGATTTTCTCGGTAGATCTGTACTTATAACCTTAGCCAAATGTATATGATTTTTGTTTGTTTTAAGGGATTGGACGTCAGATACAAGTTTTTGATGACGAATGGACCTGAAGGGGATTTTTGGCATGAACATTTTTCTGCGGATGAGTTTTGTAAGTATTAATGAGTTAAGTTTACACATTCGCCTATATCATACTATTGGTGGCAGCATATGGCTCTCGCCCACGCTACATACAAGCTGTTCCTATCTTAGCCTTTCTAACTAGGCGTCCGACATCCCAAAATATAAAGTCCATGGTGTCAATAGCTGGACTCAGGTCTAAGAGGAAATGTGTTTGTCATTCCTATTCTAATGCTACCGATACTGTTGTACAAGCTAAAATACTGTTTCCATGATGTAACCGATTTAGTCTGAGATTAGGTATAACAAAATCCGTCAATTTTATAGACCGAGTTACTTTATTCATTCATGACCGATATGGCGCAGGAGTAGGATACCTGCCTTCTGCGCCAGAGGTCGCGGGCTCGATTCCCGAACAAGATAAATATTTGTGTGCATGAACATGTCTATTTGTCTTGGTCTTGATGTTTTCTATGTTTATTAAGTATGTATTTACAAACAGAAGGTATTTAAGTAAATATTTATCTGTTATCAAGTTTTCCATGACACATGACACAGTTTCTCAATGAAATTTACATGGGCTTAGATAATTGGTGTGATTGTAAAAAGTTATTTATTTATTATTACCTTTACTTTGAACATTGCAACTCGGTTCCTTGTAGATTCAAGCCTATATTTCGAGTCTTAATGCCGTTTAATTCGTTCGCAGACGTCCTCCCAGTGCTACTAGCGTACACATTCGCCTACGTCATTCTAATGGTGGCAGCAGTGATGTGCAGCGTGGAGTTACGGTCCCGGCACTTGCTCCACGCAACCTACAAGTTATTTTTGATGTCGGCGGCTGCCCAACACGCGGGCGCTATGATGCAGGTGCTAGCTAGCATCAGATACGCCGCCACCGGGGTCAGGCTGAACGGGCTTAACACTACGGGTAAGTTAGAGAGAAGAATAGCGGGATAATGAGTCAGAGAGAAAGAGAGAAAGAATTGAGGGGGGGGGGGAGAGAGAGAAATAGAAATAGTGTGTAAGGGAGAGGTAGTGTGTGTGAGAGAGAGAGAGAGTGAGAGAAAGAAAAAGAGAGAGAGATATATACATATATATTGTGCATGTGTGAAAATTTGAGTGTAGAAGAAAGATGGTACGACCTCCTTCTTTTGCTATTATGCTTTCGCCACCACTTACATGGGTCTGTGCAATTTCGATGGAGATGAAAGGACATAAAGAATCAGAGATAAAAATGATGTAGCTATTCCCCCGACACTTGCTCACACGAGAGAAAGGGAGAGAGAAAGAAAGAGAAAAAGTGTATTAGGGACAGGTAGTGTGTGTGAGAGACAGAAAGAGATAGTGTAAGAAAGAGAAAGAGGGAGAATAGAGGGAGAGGGAAAGAGATAGTGTGTGAAGAAGAGGTATAGTGTGGGTGTGAGAGAGAGAAAGAGTGTGTGCAAAAGAGATAATTTGAGAGAGAGAGAGAGAGAGAGTGATATTGTGTCTGCGTGAAAATTTGAGGGTAGAAGAAAGATGGTGTGCGTCTGCTGTTATTATGCTCCCGCCACCTACTTAGTTAGGTCTGAGCAATTTCCACGCCACCTTCAAGTTATTCTTGATGTCGGCGGCTGCCCAACACGCGGGCGCTATGATGCAGGTGCTAGCTAGCATCAGATACGCCGCCACAGGGGTCAGGCTGAACGGGCTTAATACCACGGGTAAGGCACAGAGAAGAATAGTGAGATAATGAGGGAGAGAGAGAGAGAATTGAGGGAGAGAGAAAGAAAGAGAAATAGTGTGGAAGGGACAGGTAGTGTGTGTTTGAGAGAGAAAGAGATAGTGAAAGAAATATAAAGATAGAGAATATAGGGAGAGAGAAAGAGATAGTGTGTGAGGGAGAGGTAGTGTGGGTGAGAGAGAGAAAAAGTGAATGTTTGTGTGAGAGAGAGAGAGTGTGCAAAAGAGATAATTTGAGAGAGAGAGTGATATTGTGCCTAAGTGAAAATTTGAGGGTAGAAGAAAGATGGTACGTCCTCCTTCTTATGATATTATGCGCCCGCCACCTACTTAGATGGGTCTGACTGAGCAATTTCGATGGAGATAAAAAACATAAAGAAACAGAGAGAAAAATGATATAAAATTTTTCGCGATTTCAGTTTTGGTCCCATAATAAATCCCTAAAATTATCCGGGGTGATAATTTTAATTAAAAATTACCGTATATATTATTGCTTGTTTGTTTGTTCTGCCTCAGGCCAGTTCCTGTGCAGTGTGGCCGAGACGACATTCCTGCTCCTCCTTATCCTGATGGCCAAAGGCTACACGATCACCCGGGGCCGCCTCAAAGTAGGCTTCACCGTCAGACTGACAATCTTCATGTGCTGCTACATAGTCACCTATATGGTGCTCTTCATATATCAGGCTAAGGTATGTATTTACTAGCGGCCGCGGTTTCACCCGCGTGGTTCCCGTTCCTGTGGGAATATTGGGATAAAAGTATTGTATGCTTTAATTCAGGCTATCTGCCATCTCTGTGCCAAATTTTAGCCAAATCCGTTTAGTAGTTTTTGCGTGAAAGAGTAACAAACATCCTTACATCCATACTCACAAACTTATGCATTTATAATATTAGTATGATCCAAATAAAAAATCGGCCAAGTGCGAGTTGGACTCGCCCATGAAGGGTTCCGTACCTACTTAAGGTACCTATTGCTTAAACCTAGCCAAAATTCCACTTTAATTTTTCGTCAGCAAAATATAACTTTGTTTTTTATAGAGTTTGTATGAATGACAAAGTTATATTTGCGATTTTTGAAAATGTGTTATATCAAAAAGTACACACTATATCTCGTTCAAACCAATTTTCTTTGAAAGTTTTTACTAAGATCTAGAGCATATATTTTTTCTAGATTTTTCACTCTTTTATTTCAAAAGTTAGAGGGTGGGGGGGGGGGGGGGGGACACATTTTACCACTTTGGAAGGCTCTATCTTTCAAAATATTGACTTTGAGAAAAAATGGTTGGAGAAACCTTTATGTCATTTTTAAAGACCTATCTATAGACACCCCACGAGATGGAGAGCCTCCGTTAGTTTTTTTTTTTTAATAATTAAATCTTAAAGCGGTTCATAGAATACAAGAATACATCTATCTATCAAGTTTCAACTGTGTAGTCTTAATAGTTTTGGAATAAAGTTGCTATGACATACGGACGGACATGACGAATCTATAAGGGTTCCGTTTTTTGCCATTCGGCTACGGAACCCTAAAAATAAAGACGTTATTAGCAGCAAATGGGTTGTATGAGCCTTTGCTGAAAACAGCAAACCCTACATAACATTTTACCTTTGTATCAATCAATCAATCAATCAATCAATCAAATCATTTATTTGCTAGACCATGGTAAATTCATATGGTGCCTTATATTAATAGTCCGACATGACCTGTCGACGTTGTCGACGTGCAATGGGGCAATTGCCCCTCTGAGACACATTTTTACCGCGCCTGTTTCAAGCGGGCAGACTTTCAGGTGTAGCGCCAGGCGTCTGTCATTCGATGTACTAGTGCGCTACTCTAGCTAGCATCTGAATCCGCAAAAGAGCTAGGATATATGCGATAGAAAGAGATGCAACGTGTGGCCGTTTGTAATTAGCGCCGAACAAGCTGAATTCCACTTTATTGCGTTGTAATTGGAGTTGCTATTTATTTAAATGGTTTAGCGGAGTGCAGCTTCTGTACCTGTACTATTATTTATTCTGTGGTAGCGCACTTGCCGGCTACACATCCCTGTTTGTAAAGTACCTATGTTGTTTTTTGTTTCTCCAAATTCAGAATTGTTATGTATTTCGTTAGGCCTTCGACCCTGGCGAGGTGTTATACCTCTACGAGTCGCCGGCGGGCTACGGGCTGATCGTGCTGCGAGTTCTAGCCTGGTGCATGTTCGCATATTCCACCTTCTTCACCGTCAGGAAGTATCCAGAGAAGGTAGGTGGAAGATATTCATATTAACTGCATTGTTTCTGCCTTAGCTGCTGCCACTGCTGGATAATCGCTGATTACCAGATGCCCGAGTAGATTCTTGACGACTTAGTCTATCCAGCGGAACTTGGGGTGTCCAACTAAGAATATTACTACATTTTTATCTTAAAGAGAAGAACCTGGAGAAGGTATGTACATGATATTCAAATTCAATACTGCTACAAGCACTTGGAAATGTCTCTACCTTCTTGAACGGCAAGAAGTATGTAGATGATCTGTCTCGTCGAGGTGATCGTGGAGAATGTATGTATTTGGCTTCGATCAACAATAGTACATACTAGATGAAGGCTCACGAACTAAATCAAAACCTCATGGCTGAGAAAAAAGGTTAATAATGTACGATCTTATGTCATAAATGACAGGATCTACCTATAAATATACGCGCAAGTGGCTCAGTGGGCGCATATTTTCCCAGCCGTGTTTCTCACTCCAACTATGTATACTAGACCTAGGTGTTATTGTTGATCGAAGGTATGTGGTCTTCTTCACTTCACCGTCAAAATACCACTGAAGAAGGCATGTAGCTGAGTTGGGCTCATGATGTTTGTGGCGACATCTAGACGACACGCCCACATTATTACTACGCGCACCGCCGAATAGTAGGGAGAAACTAGATCGCACTTACAAAGTTCATCAAGCAACGAATATTTATAGAACTTCCAACCAACATCTGTCGGACAATTTGGAAGACATAACATCAGTAGCGCCAACTTCCTACAATGTTGTCCCGCATGATAGAAATGACCCTCAGGCTTGCGAACGACCCTATGAGGATGACCGTGACGCCGTGGTTAGCGCGCTCGGCCTGCGATCGTTGAAGTTAAGCAACTTTCGCTACGGTTGGTCACGGAATGGGTGACCAAAAACTTACTATCTCGAGCTCCTTCATTCTTCGGAAGGGTTAGGCCGTTGGTTCCGGCTGCATTTGCAGTCGTTAATATCCACCAATCGGCATTGGGTCTGCGTGGTAGGTCATGGCCCATTCTCCTTATCCATCCATAAGGAAGGTCTATGCCTCAGCAGTGGGTACATTAAATGACTGATAATGTGAAATAGACATTGACAATGGATCCAGACATGATCCACTAGCGCCGCCAACGGGAAAAAAATCGTAGTTCCAAATTATTTAACAAATTAAATAAAATAAAAATAAATAACTTCTTACAATCACACCAATTATCTAAGCCCATGTTAATTTCATTAAGAAACTGTATCATGGAAAACTTGATAACGGATAAATATTTACTTATATACTTTTTGTTTGTAAATACATACTTAATATACATAGTAAACACCCAGACTAAGACAAATAGACATGTTCATGCACACAAATAATAGGTCCATGAAATTGCCGTTTTGTATGGAGATTTCTGTAATTATTTTTTTTCCATACTAACGTTTTTGTTATTATTTAACGACTAATATTATGTAAATTTACAAAATTTTACACAAGTATTTATGGACATTTTAACTACTAAATGACACATTCGTTAAGAGAAAAATTTTTTTTTTTCACTAAGTTACAACTAATAAAGTACGAAATTCTGGAAACAAAAATAGTCGTAACTTTCGGAATAAGTTTTTTCTATGTAAATAATCAAATATCGTGGTTATTAAATTATCAAAAGTTGCTCGATACGGTCTTAATGTAACGCAATATTAAAGAAATTATATATTTCTAATATTATAAAAGTTGTTAAGTTATATGTACAAAAGAAATAAACGGCAATTTCATATGTAAAGACCTATTATTTGTCTTGTTCGGGAATCGAACCCGAGACCTCTGGCGCAGAAGGTGGGTAGCCTACCCCTGCGCCAAATCGGTCGTCAAATTGTAACTTATCTGTCTGCAGTGCACTCCGGATACTCTTTGTGGGTTTTTCTAGTGTTAAATTATCATTCCCAATTTATGTTATGATATATACAGTTATGATAAACTTTATTGTTAAAAGGGGCCACTTTCATTCATCGCTAGAAAAACAACAAAGAGTATCCGGAGTGTACTGCAGAGAGATAATTTGCAATTTCGTTTTTATTTAAGCACTATGATTTTTATTCTGATGGCGGCGCTAGTAGACCGACTGCGCCCTCTAAAGACTCTTATAGGTAGGCTTGTAAACGTTTTATTATGTGACTTTTTCAGAATGCATTCTACGCCCCTTTCTTCATCTGCGGGACGTTGTGGTTCTTTGCTGGCCCCCTCTTTATACTAACAGCGAACTCTTATATTGGTAAGGATACTATAGTGTTAGTAGGTTTCATTTCACCGCATGGTTTCCGTTCCCGTTGGAATATCGGGATAAATTTTTAAACACTACACAATTTTTAACACTCAGAATCGGTAAGTGAACAACTTCCTCCTGGAAATATGTGTTGGAAATCGAAATACGACTTTTTTTAATACGAAATTTTTGGACTTCCCATCTTCGATCAAGAATAACACCTAGGTACTATTGTTGATCGAAGCTTCCCATACTAAATCGATCGCGTGATCAGTCTGATTTGTATGAAGAGTCAAAAAAAATTGAGATTTTAAATTTTTGTAAATACTTATAGGAAAAATGTGATCGTGGTTTTTTACTGTCACATTTTTCCTATGCTTCAAATTTTTTTTGACATATTTCGACGTGTTATTGTTGATCGAAGATTTCGACCCATGTTTCTAGGAGAAAGTTGTTTACTTACCAATTCAGAGTCGATCTTAAAAATTTGTGTAAGTAGTGTTTAAAAATTGATCATGTGTGGCGTACCTATATTACTCAGGAATAATGTAGCGGTTTGTTGGTGAAAGTAGTTTTTGAGTTTTACCACTACAAACAAACAAAAATATCAAATTATTCCACTTTATAATATTTGTATAGATTTTATACCTTAGGCCTCATTTCCACCTGCAAGTAAGTCTTCTGCGATAAATGTACACACAATAAATAAACACGTAGTTTACACTTGCAAGTTGCTATCGGACAGCCTGTCGGACATTTATCGCAGAAGATTTACTTGCAGGTGGAAATGAGGCCTTAGGACATTTTATTCAATAACTTTTAGTATTTGACTATGCATGCTATAATTTTAATGTAAGAATACTGACTTCAAACAAAGATTTACATACATATTTCAATGCTCATACCTAAAAACTTTTCTGCCATCCCAAATACATGAATTTCGTTCGTTTAATGTTCTAATGTTCAACTCGGTAAAAGTTATTTGAAAATTTTGATAAATTTATATGTTGTTTTATGTTTATTTATATATTTTACAGACAAATGGGTGCGCGAGAGTGTCGTGATAGCAGTGTTGATGTTTATCACATTCAGCGGGCATATTATGTTCTTGGTAAGTGAAATAATAAATATATATTTGACACCATCACATACATTGTTCCAATACTAAAATATAGGAGCTTGAGCATTAGTGTTATGGAAAATAGAAACAACGACAGCTATTACCACAAAGGTACACCAAGACCCGAGGAAATATTGAAAAGTTCGTTTTCAACCGACACCGAACCCGGGATCTCTAGAGATAGCGGCACCTGGAAAACCGGTGCGTAGTTGCGTACACCATTCGGCCAGATCGTCGGATATTAAACCTATACTGCCAGTTCTTAAGTATATTTTTCTTGATTTTGTCTAATTCATTTCATGCCAAGCCCAAATCCTACTAATGTTGTAAATAAAAAAAGTGCGAAAGTTTGTGAGTATGGGTGTATGGATGTATGTTACTCTTTCACGCAAAAACTACTGAACGGGTCTGGATGAAATTTGCAACAGAGATTGATTACAGGCTGGAATAACCATAAGATTATCCCGATATTCCCACGAGAACAGGAACCACGCGGGTGAAACCGCGGGCCGCCGCCAGTATTAAATAATCTTTTCTCTTTGTTTTAGCTGCTAACATTGCCGGTTTTTGCGAACAAAAACTTCCCTTACCACGTGAGAACTACGCAAATAGGAGTTATGGAGGTAAAATATTTTAATCCGCATTGGGGTAGCATCTAGCCTTTATCACACCTGATGTTAGGTGATGATAAGGCTGAAGGTGGAAGCGCACTTCTCCCGGAATCCTCAATCAGTGAGGAACTGGCTATCTTATTTCTAACTGCCGGAACACAACAATGCTGAAAACATCGTTGTTATGGCGTCAGACTTAGATAAGATGGTGGTAGCTAGCCAGGCGGACTTCTAACAAGCCCTACCACCAACCAATACTTAAATTCATAAAACAAGTACTGTCGATGAGCTTTCTGGAACCAGTTTCACTGAATGACAGGGCCGGCGCCAAAAAACTAAAAAAACGTTTACTCGACCCTGGCGCCACCTACTGGGTCAATGTGAATAAAAGCAAAATCATAATAATATCTAAGCATAACAAAAGGAATCTTAGACCTTAGTCATAATGCGTATATTTGTTTGCAGGTTACTGGTAGTTCAGCACTGGATGGGTTTGGCCCAAATCCTTACCATCCTACCAATGGAGCCGCGCAAACGGTTATAATCCCTCTCACAAGGTAATAAAGTTCAGATTATATTGTTACAGTTATTATACTCATTTGAAGTGTGTCAATGTCAAACATACCCTAAAACATAGACTATAAACTTTCAAGTGTTGCCAATGACAAAAAATATTTCTTAGTCATGTCACAGAGGGAGATAGACAACAATTAAGTGTTTTATTCGGTTTTCATAATAACCATAACAAATTAAGAAAAGACGATACAATGTTTTGTATACTTTTGTCTATGAATATATGCATGGATGTTTTGGAAAATAGTAACGATTCAAAAGTGAATCGCGGCGATGACGTTCGTAATAAGAATACAGCTTTACGCGCGACATTCATGTCGACTGACATTAACCACTCGTTGCAAGTCGAGCGCTGGGCAGACATTTCTGTAATGTGATACGAAAATTTTGTTTCAATCGACATCCGCCATTTTATTTTGACAGTACGCGACGCGCCATATAACTTGGCTTGTGTTGTGTGCCAAGTTATGTGGCGCGGACTATCTCTAATTCGACATAATGTCTATTGCGCGAGATTCGCCCCCCTGGCACGTTCTACCGTAAAATATGCTTCAGTCATTGAGTATTGGCAGTAAGGGTTGGATTGGACTACACCTGGCAGCACGGAACATCACTTTCCTATGCTGCTATCCTTTTCTGTCTCTCAGAATTGTCATTTGCTAGAATGAGAAAGAGCGCCGGTATACGACCGCCTCGTCGATTCCGCCGCATGTTATAGCATAGGGTATTTGACTGTTGTTGAAATGTAGATATTCAATTATGCCATTCAGAAATATAACATTATCACTACATAGTATAAAACAAAGTCGCTTTCTCTGTCCCTTTGTATGCTTAAATCTTTGAAACTACGCAACGGATTTTGATGCGTTTTTTTTAATAGATAGATACCCAATTGCAGGAAGCTCCATTAAAGTTAATGCTTCATTAAATCTATTGCTGTCACTTTTTATTTCTTGACAACGAAAAGTGACAGCAATAGACTTAATGAAGCATTAACTTTAAAGGAGCTTCCTGCAAGTGGGTGTATGTGATTCAAGAGGAAGGTTTATATGTACTTTTTATCCCGATATTCCCACGGGAACGGGAACCACGCGGGTGAAACCGCGGGCGGCCGCTAGTTGAATATAAAAAAAGCAGTTCAATCTGTTAACAAGCGAATAATGAGCTACTTAATTGTGACTCTAGCTATCGCTTTCTAAAACGATTTTTCTGTATGGCCAAGTATGGCGCTACGAGCATGTGACGTCACTGGCTTGTAGCGCTCTCTTTGTCTAATTAGAAAGTTGAAAATAAATAGGTACCTGTGCTAATATGCTGTGTTGTTATTATTTCAATAAACATTATAAGTAAAAAAAAAATCAGTCAGTTACCCTATTCCCGCTCTCTTTCTCGCTCTAGTTATTGACGGTTCGGTGCGACAGAAAAGGGTAGCAGCATAGAAAAGTGCAATTCCGTGCTGATAGATTAATAGTCCAACCCTAAGCGATTTTTAATATATTGATATTATAATTTTATTATCTCACGTTTTCTCTTTGCAGACGAACGGAAGAACTTATCGGCAACATGTACAGCCAATACATGGCATCTGCCCCTCCCTTGTCTTTAGAAAACGGTACTCCCAAGCTAAACGGTATACCGAAAAGCATAGATTCTATACCCCAAAACGGTCTCTTAAAACAAGACAGTACAGAAACCAACGCGTCTGACGATATTAAACCTATTTTAAAAGACAACAAAGAAATTTTCACCGTCGAAAGTCAAATGGCAAAAATAGAGACGGTGTTGGCACCGTCAGAAAGGGCAGTGTTGCCACATGAGAATGGTTTGTCCAAAAATGGGGAGATTTCCAGGGGTGATTTGCCCAATGTTTTGAGGTCTAGGAGGAATATTTTGGAGCCGTTGAAAGACCCGCCGGTGCCCACGTGGTCGCTAGCTAAGGGGCCATGTGTTGTTGCTATGCAGAAGAAAATAGTCAACACTGAGGAAGGTAAGTAACTATGTTGTTTTACAAGCTTCGATCAACAATAGTACTAGATGAAGGCTCACGAACTAAATGAAAACTTTATATGGCACAGACTGACTTTTTTTAAACGGAGAAAAAAGGTTATGAATGTTACGATCTTACATTATAAGCGACAGGAAGCGTTCCAAGTTTGAAATACTTACCTTAGTATTATTGACACTGTCAGAATAATCTACTTCTAATTTTATACTCTCAAGTGGGCGTATAACGTTCGGCCATGTCTGTCACTCCTCCACAATGCAATTTTTACTATTGCAAAATTGAAAATTAAGTAAGTATTTAGAAAAAATCGACCCGTCACAACCAGCTCCGATGGGACTGGAACCCACGACCTTTCGCTATCATATAGAGCAGTCGCCCGGATAGCGAAAGGTCGTGGGTTCGAGTCCCATCGGAGTTGGTTGTGAGACGGGTCGATTTTTCCTAAATACTTACTTACCTACTTAATTTTAAATTTTTCAATAAGTTGTTTTAAGGGCTTATTACAGTTATCCTAGTTAGGATCCTAATTAAGCATACATTGCTTTCTACGAGCTCATTTTTAGCAAGTGATGCAATCAAAACAAGCAAGTATGCTTAATAGCTAAGATAAGCCTAAGATAAATTATGTAAAACTGAATAGTCAATAAACTATTTATTATTATTCATTTAATTAGGATCCTAACTAGGATAAGTGTAATAAAAGCATTAGTTAAAGATAGGTTTAGTTAAAAATGTGTCATTTAGCTTAGCTCGTAAACCTGCTGTACACGGGTACAGTCAGCGTCAAAATGATGAGCGTTCAAACCTACCAAAAATATCTGAACCTTTGACAAAAATCTCTCTTAGTATTTTTTAGAATTTGACTTATTATCTATCGACATTTTTGATATGTAGATCATCTCATCTCTCATGAACGTAGCCTTCGCTCTAGTGGCAACCTTCTCATGAAAACACCATCCCACTCTTCTGGCTTCGTCTCCCAATCATTCTCCGTTTCGGCTGTACGACTTTGGAACGACTTGCCCCTAAGCATCCGTAGTGCACCCAGTAAGTGCGTTTTCAGGAAAATAGTCCGCGAACATTACTTGAGCTGTCTACACTAATCTTGATAAATCTGCTCTGACTTATGTGTTATTTAGATATATTATATTTATAAATATATGTATATTTGTATATACACGGCTAAATTTTAATTAGCATAAATATTTTAAGGGATGTTAGTGTCCATCAATATGAACAACTTTCACTATGGGACCAACCATGGAACAGCTGATTTTTTTTTCGCGATTCCATGGTTGGCCCCATAGTGAAAGTTGTTCATATTGATGGGCTGGGCACTAACATCCCCTAAAATATTTATGCTAATTAAAATTTAGCCGTGTATAATATAGCAAAGCAATAGAGCAAAGTGGAAGAAAATGACCTGTAAAGCAGACCCCACTATCAGATGGGAATAATAATGCTGAGGAGAGAGAGAGAGAGAGATCCATCACAACTATGTAAATTTGGGAAGTTCGTATTCTTTGTTCGCAACTAAGTTGCGGTTAAGGAAAAAGTTCTCTTGCTTCGCAACTGATTGCGAACAAAGAATTAAGACTCTTTATTCGCAACTAGTTGCGAATCGCAGTTGTGAAAACGGCCGGAGGGGATATATAATATGTGTATGTGTTTGTATAAATTAAATATAATATGATTGTTAGTTTAGTTAGTATTAGTACTCATATATTTATAAGCATCTACAAATTGTAAGTTGTTATTTAATTTTACTTTTTTTTGCATTGTAATTACCTAGTTACTTTTGTCTTCTTTGTATTGTCACTTTTTGTTTTATTGCCGCTGTTCATTTTCTCCCTGACACCCTTTCCGGTTGACTGGAAGAGAATGCATATTAGCATTAAGTCCGCCATTTGCTGTGTTTTGCAATAAATATATAAATAAATAAATATGTATGTATATTTTTGTATTTTATACAATAAATTATCTTACCTTCACAGACCCAGACCAAAAAGTGACACTACCGAACGGTAAGAAAGTACCAACAGTGCGGAACGGACTGCACCTTCGAGCTGGTGAAATATCAACCATACATGAGGGGAGAGTGCAAACGTATGCACGTACTGTAGACTTATTTAATGCTAGCAGTGGGAACGGATGAAAAAATATGTGTTTTATTTTGGCCACACCCACAAAATTCAAGAAAGAGGTACAGTCAACATCCTGACAGGTCGAGAAACGTTAGAAAATATACCGTTTCATTCAAAATTTAACTTTACTTCAACGAAATAAGTAGGTTAAGGTGGTTCGATCAGCTCAGTAGTGCCACCAATGGAAATTAATCAATTACGTTTTATTAAAGGCTTAGATTGAGGCCCGATTTCATCAATGCTATTTAAACGCGATTAACGCTAAACGTGTTTAAAACATAGTTCTGTCTCTGTCATCTGTTTGAATGTGACAGAGACAGAAATACGTTTTAAACACGTTTAGCGTTAATCGCGTTTAAATATCATTGGTGAAATCGGGCGTAAAAGTTTCGGTTATTTTGCGCAACTAAAAGAGTAAAATGCATTTTATAAATATACTTTTAGGAACTCAAACTTAAGCAATAAGTCGTGAATATCAATAGTGCCAAAAGTGGCCACATTTAGCAATATCGAGATCCATAACTTAATGCTCATATTTGAGGCCATAAAAAAATACTTAAAAATTGCACTTTACTCTTCTATTTACCGAAAAATAACCGAAACTTTTATTCTAAACCCCTTGATAAATCGTAAATGATTTATTTCTATTGGTGGCGCTACTGAGCTGATCGAACCACCATAACGTCAGGATCGCATTCTCTGAGCGGTCAGGCTTTAGATGGGCCGATCTCGTGACCAAACCCTTTTGCTCAAAGTAACATCAATGAGGTTGACAACTGTCATTGTGGCGCTGCAATCGCTGGTTCCAAAAAAACTGTCAAATCAAATTGTTTATTTTATAAATTAAATTTTTGTTCTGAAATGACTGAAGCTTATAGGATTCACTAAATTGTCATAAGGATGCGGTCATTAGAAAAAGCAGACAAAACAGTGAAGAAAAAATACAGCCGAATAGTACTGCACTGCATCACGAAGTATTACGAAATGTAGCCAATATTTCACTTGAAATGAAGTACCTACCTAATTATTTTATATAAAATCGTAAATAAGTCCAATACTAGATTTCTAACCTTCCACTTTTTTCCCTTTTATCCCGCCGTTTTAACTCATCTTTAACCTCAGAAACATGCCAGGAACAGTAGGTACAGTGCCACAAACTGTTCTGTTCCGGTGGCCAAAATGTGAAACTAGCGTTTTTTTAATGTCATTTTGCTGTCAAGTTGATGTCCAACCATAGCGCTGCTGGCGGCTGAAGGTCTTGGAAGTCAGCATGAAGCTCGACTTAATACTGAGGTAACTGGAGAGTGCAGTACGAAAAATTTTTTGTGACCACAAATTACACAGTGGCTGTCTTCCGTCACACCTACACTTTAAAAAAATACGTATGGTCATATGAGACAACTGACAGCCACTACATACTAAATGTCAAATTTGCTGGTGTTCACTTATTTATTCAAGGTGAGAACTCCAGTTACCTCAGTATTAAGTCGAGCTTCATGGAAGTCAGGGCCGGTTAAACTGCAACAATAAAAAGTAAAACGTTCATAGCGCCGCCGTCACCGGAACAGAAAAGATTGTGCCACTGTAAGTTTTTCCATATCTTGAAGGTAAACAGTGACACACTGTCAAACGTTCGCCATTATGGAACCAACGAACGCAGCGCCATCTACAAATGCCATTGCGTTGCCAACCCCATTCCAGACGTTGCAACGGCTGCAAACCTCTTGCTTGTGTTCTGTGTTGTTTCTGTGGCCACAACTCTGTAAACTAATGTTTAGGTATTATTTTTAACTTAAAGGCATAATCAGACGAGGGACTTTTGTCCCCGGCGGACAAAAAGTCCCTGTACCTACGTCCTAAATATGTCCTCCGAGGACTTGTCGCGGACTCAACGCAAACGGTGTGCGGTCATTTGTTGCCCGGAAACGTACTTTACTATCGAGCGCTCAATGCAGACTAAAGTTCGTTGTGTGCGTTGTTGCGCCTAGTTACGTTTGTTAATTTTTTTTCGCGGACTACCGCGTATTTTGTCCAGTCCTGTCTCTCGTTGTCCGCGGTAACTTCTCGGACTTTTTGTCCGCGGTACTTTTAGTTCCTTGTGTGCGTTATTCGATACAATTTATAAGAGATCTATATCGATCGACAAAAAAGTACCCGGAGGACAGTCCGTCGTCTGATTACGCCACATCTGCGGAAGGTATCGCGCGGAACGTTCGGTCGAATACGCTCGTAATGCCTATGACACATCAGCGTAGCGCGGAAAAAGACCGTGTTTGTCAAACCAATAGAATATTACGATTCGGCACATAGCCGCGGAACTTTCCGCGCGGAACCTTACGCAGATGTCGCGCTAGGCTAAATTGCGCATAATATGTCTCAAACTGAAGAAGTGAAGAAATCATAAACATACTCAAACCTTAGATAGTTTAGTGATGGGACTGACCAAGCACCGTCACGCGCGGATTCATTGCACGCTCGCGACAGACGTCTAATCAATTGGGTATTTGACTGTTGTTGAAATGTAGATATTAAATAATAATTATGACATTCAGAAATATAACATTATTGAATAACAAATGTGGAAAAAGAAATTCAATCTGTATTAAAACAAGCGAATTATGAGCTACTTAATTGTGACTCTAGCTATCTCTTTCTGAAACGAAATTTTCTATGGCGAGAGTATGGCGCTATAGAAATGTGACGTCACATTTTGATGCTCTATATCGCTGAAAATATGCAAGATATTTGAAAATAAATACCATTGTTGTGTTGCTACTAATACCCCAAGAACTATCCGATATTTTTGTAAAAAATTCAATAACAGGCCAAATTTTTGTAAACGGCCTTGAAATATAATTTTAAGAGACTATAATATCGCATTGGAAGGTACAAAAAAAAAGTTATACCCCGAAAATGGTGCAATTCTTTCAGCAAATATGCTATCACCAATTTTATCGTTAACATGTGTTTATGTTAACCATATCTAAGCACCAAAGTCGAAATCCATAAAGATATAAAACGGGAAACTAATACTTTAGGAAGAAGTCGTTTGTTTCTGATAGCATTTTTAACTTTAGGTGTAATGCCAATTTGAGTTTACGTAAAAAGTTTTTTTTAAGTTTATTTGTTTTTCATTTACAAATATAGGGGGATCATATACTTTTACGAAAGATAATAATGATTGTATTCAAATGTAAAGTGAATAATACTTATACCATTTTTGCCTATTTTTTATAAAATTTTTAAAGCTTTGTATTTGTTTTTTTAAATGTCGCTGTCATAAATATTGGTGGATTACTAATTAATTATTTATTAAACTAGATAATCTAATTTTCAATGTTAAGAAATTACTGATATAGAATTATTGTTGAGTCTCCATAGAGCGAATTAGTTTGGCTCTCGGGCTATAATTCAATAAAAAAAATCAGTAAATACCCAATTATGTAAGTGTGATGCACCAACTGATGCGTAAGTCGCTCGCCGCGCGTGTATGGACACACCTTTAGGCGATTATCACACTGCCGCGGTTTCCGCTCCGGTGGACGGAGATGCGGCGTTAGTTTGTTATACACTGCGGGTTTTGTATGCACATCAAGATTCTACAGCCATAGTTAAGAAGCGCACTACCAAAAACCGGAGCGGTGTGCGGTGCAGTGTGAGAACCGCCTTTTAGTCACAACACTGATGAATAACTTGAATTGATATTGTAAATATTAACTGCGTGTGTATTTCTAGTCAAGTAGTTTAGTTAATATTGATTGAAATAAAACAATTTTCATAATATCAAACATTGTATTTCATTAATCCTTGTAAACATGCAGTCTTATTATTCATACAACACATCTTCGAAAGACTATAAACTAATTGAACATTTAAGCTTTTAATGCATAATCACATCTTAGATTTCCACGTGAACTGTTCAATGAAACGAAACTTTTTTACGGTAAAACTTAAATCCATAAAAACACATCTAAATATCGCTATGTGCTTAAATAAAACCGCGGGAAATAATGCTATTTTTAATTAACTTGGCATCGAGGTTTTTAGACAAACACAAATCCCCAAGTTTCAACTTTAACAACCAGGATATAGAACTCAAAATTAACTGAAATTTATTGAGCAATATTTTGTGTCAAGAAGTATTTTTTACAATAAATAAACGATACAGAGAATTTGGTACTAAACTAAAATCATACTCATAAATTGTGTAAAATATGACAATGGGGGCTACCGCGTAACTTTATGGATATGAACTTCATACGTTTTTGGGAACTTCAAGACTACTATCAGTTTCTTGTTGTGACGTCTCGGGTATAACGATAGCTAGCCAGCAACGTTCAACAGAACAAAGCTGCAAAAATTTATCAAAATAAGGAATTCAAATGACAGTTGAAGCCCATACCCATATCCATATTTTTTTGCCGGTAGCCCTCCCAGCTTCCATTTATCCATTCAAATATGGATTTAAAATTAAACAGAAATTAGTTAATTCAACATAATATTATGCAGTTGATACACGATTTTTACAAAAAAAAGTTGATACTGAAATGCATATCAGTGACTAGCGCATATCACACTATATTCACTAGTTACATTACACCTTTGATTTTCTACTTGAAAAGATGTAAAAGACAACTTATTTCCAACACTGCTCTCATGGAAAACACAATCACACCTTTTTTGTAGCCACTAGGTACAATACGCGCAAAATATCTTGGCATCTCGGTGTGACATTTCGCGCAGCTCGAATGTGCGAGAGAACAGCACAGCGACGTATCCGTTCGCGTCAGAGTGAGACACGAGACACGCCGTGCTTCAAATCCATAAAAACACACATCTAAATATCGCTATGTGCTAAAACCCCTTTTATCTCATAAGGACAGATTCTCATAAGGACAGATTCTCATAAGAACAGATTCTCAAAAATACAAATTATCAAAAGGACATATTGTCATAAAACCGAAAATGGTACAGGTACAAATCAATAGAAGGAAATATCTCGCACACTGTTTCCACAGTATAAATTAGTAATTTTCATAAACCAACTCACCTACCATCTTGTACCTACTATGGATAACTGATAGAATTAAAAAAAACCTTTTAACTTTTTCTCTGAAAAGAATAAAATAGTACTTAATAATAATTATTTTTTTTCCCATTATTTGCTTACGTGTACTCTTGTCCTTTTGAGAATCTATCTTCTAGAGACATTTCGCGCAGCTCGAATGTGCGAGGGAACAGCACAGCGACGTATCCGTACGCGTCAGAGTGAGACACGAGACACGCCGTGCTTCCGCCCGCGCACCAACTTCAGAGCCGCCAAGTTATTTTACGCGTACTGTACACAGGGTTTGCATGGTAAAAGCAAAAAAACTCTTGTTTCGACCTATTTTCCTTGGAGTTTTTGATGGCAGTACCTTAATACTTATGGGATGTTAAAAAGGAACACACTGCATGTGCTTACTTAGGGTCAGCGCAGACAGAACGGAGAAATGTTCGCGGAAATTTTTGAGATCATTGAAAAATGAACCATGTCACCATAGCCTAAAATACAAAACTGTATGAATAATATGCGCTAATGGCGCTGACTTCTTTCTTTGTTGATATTCATACAATTTTGTATTTAAGGCTAAGACATGGTTAATTTTTCAATGACCTCAAAAATTTCCGCGAGCATTTTTCCGTTGTCTGCGCCGGCCCTTAAGAACAGTTGGAAGTTGGAAATATAAAAGTTGTGTTTTTGGTAGTAGAATACTTGTCCTTATCCAATGATATTTTATATGTAAAATAGGTACGTTATCTGAACTAAAAAGTGGCGACGAAAAAGTAAGGTAATTGCCCGAAGTTTACTCAGTCACACACAGACCCTTGTCGTGTCAACAATTTTTCGATTACGCGTCAAATAAAAATCTTAATGCCTTCCTGTGTTTAAAGAAGTTGCAAAAACTATGCCGGATCTTTAAAAGACAAGAAAATTGATTCATTTCATACGTAATTATTAAAATTATAAATTTAAATTAAAAATTAAATAATTAGTGATGACTTTTGCGCTGTTGCCAGTTCGACATGCATGAGCGAGTAAGCTTGTAAAGTTTTGTGAACGCATGAAAGAGACAGAAAAGTGACACATAAGACAGTGCTTGCAATAATTGTTTGTCTCTTTTGACAGTGTGGATTTGTGTATATATGTCTCTGACTAACATTATTTTCGTGAAAAAGAGATAGATATGCGGAAATGCCTGTTGTTAGGAAGAGATAAATATATTTTGACAACTTGTGCTTGTTTTTGTTTCTTTTAACGTGTAGTACGTCACGAAAAACAAATTCGCCATTTTATAATGCAATTTATTCGAGTGTAACGTGTCTATTAATAAAACGTCATTGTCCTTATCCATTTATTTCACTGCCCTTGTCGAAGTTGAAACTTGTAATGCATATTTTAATTGTAATTTTTTTACCGACTTCAAAAAAAGGAGGAGGTTCTCAAGTCGTGCGAATGTTTTTTTTATGTATGTTCCACGATAGCTCCGCCAATAGTGAACCGATTCTGATAATTATTTTTTTATCTGATAGTTACATAAGTACTGAATTTAACTGTAAGACTACTAAAAAAGGCTGTATTTTTTTAAATCATAGTTTGTTAGTATTATTAGTACTTTATCACACAGTACTCGTACATACTCAAAAACTTAACAATTCAAAATGAAATAAAAAAGTAAGAAAACTCAAATTGCACCTTAATCTCTATATCATAGAGCACAGTTTTCTTTGCTGCACTACTTTGAGAAGCAAACTGAAATACCACCATTTCATTCTTTTGGATACTAGTTAAGGACAGATATATGATTAGTTCTCCCATTTCTTGAATTCTAGTCCATCTGGGGGTTTCACATCTACCTTGTCTTTGGCCACTTGGTCCCAGTTTGTGCTTAAGACGGTACCTCCTGATTCGACCTGTGAGTGGAAATGTTATTTGTATTTGCATGTAATATAAAGGAGTCTACACACCAAACTCGCCGACCCATCGTCATGAGTCGGCAAGTTAAGAGCCATTTCGCAATTAGAGCCATTTGGCAGTTGTCTCGCTCGCACAATGCAACATTTTGATACGGTGTCGATCTCTTTCCGAGTTGATAAGTCTGCTGAGACCTTAAGAGCTATTTCGCACTTTGCAATTGTCTCGCTCGCAAAATAAAATTTTTTAAAGATTGTGGAAAACAATTCTGTTTTTTTAAAAAAGTGTTTCATTATGTCACTATGTTATTTTATTCATTCAATTGAGTATTGGTTAGAATTAGGAAAACTATTGCAGTATTGACAATGTTGAAATATGTTTAATAATGTATAACTAATTGCGTTGTAGGGACATAATGAAACGCTTTTCTAAAAAACACAAATGTCTTTAAAAATGTTTATTGTGCGAGCGAGACAATTGCAAAGTGCGGAATGGCTCTAAGGTCTCAGCAGACTTATCAACTCGGAAAGGGATCAACAAGTTGTTGTTGATTGAGGTCAAACTCTACTTACAAAGCTTTTGTTCATCGCTCGCCGCACCTCGTCGGAGCCTTCACCGTATATCTTCTGGAAGAGAGCATTCAATGCTGCGTCGCCTTCGGGTTTTTCTTCTTCCTCCTATATAGAGCAAGCAATGAATACTCACATACATAACACAAGTTTAAATCACTATGAATTCTAGCATAGAGATATTTGGACTTGAGAGTTAGTAATTAAAATGATTAAAATTTTTACTTTTTTCAAAATACTTCATTTTACATTTTTCAATTAAAATGATGTTACATAATATGTGCCCAACGCACTTATATTTAACTTTTTTATAGAAATACTAGCGTTCCGCCTGCGGCATTGCCCGCGTGGACTACACGACGTTATCCCGCGGGAATATGTTATTTTTGTACATAGTGGGATAAATATATTTTTCCGGGGTAAAAAGAAGCCTATGTCACTCTCCAGTTCCCAAACTATCCCCATAGCAAAAATCTCGTCGATCCGTTGCCCCGTTTTGACGTGAAAGACAAACAAACCAACACACTATCACATTTATAATATTTGTATGGATTGTTTATTGTGAAGTTTGTCTATGGCTTATTTTATTAATATGGTAATACCTGTTAATGAAAGAGTGCAAAAACCTCTTAGGTGGTGATTGTGCGCATGAATACGAACAACCTTTTCTATGGGACAACTCTGAGACTCAATAAAAAAAATTGCTGTTCCATACATTCTGGTCGTGTAGGTATTGACAAATTGTATGAAACAGCTAATTTTTTTGTTTCGCCTACGGAATCCCTCGGCTATTCAAAGACAATTATTTTCGTATATTTTTCATTAACTAAAACCAAGTAATAGGGTATTTGGATTGCAATTAGACGGATGTTTGGGATTATATTTGGTACATTAAATATTTTTGTGGATAACGGTGTTGACTGTACAAATACCCAAAGAACCGATTAATGTGCTGTGTCTGTGTGTATGTAATCTCTTTGTTCAGTTGTTTGTTGTCCTAAATAAATTTAAAAAAAAACACTAATCGAAAAAAAACGGCTGGAAGCACTTACTAGATAAATAACTAAAATAACATAGATTTTTTCCAAATTTTAAGTAGGTACTTGAGATTTGCGAGTAATCCATAATTTAAAATACTTACCCTATTTTAGGGCATCCTAGCCTTAAAGTTATTACAAGTAGTGGCACGTAAGTCTAGCGCTGACCGAATCGTGGAGGGGTTGCGCAGAAGCAGGGTTCGAAATTATCAAGATAATAACGCTTCTTGATAATTATCGGATCGGAATTATCACAAGTGTAAGAATATTACTTGTTATTTTGTTTTATACGAAATGCATTATAATTTGGGCAAGTTCTGACAAAAAAAATATATTTTTTTTTAAATACGTAACACATACTAACATTAATTGATGGCTGGATTGGCTGAGGTTCTTGTTCTGCTGTGTGTACTTGATTGAGGCTTACATACTTTTACGTGAGATTTCACTCTATTTATATTTCCTGCATCTCTTTGCTACATTTTCAACTCAATGAACAATATTTAACAAACCAATGACACTCGAGTTCACTCAACTTTGAATAATCCGAACTGAATTTCTCTTCTAAGGGAAATCCTTATGCCACGTTGACACTTCGTGCGTTTGCATACACGCAAGTGCGGAAATACACGTTCAAATACACTTCACTTTCACAAGCGCATTTTTTGTTATTATCAATCGATAATTATCCGTCTGTTATTATCACGATAATAATCATGATAATTATCATGATAATTATCAAGATAATTATCAAGATAATTATCACGATAATTATCATTGATAATTATCCTTTCGAACCCTGCGCAGAAGACAAAAATAAGGTATTTGGGGCCTTGCGCCATACCATAAACATGCGCAGCTATCCCCTCCACGTCACGGTCAGCGCTAGACTTACGTGCCGCTACTTGCAAAAGATATCAAGATAAGGTAAAGGTAACACAGATACGTGTGTATACTATACAGATACAAATATTATTAACTAGCGGCCGCCCGCGGTTTCACCCGCGTGGTTCCCGTTCCCGTGGGAATATCGGGATAAAAAGTACATATAAACCTTCCTCTTGAATCACTCTATCTATTAAAAAAAACGCATCAAAATCCGTTGCGTAGTTTCAAAGATTTAATTTTAATTTTAATTTTAAGCATACAAAGGGACATAGGGACAGAGAAAGCGACTTTGTTTTATACTATGTAGTGATGAAATCTTACCAAAAATTATTAAAAAAAACGCATCAAAATCCGTTGCGTAGTTTCAAAGATTTAATTTTAATTTTAATTTTAAGCATACAAAGGGACATAGGGACAGAGAAAGCGACTTTGTTTCATACTATGTAGTGATGAAATCTTACCATTTTCTTCATGTCTTTTTCTATTTTGTCCCAGTCTTTTCTAAATAGTTTCGGTGGTTCTTGTGGGCCGGACGCGTCGATGACAGCTGCAAACGAATTTTCGCATTATACTTTTCACATAAATAAAAGTAAGGACTGTTTTTGTTTTCTGGTCTCTGAATTCTTAGTTATTGCAATTTCAATCCCACACTACATTCCAAAATACTATTTTATTTTATCTTCTAAAAACTTATAAACTTACAGGGTTAATTTTTGAACACCATCCAAATTTTCGAAATACGACATAAAATTTTACAAATCATACAATCATTTAGTATGGGAAGTCCAAAAATTTTTGACCATGTTGACCCATGTTTCTAGAAGAAAGTTGTTCACTTACCGATTCCGAGACGAGCTTAAAAATTTGGATGATGTTCAAAAATTAACCCTGTAAGTATATCATCATCAGCCGTACGACGCCCACTGTTGGGCATAGGCCTCCCCCAAGGATCTCCACAACGATCGGTCCTGCGCTGCCCGCATCCAGCGGCGCACCGCGACCTTTATCGTCGCGACGATCCGGAATTCCGGACCGACGAAAGTGGACCGACGACGCGTCGGTCGTCGTCAGAATATGCGAAATAGTAGATTGTACAACAAGTGCATAAAACGTACCATTTTACCCGAGACGTATATATCCATCCGAGCCGTAGGCGAGGGTGGATAGTCAATTCGAGGGTAAAATGGGTTTTATCTACGAGTTATACACTCTGCTTTTCACTTCGAGTGTGAGGAAAATAAATAACAATATTGCAAAAAAGGAAAAATAAAGACTTCGCCATATTGGCGGGAAGACTTTCTTTTTTTTATACGTGGCAGTGGCAGCACAGTGACTTTAGCATAGATCGTAGTCCATAATGCTCTTGAAATACTTATTTCTTACAAAACTCATTAACTTTGCCTAGTTTTATTAATTTAGTAAGTAATGTAACATGGATTGTGTACAAAACTAAAGAAACAGAATGAAATTACAAGTTTATTTAACGAAGTTTAATTGCGTGTGTGACTGTTTACCTGACGACCTTTGTCTTAGAATCTGAGACTTAGACGAAGATTTTACTTTATGCACTAGAGCATAAAAAGTGATTTTATGCAGCCTATACCCAACATAAACACGAACTTTACGAGCATGAGAAGTGAAAAAATTATTATACAATCTTATTTGTAAGTAAGTACCATATTTTATGCAAATAAATAGAAAATTTAATTGAATTGAATTGAAACTAGTATGGGGCTGTCCATTAATCACATGATGTTTGGTGATTTTTTCCCGGACTCCCCCTCCCCATTTCGGCCTTACGTGATCCGAGAGTAAGCGTTATTCTTGGAATAAAAGTTTGGTGAAATCTAGCCCTAATGTTATTGCTGGCCTCACATATAAATTTATTGTATATGTGGGTAGTTTCACCCTCAAGGTTTAAAGAGTAACTTAAAGCGCGCGTACACGGACAATTATTTTGGCAATAATTGCCTGGCAATTGTAATGGATCAATCTGGAGCAATTAAGAGCAATGTTGCTCCATATTTCGTGGTATTGTGTGGCCATATCACAGCAACAGCTTGATGTGGTGGTGACATCATATTTGACGAGGATTGACAAGAATTGCACAATAAGTACTAGTTGCCCGTGTAAGCGCACCTATAAACAATAATTTTACTGTCAACGATTTGATAATGTGTCTGTATAAGTGTGTTACTCTGAATACATTCGCATTAATTAGCGACTAGACATTCTCTCATTTATCGATAGTTATCCTAATCTTCAGTATGTTAATCAATCACGGCGAAACGGCTGAACAGATATGGATGAAATTTGGCACAGAGATAGATGATGGTCTAGCGAAAGCAAGTTTTTATAAATTTTTCACAGAACACTTTACCTTGGGGTATCGCCTTAATGTTTTCCTGTTTCCCCTCTCCCTCCAACACGCTCCATCTTAGTCCCTCCTTCTTCCTTAACTTGACTTCTATTTTGGACGGTGTCACAACGTATGTGCACATGGACGGCTCTATCTCATGCGCCAGCTCTAACTCCAGGCTGTATTCCGAGTCGGATTGGGGTATAGCACTTGTGATAGAAAGCTGCAAGTTAGGATTATATGTATACTCAACTTACGGCCAGAATTAATAACCTATCCACAGATAGGGATAGGTTCAATCCAGATTAGTTGCTAGACAACACCTAGCAACACCCTGGCAACTGTCGTTAATTCTATGTTAATATCAAGCGTTGCATAGCAACTAATCTGGATCGCACCTATCCCTATCTGTGGATACGTTATTAATTCTGGCCATTAGTTATATATTCTACTAGCTGTGCCCGCGACTTCGTTCGCGTGGAATAGTGACTTTCGGCAGCATAGTATTTTTTTTGCTAATAAGGTTTTTCGTTTTTTGTGTATTTATTTTATATATATTAGTTTAGCGGTATGATACATATTAACACATTAAAAAAATATTTCACATAGCCTTCCGCCCGCGGTTTCGCCCGCCTGTACTACACGACGTTATCTCGAAGGAAAGTTATATTTTCTCGGGATATCAATTAGTCTTTGTCACTCTCTAGCTCCTAAAATATCCACATACTAAAAAAACACGCCGATCCGTTGCTCCGTTTTGACGTGAAAGACGGATATACAAACAATACAAATAGTATGTCAAAAGAAAGAACTTATCACGCTGAACAACTCTCTTAAGATGCTATCTCATATAGTTTAACCTGGCTGCTAGGGTTCCACATCAGTTGGCCTAGCATGAACGGCTTTTATCATGCGATATGATATAGCACGTCATGCTGTCTTGCTTACCTACCCCACTAAGGTGGAAGCAAGACAGCAAGACGTGCTATATCATATCGCGTGATATAATGATGGTAATGCTAGCCAGGCAGGTGTACCAAGACCTTCAAACTTTGTACGTCAATAGAAAATGCTCATCACATTTAACAATTTTCCATAAGACGGTATTTTTATATCTCTCATAGTTTGGCTGGACTGCTATGATTCCACATCGGCCATTTCGATCTTCTAAATAAATTACAGCCTACCTATAAGTTGGCGACAACTAATAGCTATATAACAAAAAAAGTTTAATTAAAATCCGTTCAGTAGTTTTTGCCTGAAACGTGGACAATAGACATACAGACAGACAAAAAATTCAAAAACTATATTTTTGGTATCTGTTCCGTTTAAGAAGACCCTTGGTGGTATTTTTTTCTATTTCTTTTCAATGTATACAGCCCCTGTACCGGCAAAAAAATATGGATATGGACATGGGCTTCGTTTGACATTTGATCCCCATATTTTGTGCTTTTAAGGGCATAATATGGGCTTCAAATGTCAAATGAAGCCCATGTCCATACCCATAATTTTTAGCCGGTAGCCCTCTGAATATAATCGCATACAGTTTTATAATAAGTATGAATTATTTAATATACACCTTATTCCTTTCCTAGGTATTCCTTAATATACACGGTAATTTTTTTATCACCCCGGATACAATTAAAAGGATTATTCTGCTCATGAAAACAAACAATTTTTATTATGGGATTAACACTAAAATCGCAAAAAAAAACACTAATCCATACAAAAGTGCAAACATATTTAATCAAAATGTACGGAACAGCTGATAGTTTTTCGCGATTTCAGTGTTGGTCCTATAATAAAAGTGGTTTGTTTTCATGAGTAAAATAATCCCTAAAAATATCCGGGGTGATAAAAAATACCGTGTATATTACATAAACAGTACCTACGTATTAACACATTCAAAATTTATATCGCATAGCCTTCCGCCCGCGGTTTTGCCGCGTGTACTACACGACGTTTTTCCGAGGGAATGTGATATTTTTCCGGGATAAAATTAGCCTATGGGACTCTCTAGCTCCTAAACTATCCACATACTAAAAAAAACAGGTCGATCCGTTGCTCCGTTTTGACGTGAAAGACGGACATACAAACAAACACACTTTCACATTTATAATATTAGTATATATTGTATGTCAAAAGAAAATACTTATCACGCAGAACAACTTCTCTTAAGATGCTGTATTTGTATCTCTTATAGTTAAGCTGGGCTGCAAGGGTTCCAAATCAGGAGTACCAGACCTTCGATATTTTTCCGTCAATAGAAAATGTCCATGACGTTAAACAACTTTTCTTAAGACGCTATGTTTGTATCTCATCTGGCTGCTAGGGTTCCACATCAGGTGTACCAGACCTTCAAACTTTGTACGTCAATAGAAAGTGCTCATCACGTTTAACAATTTTCCTTAAGGTCAAACGATTAAGTCACAAAAAGCTGAAGGCTCGTTAGATGGCGCTACTTTCGCTATTTGGTAGTTTTTATTTTTTTGTTAATTATTCTTTGTATCTTTGTAACTCAAAATACTTTTTGCGCCTTTTATAAATAAATATTGAATTTTCGAAACCAACACTTAACTATTTGTAGTACAAAAATCATCCAAATATGTTGAATATGTTGTTCTGTCATCCAATTTTACTAATCACTCACACATGCATACCATAAATCCGAGTTTCTAGTAACAAAACATTTCGATCCAGCTTAAAACGGCAATGTGGCCTAGCGGTCTATATGCTTGACTCAGGCATCAGAGAGTTAAGGTTCAAACCTCAGGAAGCTAATTTTTTTTTATATTTATTATTGTTTAAAAAAAACATTAAAATATTAATTTAGATGTATAAATTGCAACAAATGCAATTGCATTATTATTTTTTAAATTACACAAGTAGTCTATCAACTAATGCTCCAAAAAACGTATACAGGGAAAATAATGCTTGGAACACCATTTTTAGTGTTCCTTAGCCGAATGGCCAAAACCGGAACCCCTATAGATTCGTCATTTGTCTGTCTGTCCGTCTGTCCGTATGTTACAGCCACTTTGATCCAAAACTATTAAGACTACACATTTGAAACTTGGTAGGTAGATGTATCCTGTAAACCGCTTTACAATTTTTATACGAAAATAAAAATAATAACCCCATACATAAAACTGAAACTAAAAAATTTTTACCTATTCGTGTGGGGTGTCTATAGATAGGTCTTCAAAAATAATATAAAAGTTTCTTTAACCATTTTTAGGGATCCGTAGCCGAATGACAAAAAACGGAACCCTTATAGATTCGTCATGTCTGTCTGTCTGTCTGTCTGTCCGTCCGTCCGTCCGCATGTCACAGCCACTTTTATTTAAAACTATAAAAACTACTCAGTTGAAATTTGGTAAGTAGATGTATTTTATAAACCGCTTTACGATTTTAATACAAAAATCCGGGGGCTTCCGATACATGAAACTGAAACCGAAAAATATTTTTTTATCAACCATATTCGTGTGGGGTGTCTATAGATAGGTCTTTAAAAATGGCATAAAGGTTTCTCGAACCATTTTTTCTCAAAGTCAATATTTTGAAAGATAGAGCCTTCCAAATCGATAAAATGTGTCCCCCCCCCCCTCCCCACCACTCTAATTTTTGAAATAAATTAGTGAAAAATCTAGAAAAAATATATACTGTACATCTTTGGGGCCATCCATTAATCACGTGAGGTCGTTTTTCTTATTTTTTGACCCCCCCCTCCCCCCTGGTGATATTTGGTGAGGTTTGGGACTAGACCCCCCTCCCCCCCCCTGGATCACGTGTATTTTTTGGAAGTCTATGTAAAGCTATTTTTGACTGAAAAAAAAATATAAAAAATGGTTTTGATTCATATAACATTTATATTATGAAAAAATAATAATTAATTAATGTTGTCTTCGTCCCACGGAGTTGCAAGACTTTCATTTATGGTTACAACCGGTAAAGCTTCTTCTTCACTGGCAGTTGTTATTGGGAAAGAGGCTTGAACTTCGGTTTCGTCAAGCCACTCGGCATCATCATCCTCGCGCACTACGCAGAGAACCTCCCTCCCTCGTAGCGTGAGGATGCGCGTGGGCCGAACAGTTCCAGTTTCGTGGGCAGTATGGTGTCCATGGCACTCTTTAGCTCTTTTTTTAGTGCAGAAGTACTGCCCACACTGCCGACATATTCTTTCCACAAGAAGCTTACGATCCTTCTGCAGGCTAGGGCAATACAGGTCATAAGGCATTCTCATAAAACCTTCATGCGTTGGGGCAATTAAAAGTGCCCGACGTAGAAGAAAGTTGGCAAACGTCTTGCCGTCATGTTCCTGAGGTTTCGGAATACATAGGCCACTGGATGTCTGCGAAATCGGGTAAGGTGGTAGAAGAAAACGTTCCGGAAGAACAGATCGAAGAGAACTCCGCAGGGGTCCACAGCAAACGCGGTCATCGCATTTCACGATCTGTTGAAATTAAGATATTTTTATTACAAGTACCTATAGATAAAAATATAAATGATTAAATAATTAAGTAATCGTAAGCGAGATTTTACTGCGTACCTGAAGGAAATACTGGCTCTCCCGCACATGCTCAATATACCATTGCGGAGAAGGCATGTCAGGAACAAAGCTCTCGGCAATGTCATCGGGCTCGATAAACTCGGCTACAACGCGATGGTTGTCGATAACTACATTGTTCCAAACTTCTGCGAGAACTTCTCCAGCCTTCTGAAAGTTGTTCTTTTCTAGGTCATGGTCTATAGTTCGCCCTCGTTCATCTAAATGGGTACCATAAGAATCATGTGGAAGTATAAGGCCAGATAATTCACGGCTTAGGGGCGCCATTCTTCTCTCTACGCGATTGAATGCGCTTCTGCCTGGTGCATTTGTGAAGAGGAATACGGCGTCAAGATCGTATTTCTTAAAATGCTGTATAGCTTGGGCAATAATCTTCGGGTACCTGGGATTTTCATCAGGCCCTCCATCTGATGAAATTAAAACCACAGGTTTCAGCCGTCCGTCTTCATCTCGCATTATATCTTTGAAATTATCAAGAGTGGTAACCTTTTCAAAATCTACAGCATGAGTAGATGCTGTAGAGGAAGAGTGCTTGCCACTCCTTATCGCCACATATGTTGGCCCAGAGTACGTTACTGCTTCAGCACGTCCCATATCGTTTGGTTTTATTATGCACCCAGCATAAACGCTAGGGATCAACTTGTGCCTTGCAGCAACTACCCAATCGTGGTCAGGTAATGACACACGATATTCAACATGCATCAGGAGTGGAGCTTGTTTATTCACGGCTGTCAAGCCTATTGGCACCCGGGCTTTATCGTCTTGTGACAGAAAAAACGCTTGGTTTGGCCCGAGAATAGATGCAACTGTTTCCAAAGATCTTATTGTGGCGACACAAAAATGTTGATCGATGTGAGCCTTGTGGTGATCTGCCTCAGGGCGACTCAATTTGACAGGCACGGTGACTACATGTCTTTTACCTTCCAAGGTGGTGTAATTTCTTGGGAGCAACCGAAGGTATGTGCTACTTCTCGAAATTTGGAATCCGTGTTCGTTTAGTTTCTCATGGAGGTCATTTAGTGTCCTGCAACTGCGAACTATTTCTGAACGACGTCGTTCTTCCGCAGAAGCACCAAACATGGCCAAATCGACGATAGTTTTTAGCAATAATGGTTGTTGCTCTTCCAGGCGCGGGCGACCTGGGCCAGAGCGTGATTTGAGAAGACTAACTATATCTGGACTTTTACTACAAGCCATATTAATCTTTGATTGCATTGATAATCTATGTGAATGGGAGTGACGCATATGTTGCTCCTTCTTTCGTAGTTCTTTTTTGCATTTATCAATTTCTTGACGCAGTTTCTTCACATTACGCTCACGCGTGTCATCTTCACTGGCACCCAAAGAATCCCTACGACGGACAGCTACGTCAAGTTCCATTTGAAGAAGGGTAATCTGATCCTTCAACTTATCCTGTGCGGGAGTAGCACGTACAGGCTTTGGCAGAGAGCTACTTGTACTTGGTGCAGCCAGTGAAATCTCGTAGCTATGCTCCAAATCTTCAGCTTTACGTTTCCATGAACCTGGAATACAAACATATATAAAGAATCACGCCTATATCCCTTGCGGAGTATGCAGAATGTAACGCCGCTTGAAAATGCGTGAAACTGGGCTGGAAATTTATATAAACGAAAAAAAAGACAACAAACAAATATTCAATATTTCATAATAATATGAAAAATCATTATTTATGAATAATTTAATTTTATATTATTTACTACCTGCTGGGGTGCATTTATTTGTGTCATTATTTTTAACAGTAATTCCCGACAATTCTGCAGGTGGATTTTTTTCGCTGGTATTCTGAAAATATATAAAATGTTATTATTATCATACATGTAAATTAATCATCCCCAAGTATTGTTTAGTATTTGTTATAAGCGGAAACAAAACGGCACACGAACCATGCACAATCCTTTATATTATTTTCTTAGAATAGAGGTGAATTTCGTGCAAGTGAGATTAATATCGTGCAACTAAATAAACCATCCTTCTTAGTATTTATCAAATACTAGCTTTTGCCCGCGGCTTCGCTCGCATTAGTAGGGACAAAAAGTAGCCTATGTGTTATTCTGATGTATAAGCTATATTGTGGTAAAGTTTCATTCAAATCCATTCAGTAGTTTTTACGTGAAAGAGTAACAAACATCCATACTTACAAACTTTCGCCTTATAATAGTAGTAGGATTGAAATAAACATAAAGAACGGAGGTAGCCAAGCGGGTTTCTTTGAGCGGCCCAACTATGCATAAATACTGCCATCATCCATTTGTAAATACATATTTAGTTTAATTTAGTAAAATTTACCTTTTACTCTGTTTTTTAAGCTTAGTAAACTGTCTCGTAGACAGCGTTCAGCTTAATATACCTACTAAAGTCCAGCGAGTGGAGAAGGCATTTATTGAGCCGATCTGACCTAGAGATTAATTATATAATTTTTAATATAATAATAAATAAATTAATTAATAGACAACACTCAACGGCTCACTATAAGGACCTATATAAACCTATTCGATTAAAGTGATTCTTAGTAAGGTTTATATGCATATTTTATATAAATATGTACTACTAAATATACCTCAATATTGTAAAAAATAGGTACATATAAGATTTAACAATGACATTTTACTTGATATTAAACTATAGGTAGAACTAACTTACGAAACGAATTAACGAATTAACTTACCTTTTTATTATTAGAGCAATAAAAGAGGATATTAGACGACTTCTTTGCTTGGTTTTTACGGCGGAGATCTTGTAAAAAACCATTCGCCCACTTTGTAAATTCTTCTTTTTGAGCATAATTTTCTTTTGAATTAGCCCATATCTCATTGAATTCTTTCTGAGCCACACTAGGTTTTTTTCCTTTCTTATACTCCGCAAATAGTTCTTGATACAGTTCACCTAGTTGAGACATTATTTTAACGTAAAAATTGCAAGGTAAACGGTTACGCATGCATTCGGCGGTAAAACATCGAAGCATCTGGCGACTGACTGTTCGGCGAGCGAGCCCAGTGGTCGGCGCGGCGCGCGGGGAGTCGTTGCTAAGCAACGGCGGGCGAGTCAATCAAGGTCATACTACAAATCGCAAAAATTTTCGCGCCGTTCAAAATTTCGGTTCAGAAATAGCTCTTTTTGGAAAAAAATTAATACACGTGATGTCTAACGAGACCCCCCCTCCCCCCTCGTGATGTTTCGTGATGTTTTCCGTACCCCCTCCCCCCCCTTTTGAGCCTCACGTGATTAATGGACGACCCCTTTATAATAACTTTCAACGAAAATTAGTTTGAACGAGATGTAGTAAGCACTTTTTGAGATATAGCACATTTTCGAAAACCGCAAATGTAAATGAAAAACAATGTTATATGTTGCTGACGAAAAATGATAAGTACCTAATAGAATTTTGGCTTGGTATAGGCAATCGGTACGTTAACTTGGTACGGAACCCTTCCTGGGCGAGTCCAACTCGCACTTGGCCGATTTTTCCTTATTACTAATATTATAAAGGAAAGATTTCCTGTATTCCCGTTTTGTATGTATTCAGGTATGTATGTAGGTATGTATGTATCAGGTATGTAGCGAATAAACTCAAAAACTACTGGACTGATTTCAAAAATTCTTTCTGCTACACTATCCCTGATTAACATAGGCTATAGAATATTTTGAAAAAGTTAGGGATTCGTATGAAAACTTCGATAATGTAACTCAAGGTATGAAAAAGGATACCAAAAAAAACCTATATGCCTCGCGGACCGAAGTATGATAAGGGTCGTGTGCACATCTATGAGATAGATAACTGCAGCACTTTCTTTCAATTGTAGACATAGGTTTCCATAGTAAAATGTATTTCTAACAATCTACACAATCAACTTTCGTAATAAAATAGCATAATATTTTAGTTTTGAAAACTGACAAGGTTCGATTTCCCACTACCGAGTACCGACCCATTTCCGAGTCGTGTACTATGAGTTTTTTTGAAAATCATTGAATGCAGTTTTTCTAAACTCTAATATCGACGACATGGTTCCATAAAACAAATATCTCTTATAGTTTCAAACTTTCCCATACTGACCCGTTGTCCGGTCCGGTCTAATGTTCTATATCTATACATATATTATAAAGAGGAAAGATTTGATTGTCTGTTTGTTTGTTTATTTGCATCGAATAGGCTCCTAAACTACTGGACCGATTTAGAAGATTCTTTCACCATTAGAAAGCTACATTCTTCCCGAGTGATATAGGCTAAATTTTATCCCGATATTCCCACGGGTACCGGGTACCACGCGGGTGAAACCGCGAGGATCCGCTAGTCTATATATATAAAATTCAAAGTCCTGACTGACTGACTGACCGACTGACTGACTGAGATATCGACGCACAGCCCAAACCACTGAACCTAGAGACTTCAAATTTTGCACATAGATACGTTATACAGTTTAGGCATCCACTAAGAAAGGATTTTTTGAAATCCCACCCCCAAGGGGGTGAAATAGGGGATGAATGTTTGTATGAAAGTCCATCAGTTTTGAAGTTAGGATCTTCAAACTTTGTATTTAGGCTGGCAATTGAAAATTAAAATTTTCCTGCGTCGGCGTTTTTGACAATTCCACCCCCGAAGGGGTAAAAAGGGGGATGAAATGTTGTATCTGGAAAGTCCTTCATTAAATTTTTTATTTAGGCTTATGGTCGGAAAGTAAAACAAATAAGCCAACACATATTTCGAATTTTGTCGAAAACCAACCCCTTAGAGGTTAAATGGGATAAATAAACCTAAAAATCGATATGGATGTCGTTATTGAGGTTTTATGGGATGACGATTGCAAAAATGGCATTTATTTTGATGTTTAACACGCTGAACATGATTCAACCCCTAAAAAGTTGAAATGGGGGTGAAATAGACATTTAAACTTGAAACTTTGTAGGCTTACTTCTTATAACAAATAGGCAACCCGAAAAATGGAAAATGAAGTATTTAGAAAAAATCGACCCGTTTCACAACCAGCTCCGATGGGACTCGAACCCACGACCTTTCGCTTTCCGGGCGACTGCTCTAACCACTGAGCTACGGAGTCGTAATAGTAATAGGCAACCCATTTCGTAGTTTTCCGAAAATCAAATCCAGGGAGTAAATAGGGTATGGAAACCTAATACATCTTAAGTACCCTAAAAGTTCTTGGTACCTAAGCTACTCGGAACTAACTTTTTGATTGTGAAACAGACACTTATTATTTACTAGCTTCCGCCCGCGACATCGTCCGCGTGGACATTCGAGAAAATACTTAGGGGACCAATAACCAGGATAAAAAGTATTCTATGTTTTAATTTCATAAAAATCCGATCAGCCGTTTCTACGTGATTAGGCGGGTCCTCCCTCACCAAGTGAGCAGCCTCGTGCGAGGCCCGCCGCACGTGGCAAACGTTCTGCCTCGAACGAAGAATACCTAATACCTAATATCCTGGTTATTGGTCCCCTAAGTATTTTCTCGAATGTCCACGCGGACGAAGTCGCGGGCGGAAGCTAGTATAGAATAATATTGTATGTTATAATTAGTGTATAATGTTGTATAGACAATGGTACGGAACCCATCGTGCGCGAGCCCGACTCGCACTTGGCCGTTTTTTTTAAATACTAGCGGCAACATTTTTATAGGCAACCCTATAGATATATATTCTCCAAATCATTAATAGGAGTACGTAAAAATTAGGTTATTAGCAAAAACTCAATGAGCGCACTAATTTGCAGTGGGATCTAGAACTAACTCAAAAGAGAAATATGTAAATTATAATTGACACAAACCACATGACACAAACGGAAGAGCGGCATCGCGCGTTGCGCGTCTTAGCCGCATGGAACGGCAACGTCGCAAATTCGCTCGCAATCTTTGTATACGTACACGACTAATGTCACACACACATGCGTAAGTTTCATGAAAATGTTGAGTTGATTTGTGCTATAATTCTGAATGAAAGTATGTAAAATATTCATTTCGCGCCTACTTAAACATGAGAAAAGACTATAGAACACATAATTTACCATAAATGGTGAATCCTAACATAGTTAAAGGTGAACGTTTTTTGTATGGTAATCGTTTGACCTTAAAACGGTATTTTTATATCTCTCATAGTTTGGCTGGACTGCTATGGTTCCACATCAGAAATTGCGAACTTCAAAATAAATTATAGCTAAGTATATGTTGGCAAGGACCAATAGCTGTATAACAAAAAAAACTTTCATCAATATCCGTTCCGTAAACTTTTTTGCCGACGTCATCACACGAAAACATTCATCCCCTGTTTTCACCCTCTTTAGGGTAGTTTTTTTTACAAACTTTGAATGTCGTATTTATTTATCTAATCAAAAGCCTATAAAATAATTTTGAAGCTTCTAGCTTTAAAAATGACGTAATTTCCATACAAACTTTCATCCCCTATTTCAACCCCTTACAGCCCTTTGTTCACATAAAAAAGTAGCCTATGTCCTTTCTCAGGCTCTAGACTATCTCTGTACCAATTTTTATTCAAATCGGTTCCGTAGTTTAGGCGTGATTGTGTAACACACAGACAGACAGATTCGCATTTTCGCATTTATAATATAATAAAGTAAGGATTGCATAAGATTTTCTTTCATATCATCTGCATACAGCAAAACATGTGAGTGGATGAAACACGACCTGCGAGGCGATTCGCAGATCTAAAGAGATATCTCTAACTCTAAATCTATGCGCGCCATGCGCGGTCAAATTGTACTAACTTGTAGTAAAAATGTACTGTAAATAGCGCCAAAAACATCCCAGTCGCGGGCATAGTTATCTTAAACGCACAAATGTTACAAAAAGACAAAAAAAAACTATAGTATTTAAACATGCAACTTTACGCGCGACTATTATGTCGACTGACATTTACCACTTGTTGAAAGTCAAGCGCTGGCATAGACATTTCTTTAATGTGTGCTCCAAATCAAACTTCCCATATATCCTTAAAATCAGACAAATTTTATTCAGATGCTCTACATTAGGATATCGAGTTCAATTGGCTTGGATACCGGGCCATACGGGAATAGTGGGTAATGAGACTGTCGACCTTATTGCTAAAGAAGCTACCACCAACGGATTTTCTATCCACGACAAAGCTTTCGCGCACGACCTTATCCCAATTGCTTCACAAACCATGCGAGCTGTCTGGGAAACCCAATGGCGAGAAATTAGTAGAACAGTCGGTAAACACTATGCTGACGTACAACAATCCCTACCAGTTAAACCATGGTTTTTCAAATATAAAAAGGCATCGAAACCATGTACATCTGTCGTGTGTCGATTGAGGCTAGGCCACGCATGTACCCCTGTCCATCTAGCAAAAATTAGGGTTAGAGACTCGTCGCTTTGCGAGTGCGGTCTATAGGAGGGAACGACTGATCACATTTTCTTCAATTGCCGCAAAGTCAGTTCGACTTCACTGTATGATGTCCTCCCTCCATGTATCCCTAAACCTACCAACTTTAAAAGTGTCCTCAGTTACGTAAAACCTCCTGGCATCTCTGTTTTGTGTGACTTTATTACTAAAAATAATATACGATTATAATTTATTTATTTATAATCTACTAACACATTTTATATAAAAGTATTGTGCGCGTCTTTATTTCAGATAGGTCCACAGCAAGTTCTACAGCCTCAAAATTCTAAAACTTAGACCACCTACGTTGTATTCTTACGAGACGCCTTGAAGAAGCAGAGTCTGTAGGAACAAAAAACTGAGCGAAAAACTGGACATTGGCGAAATCCAAAAGGGAACCGCCACCACATAAAAAGAAGAAGAAGAAGAATGTGTCTACAAAAATCGACGACATCTGCCACTTTATTTCGACAGTACAGTACAGTGTGTCAATATCTGGAACTAAAATTATGACATGGGAATAGAATAAGGCTTATGTTTCCGACCAACCACGACGATCAGCATCTGACAAATCCCAAGATAATAACAGAGGCCCTAACTGGTATCCCTGGGGATCACCAGACAGTATAAGAGGTATAACATTAGAATTACAAGCACAACAGAACTGACGCTCTAGAACCTTCGCGAATAAAGACACTAATAATTATTATTATTTATAGGGGGGACGCCAGCAAAGCCGGACGGGTGATCAGTCACCTAGGTCGGGACCATTCCACCCAGTTCCCCAAGAATAAACACAATTATTATGAATTTGGGCGATAATTGTGTACCATGCGAAAGTGACCATGAATACTTACATTACGTTCACCATACTGAACTTTTACTTTATCACTGGGAGCATTTTTCAGTAATATTGTAATAACAACTTGAGACTCAGTCTGGTACCAGTCATGTTTGATTTTTGGTTTCGCTGCCTGGAAAAATAAACACAAATAAATTTAAAGAATTATAATTTCTAGTTTGCATTTTAAGGCTATTGCCATTTAGACAGTTTAAACAGTTTATGAATAATTAAATTTATGATCCAACTGTTAAGCGCCCCACAGATGGATCAGTTTGCATGTCAGCAGCGGCTATCAGTTGGTTTACGAAACTGATAAACGTTTACGAAAACTCGGATGAACAGCTCCCATGTCGGTAAAGCAGTCAAAGGACATGAAAGAGATAGAGCGATAGTTTTCGATTACGAATACAGTTTGCCAAACTCATACTAGTACCGACAGGCTGTTGCCGCAAGCCGACTGATCATCTGTGGGCTCCTTTACATCTAGGGTTCCAATTCAGATTCAACTCTAAAAACTGGATATTTAGAGTTGAATCTGCTGGCGAAATCCGGAAGGGAAACGCCATTGCATAAAAAGCAGAAGAACCCCAGTTAAATCTAGGTCAGATGAAAGGTATGGTAGAACAGAGAGATTTAGAAAGAAAGATTGTTAAATACAATCTTAATTTTTTATTTTACACTAGCGGCCGCCCGCGGTTTCCCCGCGTGGTTTTCGTTCCCGTGGGAATATCGGGATAAAAAGAAGCCTAAGTTACTCCTTATTACGTCAGCTACCTGCCAGTGAAAGTCCTTTCAAAATTGGTCCAGCTGTTTCAGAGATTAGCCGGAACAAACAGACAGAAAAGGCAGACAAAAATTGTAAAAAATGTTATTTTAGTATATGTACCGTCGTATATATAATCATATGCATGTAGTGAAAAGCGGTTATTTTAATATTACAAACAGACAATCCAATTTTAATTATTTGTATAGAAGAACAATAGCTCTCCGACCTAAATCTTTGTTAAAAGAGAAACAATGAATGTGAAGTTAAGTATCAAAAATAAAATAGACCAATACAAAGCCATTTGGTTTCGTATTGTTTTATTTTTGGAAATACGAAATATAATCTTGATTGGAAAGAAAGCAAATTCGAAAGTTAGATGGTAACAAAAAAAAATGCCTTTTATTACCTCAGGAGGGGCGTTATCCGACTTGTCAGTCATATTTAAAAGTTTTCTAGTCTGAAAATCTCACAATTCAGCTGAATTATTTTCGCAAAAACCGAAAATTCGAAAATCACTCTCGACGACTTTTCTAGATCAACAAACTTCACGAAGTGACATTAGTTTTCTTAAAATTTTCCACAGCATTGAACAGTAGCAAAAATTAACACGACTTTCATAGTAAGTTTCGGACCCTTTTATTTATATGTCGGCAACGTGCATCACAAAGCCTTCGTTCGCACGGGAGTTTTTTTGGACGCGTTATTTTTAACTCTTTGAATAGAAATTCAAATAGGCCGCGCTGCTTATGAATAGTCAGCTTCGCGCGATAAAAGCGTCCATATAGCTCCCGTGCGAACAAAAGCTCACAATGGCCGCACAATGGCTACGCTGCGTCCCATCCATAGAAAATCTAGCGTATCGTATGCACCCACCACCCAGTAGTGCCACGAATGCATTCGCAGCTCGCGAGCCATTTCTTTGTTTGGTTTATTAATTTTGTTCAAAGCTTGTTTCGGACCGCTCAGCTGATATTGAAGTTTCTTTTGACATTTTTGTCAAAATCAGATGTAAAATGTCATTCACAATGTTTTTAGCTTTTATTTGAAAATTTTAGGTAAAAATACAATTTTAGTTTGTTCAGTAACATTTCACAGTGCAATTCCTCCTTATCGTAAATATTCACGGATACATTATAATATAATGCGCGTAAGTTAGTAAATAACAAAGTTAGGTTATATTGAATTATTTTGCCTCTGTTTTTATTAGCTTCTCTTTCTTATCTTCACGACTTTATCATGTTTTCAAAGAGATATTAAGCATTTACATTCAAAGATTGTTGTATTTTATCAAATTGACATTGAGTTCCTTCATCATTTAACCATAATAAATGAAACATAAGAATGTAAGATTTTAATTCTTAGATACATTTTTAAGTTTGCTTCTCTTTAATACTTACCAAATAGGTTCATTCAGGACATTTTATAATATGGATAAGCCGGTTTATCAGCTTTGTTTATTGTCATAAAACCTCATTTTATGGAATCAAACATATTTTCATTTCAATTTTCAGCTTTGGTCTCCAGCTCTTCTAGTCAAAGTATACAGTAGAGTTTTGATCAGAAAAGCCAGTAACAGTGCAAAGATGAGTAGAAACAAAATAGCAGTTTGCCAAATGACCTCTGTGGCAGATAAGGCACAGAATTTAAGTGTTGTCAGTAAGCTTGTTGACGAAGCCGCTAAGGATGGGGCACAGGTAAAGAATAAAAATAAGTACCAGGCATACTCCATTCAGCGAAGCAGAATACTTTGATATGTCTCTTTATCTATTATTTATTACTAGCGGCCGCCCGCGGTTTCATCCGCGTGGTTCTCGTTCCCGTGGGAATATCTGGATATAAAGTAGCCTAAGTTACTCCTTATCACATCTGCTAACTGCCAGTGAAAGTCCCGTCAAAATCGGTCCAGCCGTTTCAGAGATTAGCCGGAACAAACAGACAGACAGACAGACAGACAGGCAGACAGACAAAAACTGTAAAAAATGTTATTTTGGTATATGTACCATATATATAATCATATGCATGTAGTAAAAAGCGGTTATTTTAATATTACAAACAGACACTCCAATTTTATTTATTTGTAGATGTATAGATTATTTACAAGGGGGGACACCAGCGAAGGGGATGGATGTGTGATCAGTCACCTTGATAGGAACCATTTCACCCAGTTCCCTAAAGTCTCTTTATCTAAGAAATGTATTTAAAAATATGAAATATGTATTTTCATATACATTATCGATTTTATAGTATGAAAACATGGGATACTTTGAGTACCTAAATAAGTTTTCCATAATTTTATTATTGCAGTTTATATGAAGTATAAGAGAAACATCAAGATTGTTTAGGTAAAATCTTTTGGTACACTGAATATACTATAGCTAGCTTTTCCTCCTCTGTGGTCTCTCCTCTCCTCTTCCTCTCCTCTTCAACCGCCTCTGTGGTCTAGTGGTTCATACCACCGATTTCAGACCCAGAGGTCCCGGCTTCGATTTCCAGTGGGGGTACATATTGTATTCGGTTTGGTTGGTGGTAGGACTTGTTCTTAGTCCGCCTGGCTAGCTACCACCATCTTATCTAAGTCTGACGCCATAACAATGATGTTTTCAGCATTATTGTGTTCCGGCAGTTAGAGATAAGATAGCCAGTCCCTCAGTTATTGAGGATTCCGGGAGTAGTGCGCTTCCACCTTCAGCCTTATCACCACTTATCATCAGGTGTGATGAAGGCTGAGTGCTACCCCGTTGTGAATAAATAAATAAATAAAAATAAATAATTCCTCTGTGGTTCTTGAGTGGTTTTACTGTATACATTTGTATATAGTACACACCACAAAACTATCAGCACACAATACTATTGTGTGCACTACTACCAGGCGTCTGTCACTCGATGTACTTGCGCACAAATCTCGCCCTCACCGCCGGCGGTGAAAATCCATAGTAATTAGGTCCGCAAAAGAGCTAGAATATATGCGATAGAAAGAGATGCAACGAGCGGCCGTTCGTAATTTGCGCCGTACAAGCTGAATTCCACTTTATTGCGTTATAGTTAGAGTAGCTATTTATTTAAATGGCTTAGCGGAGTGCTGTATCTGTTACTAGTAACTATTTAGTAATCTGTGCTACTACTAAGTGGTGCAAGTACTTTAGTTACTTATGTTGAAACCAAACCTTTTTTTTTATAGTGCATAGGGGAATGCATTTATGTTATGTGGGACTCTCCTGGCCACTTCCTGATCCTCCATCCAGTGTCTGATACTCAATGGGGGATATTCACGAACCGTCGGAAACGGAATCGGATTCGAATTCTGTGCTTTGTCTTTGTCTATTCTATAGTGTGTGACAGAGACAGGGCATGCATTCCGCTGTCGAGAGCGTTTCCGACGGTTTGTGAATCAGGGGGCAGGAAGGGGGAATACCCAAGTTGAAATCAAACCTAAAAATGTATGTGATACTTACTTTGTATTTTATATCTATTCAAAATTGAAAATATTATGATTTTTCAGTTGATTTTCTTCCCAGAAGCCTGCGACTACATCTGCGATAATAAGAATGACGTAGTGAAGTTCTCCGAACCCATATTAGGCGGTGAGACTGTGAGCAAGTATAGGCAACTGGCTGCCAAACACAAAGTTTGGTTGTCTATGGGCGGTGTACATGAAAAGGTAATTTTAGATTTATTTTAGAAATATCTTTAAAGGCCTGATCAGACGAGGGACTTTTGTCCCCGTCGTGGGACAAGAAGTCCCTGTATGCCTAAAAATGTCCTCCCGAGTACTTGCCACGTACTCCATACGGTGTGCGGTCATTTATTTATTTATTATTTATTTATTTATTTATTTTCCCACAGATATACATAAATTTACTAATTCTAAAAACAAGATAAGTAGCCCGGAGACGTACTTCACTATCGAGCGCTCAATGCAGACTAAAGTTCGTTGTGTGCGTTGTTGCGCCTAGTTACGTTAGTACTATTTTTTCGGGGACTCCCGCGAACTTTTGTTCAGTCCAGTCTCTCGGTGTCCGCGGTACTTTCGGGGACTTTTGTCTGCGGTACTTTAATTTCCTTGTGTGCGTTCTTCGATACAATTTATAAGAGATCTATATCGATGGACAAAAAAGTACCTGGCGGACAGTCCCTCGTCTGATCAGGCCTTTAAGGTTTATAATTTTTAAGTAGCATTGTATTGCTAACGCGAAAAGTAATGAATACATTTATAATAGTAGTTTATGTGACTGTCAGATAATGAGGGGTATTAAAACACGAGTGGGATGCTAGCTAAGCTAGCTAAGAAGCTATTAAAAAACTCGCCAAGGCTCGTTTTTAATAGCTTCCCACGATTGTTTTAATACCGAGTTGTGTGCAGTCTCATACACTACATATCTACACTCATATATTATATACTAAAGATGATGTAAAATAATAAGTTTTTAGTAAAAATTTAATTTTCATGACAAGCTTTTTTGCTGACTGTACTTAAATATTGTATTGTCATCTAAAGCAAACAAAATTTTAGCTCCATCGTACACTGGGAAGTGGGTCATATTATGCTTGCAAGATTTGTCGCCCACTAACTAACTAACATGGCAAGTTAATAAAAAGCTTGTAAAAATAGGCAATGATATTTTAGGAAGTGCGTCTACCCATGAAACTGAAAAACTTTCGTTTAGAAATACGGGTTGGTTTTTTCTAATCATCATCATCATCATGTCAGCCATTTTAAATTTCCAGGATGAATCCAAACCCGACAAGATGTTCAACACTCACATAATTATCGACGACAAGGGAGATATAGTGCAAGCATATAGAAAGCTACACTTATTTGATGTTGAGATTCCGGAGAAGAACGTGAGATTGAAAGAGAGTGACTTCTCTCACGCTGGGTCGCATGTTGTCACACCTGTTGACACCCCGGTTGGGAGAGTAGGTATGTAGTTGTTGTCTAACTCTAAATAGTGTAGGCAATGAAGCTAGTTGACCCCCACAGTAATTCCTCAGTCAGAAAAAACTTTACAGCATGATAAAGTATCAATAAATTAAAAGTATTGTATAAATTCCCAAATAATAATAATAATAGAAGGCTTATTATTTTTTAATGAAAGTCTTATTTAATTGATATCTTTTTTAGGAAAAATGCTCTGTCTAAACTTTCTTCATCGTACATATTCATGAAATGTATAAAAACAATAATATGAAATATTAAAAAAAATATCCCAGCAGAAACACCAAATTTCAATAAAATAATTGTTGTGACTTGGACCGAAAAATGTCTCTTTCGAACTTTTTTACGGATTTATACCATTTTGCCAAGCGTACTAATGTTTGAAAAAGCTTTGGAATTTTATCAAGTATCACATACTAGTATAAATAACTCATTTGGTAAAATAAATTTGGACTGAGAAATTACTCGGTTCAAAATATAAACAGATTTGTATATTTAGGTATAAATACCTAACTTCCGTGTGTGTTTTTTTTTGGATAATCATTTAAAAGTTTATGGCTTATGTTATTTTATAACCCAGCAAAGTTTCATCGACTGAGGAATTAATGTATGGGTCTCCTTACAAAGAATTTGTTCATTGCCTACACTATAAAGGGCCCCACAGACTATCAGTCCGCCTGCCTCCTATTCATTGGCCCTGAACCAAGACTGCCAATCACACATAAAATCACTAAAAACATTATAGAGATTAGCACAATCAAAGAAACCAACTAAAGATGGATGAAAAGAAAGGACTGCAGACAGTCTAAGATTTTCATCAAATCAGTTGACAAGAAAAAAACTAGAGAGTTGTTGAAACGTAACAGGAGAACCGTAAGAACGATTGTAGGAGTACTGACTGGACATTGTCCACTAAACAGACACCTATCAGTGATCAAACGGACAGAGGACCCAATCTACCCGCAATGTAAAGAAAGAGGAGAACAAGCTACCACTTCATGGCAGAATGCCCAATCTACGCATCACTGCGCTGGGAGCTCTTTGGAGCGGACAAGCTTAAGGAAGAGGATATAAAGCAGTTAACGATAAGTCAACTCAGCAGGTACTGTAAGCGTACAAGTAGGTACGAGGGTCCGACGCCGCCGGTGAGGAAAACGTTAACCCGCCTCCCCCGCTCTCAGCTGCTTGGGGGACTTGGGGAACTGGTTGAAATGGTTCCTATCAAGGTGACTGATCACCCGTTCGGCTTCGCTGGCGTCCCCCTTCTAAATAAATAAAATCAGTCCGCTTGAAGGCAAACTAACGGCCTGTTAGTTAGCTGCAATCAGCCACACACTCACAGTTTTACTTACACCGAATGTCAGGCGGCTTGACTGTCCGATCGAGGACTGCACGCGAACTGCCGGAGGACTGATAGCTTGTGGGACCCTTACCTCAGGCATGTTTTTAATGGCTCCAAAGGCGTTGTCAGCCCATGGTCCTGGGAAGGGCAAGTTGCCAAGGGCAATAGTGTGGCCTCAAAGCCGGTTTTCGACTATTGCCGACAGGCAATGATAGGTCTAGTATGTGGCCGATGGAGGTCGCGAACGGCAGACGGCCTATCCAATCTAGGACTGCAAGTGTAATTATAGTCTGTTGGGCCCTTTAGAGAAAAAATATATTTAGTAACATGATTTAATCGCACCATTTTGCTTCACAACAGGTTTATCTACATGTTACGATATGCGTTTTCCCGAGCTAAGCACATCCTTAAGCATTATGGGAGCCGAGATACTCACTTACCCTTCGGCCTTCACCTACACCACTGGAGAGGCGCATTGGCATGTTTTGCTCAGGTAGGTACTATTTAATAGTTGTTTTTTAAATAGACACCATCATATACATATCCCCAACTAGGGTTGCCAGGTCTTAAATCCGAAAAGCAGGACTGGCCAGCTAGTTTATCCGAACTGGTATCAAGGCCGGACACCAAGATCATAAGACATGCTTTCTGTGGAATAGATATTGATTTATTAGCAGAATAAAGTTATTTTTAGTAACTAAAAAACACTACTGAACGCTAGATAGGTGGTTTTAGATATTCCACACAAAAGAAATGTCAATCTAGTTGACAAACGCCCTTCCTTATACTACCTTATAGTCAAACGCATGAAAGGCGATAATATTAAATTGTTTTCAATACCCATCCCAGTTGTTCAGTACACCCCTGCCTAGACCGCGGAGTCAGCATTGGCGCAGTGGAAGGCTATCATGAGTATAGACTCCGGACAAATCTTGGTTTCAGCCGGGATGTAACTGAACAATAGGACTGCGATACACAGTGGAGAGAATGTTAAGTAAGGTGATTTCACATACGGTTCTGTGGTGTCGAAAATCTCCTCGGCTGCGGCGAGACGGGGCGCGCGCCCCAGGTATCTTCTTCTTCTGCAGACCTTACCAATTAGTGACCTCACTCACAACACAAATAACAGCGTTCACAAGACACTGGGCGTTTCAACAATAGATACACAAAGACACACACATGGGAGCTTTTTTTATTACGATATAGTGTCTCGACAACAAGCGCGTGTGGTAGAAAAGGTTATCTTTCAAAGCATCCGCGACCGGCCACTCCAGAGATGGCATCAAAACCTTGGTCGTACAAAACGGGATCACATAGATAATTTAAGATGGATTCAAACTCGATATGCCAGGCACATTCAACGCGAGCGACCTTTAACAAATTCAGCAAAATTATTCCGACATTTTCTTACAAGAATTTCAATCAAGTGTCACTGTCAACTTCAAGTGACAGCTAATGTCAATTTGACGTGACATTAGAGTTGCGTTCAGAAACGTCGATCTTTTCCGAACATCCCCCCGCCCCGGACCGTTAAGAACGGTACGTCAATCTACGGGTAATCGGGAGAGCCCACTAACTGCTCTCTTCAAAACCGAATCTCGAACCAAAACCTCAGCAAAACGAGGAACTCCGTCAGTTCCGGGGTAGAGTTTAACAATGCGCCCCCTTCGCCAACATAGGGGCGGCAGGTTAGCATCCTTAATCAACACGAGGTCGCCAGTCTGGGGTGGGGTGGTTTTATCTGTCCACTTCACGCGCTGTTGTAGGATATGCAAATACTCCATCGACCAACGTGCCCAGAAGTTTTGGGACATCTGTTTCAAAAGTTGGTATCGCGACAAACGATGGGATCCTACATCCTGAATCGGATATTCAGGCAACGCCAAAAGGGGCTGTCCGATCAAGAAATGACCTGGCGTCAACGCTTCCAGGTCATTCGGGTCCGAAGACAACGGGCACAAGGGTCGCGAGTTGAGGACGGCCTCAATTTTACAAAATACCGTATCAAGTTCCTCAAACGTGAGAATAGTTTCTCCAATCACGCGACGCAAGTGTGTCTTGGCAGCCTTTACACAAGCTTCAAAAATTCCTCCCCAGGTCGGACAAGCTGGAGGGCTAAACTTCCAGATTATCCCACGCCGGGAGAGGGTGGTTCCAATGTCTATTTTATTATCAACAAAAAACTTAACTACTTCCTTAAGATAATTACACGTTCCCTTATAATTAGTACCACAATCGGAACGTATCAATGACGGCAGTCCTCTACGGGAAACAAATCTGCTCAAGGCGGCGACAAAGGCTTCGGTAGACAATTCCGAGACAATTTCCAAATGGACAGCCTTGGTGGACAAACACACAAACACGCACAAGTACGCCTTATAGGTTTTAGCATTACGCAGTCTCGAAGCCTTTACAGTAAAGGGACCGGCGAAGTCGGTGGCGACTCCGGCAAAAGCTCTACATTCCGTGACGCGATCAGCAGGCAAATCACCCATCTGGGGCTGCATGGTCGCGGCCTTCAATCGATAACAAGGCAGGCAACGGAAAACCACAGTGCGAATGGCTCGACGAGCAGACAAAATCCAAAATTCACGCTGCAAAATGGCCAACAAAGCATTACAGCCAGCATGTTGTGCATTCACATGGCGATCTGTTATTATCAGTTGAGTCAAATGTCCGGCTTTAGGTAACAAAAGGGGGTGACGAGCTCCATACGGCAAGTTCGCATTTCGAAGTCTTCCGCCGACTCGCAAAAGCCCACTCTCGTCCAGGAAGGGATTCAATCGCGATACCGCGCCCTTCAACTTGCGACGGCCTAAACGCAAAATTTCAATCTCGGACTCAAAACTATCAGCTTGTACTCTCCGGACCCAAAACAAGAGCGCGTCCCTACGCTCGTCCGGAGTGAGAACCGACGAATCACGCCTCGCGCGTGGGTTTCTGCAATTGTACACAAAACGTCTGATCCAAGCGGTAACACCAAGCAGCTTCTGTAAGGAGCTGTACCGATCCAACAACAAATCCTTTTCCCCGGCGGGGTTAGTCTCCAGGACGCATGCCCGCATATCAGGAACGGCTACGTTCGACAACGCGGGAGAGGGCGGCCACTCCGACTCAGGCCGCATCAACCACTGGGCCCCACCAGAGGGGGTGGTTAATTAGGGTTGGGGCTACACAACCCCGAGACGCACAATCCGCGGGATTCATGGTTCCCGGCACGTGTCTCCAAATCAACTCGATGTCGGAATTACAAATCTGCGACACTCGATTGGCCACAAACACGTCCAAGGTGTGCGCCGGAGCCTTCAACCAACAAAGGACGACCTGACTGTCCGTCCAAGCATAAACCTCTTGTATTGCAATAGATCGACCTAAAGTGAGCCATACGTGGTTCAACAAACGCATTAGGAGGGCAGCTCCACACAATTCCAACCTCGGGATCGTATGACGAGTCCGAAGGGGAGCGACTTTGCTTTTCGCTATCACCAGATGCACAGCAACAACTCCGTCAACAGTAACGGTGCGGAGGTACACGGCCGCAGCAAATCCACGTTCGGAGGCATCGGAAAAGCCGTGAAGAGTAACTTTACAATTTTCAGAAGGGAGGAATAGCCTCGGCAAATGCACTTCATTAATCTCGGGGAGGGATGAAACGAAGCTCGACCAATCTCGGAGTAACTCGTCCGAGAGGGGTTCATCCCACGACACACCCGAAGCCCATAACCGTTGCAAGAAACACTTGGCCATAAACAGCACGGGGCAAATCCACCCATTGGGGTCAAAGGTACGTGCGACAGTAGACAATACTAAACGCTTGGTCCAGACTTTCGGTGGTCGTAAATCCACACAATAAGTGAACGTGTCAGAGACCGGTTTGTACTGTACGCCAAGGACGGTCACCACATGGGGATTATCAACATTTTCGAATAGGTGGGGGTCCTGCTGGTGCTCTTCGGGCAAACCTACCAGTACCTCAGGCGCGTTGGATATCCATTTCCTCAACTCGTAACCTCCCGACTTCAAAAGGGCGGTGAGTTCGTCTCTCAGGACAATCGCCTCTGAGACAGATGAGGCGCCCGTGCAAATGTCATCCACATAGACGTCACTGGCCAAAATGGCGGAGGCGCGAGGGTATCTCAAGCGCTCCTTCTCGGCCAACTCCAACAAAGAACGAATCGCAACAAACGGGCTCGAAGCCAAACCGTACGTATTCGTATTCAATTCATAAATCAACAAGGGGTCCCTAGGACTCTCTCTCCACAAAATCAATTGGTACCTCCTATCCTCTGGATGGATGACCGTTTGTCTGAACATCATCCGGATGTCAGTCATAAATACAATTTGGTGCCGCCGGAAGTTGGTCAAAATGTCTGAGATCTCCGTGTGCAGCTTGGGACCTACATGCAGACACTGGTTCAAAGACGCTCCAGTAGAGGTGGGAGCCGAACCGTCAAAGACCACCCGAATCTTTCCGGATTTCAAGACGGCGTGGTGCGGCAAAAAGAAGTGCTCAACGGAGCGCCAATCCAAATCGCTCACGGACATGTGCCCTAACTCCTCATACTCCCGCATGAATTCAACATACTTCTGGCGGAAGACCGGATCCTTGCTCATGCGACGCTCCATCGCCACTAGCCTACGTTCCGCTAGCGGTCGGGATTCGCCCAGAGGAGGTCGGCCGGCACGAAAGGGGAGACGGGTGATCAAACGACCAGAGCGGAGGCGACCAGTGTTATTCTGGTAATACAACTCGCATTCATCCGCTACTGGGTCAACCCGTGGGGCTGGTGGAGGTTCCTCAACCTCCCAAAACTTCTGCACCACTTCGGAGAGAGACACATTAAAAACAAGACCGCGATCCTCATCTGGGGAATCCAAAACGCGGCGAGCAGGGCCCATCACAACTGTACCGAGTGTCGTCTGCAGAGCTACCAAGCCATCTGGCTGCAAAACTCGCTTCCCCGTCAACAAAACTCGCCCCAGGACATCGGCTCCAAGGAGAGCATCAATCGGGCCTGGGCGGAAGAAATTTGGATCGGCGAGTGGGGAATCAGACACCAAAGACAACATACTCGGTCCCAAGTCAACTGAAGGTTGACGGCCAACAACTGTGTCCAACACAATCGCCGAGGTCTTAATGCCTGGCGTGGACCCATTACGTGATGTAAATGTGAAGTCAACATGCCCTAACAACCCGGGGACTTTCACATCGCCAACACCTCTCACGCCTTCCGTGTGGGGGTGCACCTTGAGGCCCAACCGCCTAACTAACCAAGATGACACAACACACCCCTGAGCACCGGAATCCAACAAGGCGCGAACTTCCACAAGGTCGCCATTCAATCCCCTGACAAGCACAGAGGCCGTGGGCAACAAAACGGTCTCTGGAGGGGTGGCTACAATCGACCGTAAACACGTTGATTGCTAGTATGTGGGGTCCCCAGACGTCCCCCCATGGTAAGGGGGTCGCTCATAGCGATCCAGTGGGTCCCAATCTCCCACATACTGCCTACGTCCAATTCGCCCGGTATCAGGCGGGTTATATCTCCCGGCCCCTTGAAGACGGGGCGGGCGCCGCTCCAAACGCGGGTATTCGGCGAGCGGCGGCGAGAATCGGTGCCTATCATCCACCGTGTACGTCGCCCCATAGTCGCGGGGGCACGGTGACCGATTTTCAGAGGGGGGGTCCCGGGGACCCCCGGCTGTGCGAGGCTCAACACGTTGCGGGGGGCTTCTACGACCTCCCGCAACGCTCGCAAAATCGAACCCCCTAGTTGGGGACCGATTTCCCATGGGGGGGTCCGTGGGACCCCCGCCCGTGCGAGGCTCAAAACGTCGCGGGGGGCCTCTACGACCTCCGGCAACGCCCGCATAACTCATCCCCATCCTTGGGGATCGGTTTCCCATTGGGGGGTCCCTGGGACCCCCGCCCGTGCGAGGCTCAAAACGTCGCGGGGGGCCTCTACGACCTCCGGCAACGCTCGCATAACTCATCCCCATCCTTGGGGATCGGTTTCCCATTGGGGGGTCCCTGGGACCCCCGCCCGTTTGAGGCTCCAAACGTGGCGGAGAGCGTCTGGGGCCACTCTGGTGGCCACTAGAACTGCTGCGGGATTCAAACACCGTGGGGGGTCCGAGACCCCCACCCATACGCGGTGATCCTGCAGCGACGCGCTGCGGCGCTCCGCCGCCCTCTGGGCTGTTCATGCAGAGGAGGGGATGGTGGTTGCCCTTACAAAAGCGGCATGGGTGCGCTTGGGTACATTCGCGCTGCATGTGCAGGCCCAAGCACGAGTAGCACCATGTCCGTTGTCGCGCGATCGCTCGACGGCCTTGGACGCGCTGGTCGAGGAACTTATCACAACGGGTCGTGCTGTGACCCGGTTCCCGACAATACAAGCAGCGGGCGGTCTCCTGGACGGCGGCATAGCGGCCGGGCGCGCGAGGGGCCATACGCCCCCTACGGGGGGGTCCGGTGGGGGATCTACTCTGTGGCACAGGTCGTTCGGGTCCCATAGGACCGGCCAGAGAGGAATTATCTGCCAGTCTACTTTCTCCTTCCAGGAACGTCAAGAGGTCCGAGAAGGGTGGCAGATAAGTCGCACTATCCCCACCATACTGCTGCTCAAAACGGACCTTAACAGAGTCCGGCAACTTTCCCAGGACAATGTGCAGTAACAAAAACGACCACTGCTCCACTGGGAGTTTTAAGTTTTTCAATGCGTTGTAGGCAACCAACAGCGGATTCAACAAAGCCACTCTCAAGTGCATCACGCTGGCAACGCGGGGTAAATTCAAAATGGCGGCAACATGGTTGTCCGCCAGACGTCGTACGTTCTGGTACCGACGGGCAATCAAATCCCTAGCAATAGGGTAGTTTTCATCCGAGGGGGCCAAATGTTGAACCGATTCAAGGGCCTCCCCTTCCAACACGGATAACAAATAAGCTAACTTCTGGCCCTGGGTCAAATCGTCCCGGGCATGTACAAGACTATCAAAAATATTAATAAAGCCCTCCCAGTCCTCTAGACGACCAGCAAAACGCCTTAAGTCTAAGGGGGCCAATCTAGCAAAGAGAGGGGGCATACTTTTAGATGTGACCGGGGACGGGCTCGGTTCATTCTCTCTTGCCACTTGCAAAGGCCGAGCCACCTGGGTAATTCTGTCCGCAAAATCATAACACTGGTCCACATCCAAATCGACTTCTTGTCGCATTTCCACATCGGCCTCAACAGTCCTTTCCAAAAATAAGGCATACTGTTCATCAACAACAGCCAAACGTACGGGCAGATCTACGTATCTGTTCAACAAGGCCTCCGTCCTATCAGGTCGATCCAACAATGCGACTGCAGACGCTAACCACCGTAACTCAGAACGTATTTTGGCTTTAGCAGAGGAGGCCGTCATTGTAACGTCACAAATTTATCAACAAAAACAACAAATTCAAAATATTCACTATAACACAAAATCTCCAATATTTTGAGGTTATTGATAACCACAAAATTCCAATATTACAACAACAAAGTATTTATAATGACACAAACTCTTAAATATCTGGAGGTTATCAGAAAACAACAAAACTCACTGACTATTGAAATTCACTCAAAATCACTGACTATTGAAATTCACTTGGATATCAACACAACATACTGTTACACAACAACAAGTTAATTTTAATTATTTCAAAGCACAAGTTTCAATGAGTTTCAATGTGTAAACAATGTCCCAAATCATTTAAGTTTCACTAAGTATTGAGTGCAAACTTATTAGCTAACCTTTTATTAGCTATTATTTTAGCAACAAACTTGTCAATATTCACAACTCAAATTTGCTGACAAAACTAAATAATAATTATTATGAACAAAGAAAGGCATCTGTTTATATTTTGGAACTTCAATACATGACAATTAATTACAAGACATGGAACCAATAACAAAGGAATGCCCTTTACTTTTCAAATGCAAGTTAATTACCATTTACAAGTACAAATTAATCTAGTCCGGACCAGACTGGGTCATCAAACGGCACTGATTAATAGACAAAATTTTGGCGTGGGCCTCTCAGGCCTTCAAACTACGCTCTGCTACCAAGAAATGTTCAGTACACCCCTGCCTAGACCGCGGAGTCAGCATTGGCGCAGTGGAAGGCTATCATGAGTATAGACTCCGGACAAATCTTGGTTTCAGCCGGGATGTAACTGAACAATAGGACTGCGATACACAGTGGAGAGAATGTTAAGTAAGGTGATTTCACATACGGTTCTGTGGTGTCGAAAATCTCCTCGGCTGCGGCGAGACGGGGCGCGCGCCCCAGGTATCTTCTTCTTCTGCAGACCTTACCAATTAGTGACCTCACTCACAACACAAATAACAGCGTTCACAAGACACTGGGCGTTTCAACAATAGATACACAAAGACACACACGTGGGAGCTTTTTTTATTACGATATAGTGTCTCGACAACAAGCGCGTGTGGTAGAAAAGGTTATCTTTCAAAGCATCCGCGACCGGCCACTCCAGAGATGGCATCAAAACCTTGGTCGTACAAAACGGGATCACATAGATAATTTAAGATGGATTCAAACTCGATATGCCAGGCACATTCAACGCGAGCGACCTTTAACAAATTCAGCAAAATTATTCCGACATTTTCTTACAAGAATTTCAATCAAGTGTCACTGTCAACTTCAAGTGACAGCTAATGTCAATTTGACGTGACATTAGAGTTGCGTTCAGAAACGTCGATCTTTTCCGAACACCAGTATTAGTACTCATATATACTAGTCAAAACAAAATAAGGGCCACCATGTTTTTTTAGTATTCTTATTAAGTTATTAAGTTTGGGGGTGGGAAAATTATTGAATTTAATTAATTGATTAATTTTTAATGTAATTAACTTAAAATTAATGTTTGGAATAAAAAACAAACGTCAATGTTAATTTTTTTAATAAAATAATCATTTTTTCTTAAAATTATGCATGACAAAAAAGGGTTTTCTTAAAAAAGTAAGTTTTTTTTTAGTTTTTTTTTTACTTTTATCAATACCGTGTATGGCCTCCCCTCTTCTGAACACATTCTTGAAGTCTGGATGGCATACTCTCAACCAGGGATCGCACCGTTTCTTCTGGAATTTGTTCCCAGCTGGTTTTGAGCACATTAATGAGTTGTGCTTCGTTGTGCACAGGCTGATTTGTGTTCCGAACGCTTCTTTTCAACAAGTCCCACATGTGCTCAATTGGGTTAAGGTCCGGACTGTTGGCGGGCCACGGTAACACCTGTATACCAGCTTCGTCTAGAGCTTCCCTGGTGGCTCTAGCTGTATGAGCGCGGGCATTATCGTGCATTAATTTGAATTCCGCACCAATTCTTTGTGCGAATGGCACCACATAGGGTCTTATGACCTGCTCAATGTATCGCTGAGCCGTTACTGTGCCTTCATTGAGAATTACAAGCTCTGTTCTACCAGAAAGTGAAATTCCCCCCCACACCATTACATTAGGACCCCCAAATCTGTCACTTTCATGGATGCAAGCATCTGAAAATCGCTCACCTTCTCGTCTCCAAACCCTAATACGACGATCATCACTGAAAAATTTCACTTTGGACTCGTCTGTGAATAATACCGTGCTCCAATCACTCATGTCCCATTGCTGGTACTGCCTTGCGAATGATAATCGGTTTGCACGATGCGCACTTGTCAATGGAATGCGTACTACGCGCCTCCTAGAGAATTGTTGATCTTCATGCAACCGATTTCTGATCGTTTGGTCACTAACGCGGGTACCCGTCGCCTGCCGCAAGCGGTTTTGTAAGGAGCGAGCGGTAACGAATCGCTCTCTGCGGGCAGTCAGGCGTATATAACGATCTTCCTGTGATGTGGTTGCTCGAATCCTGCCTGATCCTCGTCTCCTGGTGACACTCCCAGTCTCTTGAAATCGATTCCAAGCATTCTGGATCGCACGTCGTGAAAAACCTAGCTGCAGAGCTACAGAACGCTGAGAATGGCCCTCCTGAATCAATGTGATGGCTCTAGTTGTGGTCTGCAGGTCCATATGTCTTCGAATCCTCGGCATTGTTCTCTCAAAATGTTAATTCACGCTTAAACTTAGCAAAGTTTGTCTAATCACGAAGCAATCCAAAGTTGAACTGACTCAAAAGTTAAAAAATAAAGTCTTAAAATAGGGTAAATTCAAGTGGTTAAACAAAACTAACACATTCTACCCACTTAAAAAAAAGATGCAAGTGGTATTGTCGCATTAGTGTTTGTTAACACTTTAGTGAACACCACAAAAAAGAATTAGCCACTTAGGATCGCTTTAAAATTATAAAATTGAGTGAGACTTCAAAATAATCAAGTGGCCCTTATTTTGTTTTGACTAGTATTTATAAGCATCTACAAATTCTAAGTTGTTATTTAATTTTACTTTTTTTTGCATTGTAATTACCTAGTTTGTTTTTTTACCACTTTTGTCTTCTTTGTATTGTCACTTTTTGTTTTATTGCCGCTGTTCATTTTCTCCCTGACACCCTTTCCGGTTGACTGGAAGAGAATGCATATTAGCATTAAGTCCGCCATTTGCTGTATTTTGCAATAAAGATTAAATAAATAAAAAATAAAATACATTTGTTTATCTAGATGACTTTGTTTACAGGAGTAGATTATAATTATTTTGTGCCTGGCCTCTTCCGTTTTCTACAAAAATTCCGCCAACGTCCCGTTATGAGATACACGGTGATTAAGATAAATGCTCGGTAATTTTGAAGATTTCATTCCTTGACAGTTCTCTTCCAGTAACCTCGGGAAAGCCTTGCCGTTGCTTAAGTAGTTCATCACAACGCTAAAAGAAGATCGTCAGTTCTTTAGGGAATATAATATGTTAGCAGAATGTAGTTTTCCTAATGAACTATAAGATAAATGTGTAAACAAAATATCCTGACGATTTTAAAGTTTACAAATTTATCAATCAAATAAGAAATGCTGCATCTTGGTGACTAACGGCTTCTTCTGCTCACCCTTATAGTTAAAACTGTCAAATCCATTCAATATTTTTCAAAAAAATAACCCCACATTTGTTTATATTGACGACTTTGTGTTAACAGGAGTAGAGCAATAGAAAATCAATGCTACGTAGTCGCCGCGGCTCAAGTTGGACATCATAATGCTAAACGAAGATCATATGGGCACGCTCTATGTGTGTCCCCTTGGGGAGAAGTGCTGGCAGACTGTGGGGAAACGTCTCCTAGTTACAAGATAGCCGAGCTTTCGAATGAGGAGCTGGCGAAAGTCAGGAGGAATATGCCTGTTTTTCAGCATAGGAGGTGAGTGTTTTCATATTCCAGCAAATTTGAACTCGCCTTGGATGCCAGGTAAAACTATCGTTTTTGCACTGCGATAAGTAAGCACGTAACTGGTAGATTTTACATTATGAGCACTAAAACTTTAAGTTCTGTTTCTTAATATAATAATACGTAAATTTTCATTTATTAACTTTACTTGTTTTAAAACTCGTCATACAATTTGCCGCATAGTTATGTATTATTCATTTATTTATCAAGTCTAATAATCATTTACTACTACTTACTAAGTATATTACAAGTGAGCATTTTTCTTTCTAGGCGCGACGTCTATTCTTTATACACTCTAAGCTTACGGAAGGCCCTCCTTCCAATCCACACACAACGTCCGGACACGCCGGACATCCCGCCTCGGACACACGAAGGACCAACTCACGTATTCGGACAAGTGAGAGTGCCGGACACTTGTGTGTTTTACCAGTCGAAGTTGAGCTATGCTTTTGTGAATCTGAGGTTAGTATCTCTATAATTATGAACTTATTAACTGGCTGTGCATCTCGGATTTAACCGCATGGTTTACGTCAAAGAACTAATGACGAGTTTATTATCCCGAGTACTTACAACCCAAACCTCTTCAAGGTGCATGTGGATAGGCTACTTCTGTCCTATCTTACTTCTTCTGTGTACTATCTTAAGGTGCTCACTTCTTGTTGTCCATCCACTGGGTCATAATGTGGAGGGCCCTAGGTGGCAAGCTCCTCCTACGACCTGACGGTTGGCTCGGCCTTCCGGGCCCCTACGCGGCGGGAGGTGGCCGAGCAAGCGTGGCCATCTCCCCAGGCCGGTGGGCGGGGACAGTGTGATGCGGGCAACGGCCTGTAAGCTGCTGCCCGCATCACACTGTCTCGCTTAGGGGGAATGAGGCGCTCAAAGCGCCGCATACTCGGTCCCATCCGCCTTCGTCGGAGCCGGTCTGCATGAGCATCCCGTTCGCGTATCCGCTCCGACGCCCTAAAGTTGAGCATTCACTTGTAATGAGTATTCTTGCAAATGTTACATTACAGAAAAATAAACGAGAGCGTTTTGGCGAGCATTCTATCGAGCGTTCTGGCGAGCATTCTATTGAACGGACAGAAAATTTGCTTCGAACTTTTTGTCGAGCCGATCTTCTGTCATTTTTCCGCCGCCGCGCCGTCGTCCCTCCCCGTACATCAAGTTTGACATTTTCGAGAAGAATATTTTTTTGACGAGCATCAACTAGAGCGTTCGCTAGAAAGATCATGAAAATGTTCGTAGTGACGTTTGGCTCTCTGCTTAGCTCTGTTCGTTGTTCAGTTCGACAAATGAATGCTTGATGTTCTGTTACAAGTGAATGCTCAAGTCTATCTGTATCTTTAGACTTCATCGTTGCCCTTGGGCTAGATGGCGGTCAAAAGTAATCTTTCACACGGCACCCTTCATAGCCGATTCGTCAAAAAACATGAAATTCTTAAGTATGGTAAAGACGTATCCGTCTTACGTAATTTTTCACGATTCGTGATGCTTGTGAACATGGTCATTAAAAAAGCATTACCTCTACCAAAAAAAGATGTATCGTGAAAAAACACGATTCGTCAATCGTTGTAGTGTGCATGATCATCTAAGATGAGTCATCTTCGGGTTCCTGTGGTAATACTAAGGTGACAGACGTTTCTATTCTGGTTCCTTACGTATAATTTTTTTTCTATATTTTGTAAAATTTAGCATGGGTCCTATGACAGCTCATTCGTGCAAAGCAAAAAGTTCTTTATGCTATTACTTGCCATAGTCATTTCTTCTTTAGTGATTGTCAAATATCTGTGAAAGGTGTTGCTTTCGCGTGTGGGGGTAGTAATATCTTCACATTGATGAAATTAACGCAGGCTATACAGCGCGTAAGAAGTATTTCATATCCTCTCCTAGAATTACACCCACTTCCTTCTGTCCTCTTCCTTATTATTTCATCTACTCAAGGTTGCTATTTAGCAATAAGGCAGCCTTTTTGTATGCTTTCTCTCTTGTTGTGTTCTTTCTATGTAATTGATTTATATTTGTGCGCAATAAAGTGTTTTTATTATTATTATTTGATAAAATTCGACGCTTCTCGTAACGACTCCGTAGCTCAGTGGTTAGAGCAGTCGCCCGGAAAGCGAAAGGTCGTGAGTTCGAGTCCCATCGAAGCTGGTTGTGAGACGTGTTATAGGATAGTCAATTATAATGAAATTAGCCCCGATATTGATATTTTTATCGGTTTTCAAAAAGTTGCTGATGTCTAAACTGTGAATTGTGTTTCCCGTTTTTTTGCTTCATTTTATTGTGTGATTTCTTATTTGGTTTTTGTTCAATTAATTTAATTTAAGTGCATTTTTATAAATTAACTAAATCTTTTACATTTAAATCATTTGGTATGTTACTGGTCAGTGCTGTGCACTTTTGTAATTGGACACAGATATATCGTAGTTTTAAGTTGATTTTTCATTTTTATTTATTTTCTATCTGTTGTCTGTAATTGTGACATGAATAAAAAATAATAAATAAAAATAGGACCCAGGATTCATTTTGCAAAGTATAATGTATAATTTTGTCACCAGATGCGTCATCCCTGGCCATGTGTTGGTAGCTCCGATCAGGTTGGCTGAGAGGAACAAGGATTTATCAGACCAAGAAGCCGACGACTTTTATAGAACTATTAGATTGGTGCAGAAGGTAAGATAAAATTGTTTTTTTTTTATTATAAAGCAGATAATGTAATAAGTTATTATTTTCGTATTTTTTTATTAAGTTTTAAAATTTTATTCACACGCAGAACTTGTACAAACAAAAAAATCCGTATAAAACTGACTTCGCTTAACTTTTGCATATAACCTATAAAAATCGAAATAATCTGATGTTTCTTTTGATCTTTCTCTTGCTTGTGTGATGTTATGTTATTTATACAGGGTGTTTGTTTAAAAATGGGACATAGGTACTTCAGGGGGTGAGAGAACCCATAAATATAAACAACTTTTACTATAAACCAAGTGCCGCATTGCGAAAAAAAAAACAGCTGTTCCATACATTTTACCAATTCGGTATTGCACTTTTGTATGAAACAGCCGATTTTTATTCGCGATATCGCACTTGGTCCTGTAGTAAAAGTTGTTTGTATTGATGGGTACTTTCACGCCCTGAAGTATGTCCCATCTTTAAACAAACACCCTGTATACAGGGTGTTAGGGGCACCATTGCAAAAACTTTAACCATGGCTTCAGGCCTTCATGCTGAACAACGCACAGCAAGATTTTTTGTCGGAAATGAAAAAAATATTTCGACTCTTCATACAAACTCCCGATAAGTTGCTAAATTTGTATGAAAAGTCCTTTTTTTTCTTCATTTCCGACAAAAAATTCTTGCTGTACGTTGGTCCCTGTCCCCTGTTGGTCCCTGTTCAGCATGATGGTCTGAAGCCATGGTTAAAGTTTTTGCAACGGTGCCCCTAACCAGGGACAGGAATACCGATATTTTTTTAGTATCGATATCGAAATATCGATATAAATACTGATATTTTGGTATCGAATTATCGATACTGGTATCAATATTTTATTTCAGTACTCGAATACTGATACCTTATGGAAAATTATCAGTATCGATACCGATACTAAAATACTGATATAATACCGATAAAATGCCTCTCGCGCTTTCATATTTCTTTTACTTTCGCCCGCCCCGCACCCCGCACGCGACACCCAACTAGGGTTGCCAAAACTACTATACAGTACTACTATTTTTTAACCGACTTCAAAAAAAGGAGGAGGTTCTCATGTCGACTGTATTTTTTTTTTCATGTATATTTTACCATAACTTCGCCAGTTGTCAACCGATTTTAATAATTTTTTTTTATCTGAAAGAAAATAGTTCATGTGTGGTCCCATAAAAAATTTAAAGTAGTCAGTTCAGTAGCTTTTTCACAATCCTGAAAAAACACATAGTTTTCGGCTGGTAGTTCCTGCTTTATACGTCAATATCTTCGCGAACTATTGACCAATTTTAATGATTCTTTTTTTATTCAAAAGAGTAAACTCCTGACGTGGTTACATTGTTACCAAGTTAGGAGCTGATGGTGGAATCCAGGGGAAATCGAGGAAAACCCGCAAATTTTATAGATAGTTTACCTGTTTTATAGATTTTCTTAAGTTTTTTAATATTTGCATCTGGTAGGCAACATCTCATGCTGATGAGCTGGTGATAGAAAGTACAACTCTTCAATCGTTAGGAGTTAGAGGATAATTCTTTAAATATCGTTGATACGTAAAGGTTTTTAGTTGTATTTTTTCAGGTTACTTAGGTGAGCTGATGATGAAAGGTAAAACTCCTTAACGCTTATTATTATTATATGGGCTACAATTTTAAACGTTTCACATTGTGCGACGCTTGCTCATTAGATCTTTTACACTAAAAATGGAAAAATAAACTAATTTTTTCAAAAAAATTAAACCGCCTTCAAACAAAAACTACCAACAAAAACTCACTTCCCAGAAACGTAAAAATAAAAAATAAATTGAATCATTCAATTCAAAGGACGAAAGGGCGGGACTTTATCTAATTAATCTTGGAACTAACTGATCTGATTGAAGTCGGTGTCAAGCCGAAAGTAACAAGAACAAAATATTTTGTGAAACAATAATACACAAAAAAAATGGAAAATAAAGTATTTTACTTTATTTTCCATTTTTCTATGATAAAAATTGCATTGTGAATGCAAAAAAGTAAAAATTTAAATAACTCACTAATAATACACAATTTTAGTTAGGAACTGTGTTTGCTTATTATGTTTGTTTTTGTCTTTTTGGTGGCGTCTGGTGTTGCTCGCACAGGCCCTGCCAGAATACCAGCGTTGTTGTAGGGTGACATTTTTGACACCCAGCAACAACATAAATGCTGAGGCAGGGTCCTGATTGGCGCATCGCATAGATATTTTATTTTTTATTTTCTGGAACTTAATTAATTAATTAATTATTTGTTAATTGTGTTCTTTGTTATCTGTATTCTTTTGTAGTGTGAACTTGTGATGTGATGTGCAAATAAATGACTTTTCTTTCTTTCTTTCAATATATCATGCGCGGAGTGGTGTGAAATACATAACAATAGGTAGGTAATTTCAGTCGAGTCGATGTTGTACTTTTGTATGGAACAGCCGATTTCTTTTCTCGAATCCGTGGTTGGCTCTATATTAAAAATTGTTCGTGTTGATTAATCGTCAGCATCGTCATTTGACGACCGATTTGGCGCAGGGGTACGGATACCTGCCTTCTGCGCCAGAGGTCTCGGGTTGGATCCCCGAACAAGATAAATATTTGTGTAAATGAACATGTCTATTTGTCTTGGTCTCGGTGTTTTCTATGTACTTAAGTTTATTAAGTACCTATGTATTTACAAACAAAAAGTATTTAACTAAGGTGGGGCGGGGCAATTACAACTGTGGGGCAATTCAAACTACCTTGAATAACAACATTCAAAAAATTCAAAATTCAATATCGTTTATTCAATTTAGGTTTGTTTAACAACACTTATGAACGTCAATGAAGCTACGCCATCGGTTTGCAAATCCTACGGCAGGAGACCTTGTAGCGAGAAGAACCGGCAAGAAACTCGCCAAGGGCTATTTTTTTCTCCCTGTTTTAACTTATACAGAGTCGTGAAATTTGAAAACTGACCTTCACGTAATAGTAAGGTTACTTTACTTTCCATCACAATACAGAATACTGCTTAAATTAAGTATAATATTGCTTATTACCTAAAACAGTAATCAATTTTCAACTAAACAAGGAATCAAATAGTTTAATTTTTATTTTATTTTATTTTATTTTTATGTTCAAGGGAAACATACAGCATGAAATAACACAAAAGTATAGTACACTTAGTCAATACAAAAGCCAACAAAGTTTCCACAACTAAATAACTCAAAAAATGATGAACAGACATCCGCAAACTAGCCGCTACAGGCGCGGGCGGTGCACACTAATAAACTAAGATATATTACTATTATAAATTATTCCGTTAAACACTTAACTACTTCAATCTTAAATTTAGACAACTTTATATTAAATATATCAATATGACCATAATTTAAATTGAAATGGTTCATGGCTCTAAGAATGAAACGATTTTTATTATAATTTGTTCTACAACGAGGTAATGCAAAAGTATTACAGGAACGCAGTCTAGCTCTGGAACACTTGAAAGAAATTTTACTCAACAAATATGGAGAGTCAATTTGATTACTTAAAATCTTAAATAAATATATCAGGTCCTTTTTTTGTCTACGACTAGCAAGCGAAATCATAGAATGGACAAAATCAGGAAACTTATAACGAAGCCTTTTAATTAATTTATCCTGTATTCTTTCGATCATATCGATGTATATGGCGTATTGTGGGTTCCAGACAGTGGACGCATATTCAAGATGAGATCTAACAAACGAGTTATACAATATAACTAGGATATTTGGATCAGTAAAATCAACGCTCTGTCGAAAAATGAAACCTAACATTTTGAAGGCTTTACTTGAAATAAAGTTTAAATGTGACGAAAAAAGAAGGTCACTGTCAAGCATAACGCCTAGATCCCTGACCTCGGTCACTCTTTTAAGTTTTGCATTATTAAGATGGTAGTCATACATTTTTTAGTCTAACAGAGTTTTTTTCTCTACAATAGTTCTAACAGTTATAAAAATTTTTGTATCGTCAGCAAATAATAAAAACTTAGAATTAAGAAAACAATGGACAACGTCATTGTTCGGGGTGAGCCGAAACAAGATGATTTGATAAATGATAAAACTTGGTTTGAGATAAAATTAAATTATATTTCCTCTTTAACTTGATACAAAAATAACTAATAATAAATGAGTACGCGCGGCGATATTGATGGTTGATTGCGAACTGGTTTGATCGAATAAATTATGAATTATGTGTAAATGAGGTCAAGCCGTAAACTGCTGATCCGTCAGAAATGTACGTAGCTCGTACATATTCCCGGGCGAGAAAGTGAGGCTGTTAGTAGAAAATGATAAAAGCATGATCTTATCTAATAACAAGGTGATAAAACAATATTTTCTTAGTGCTAACATTCAATGATTTTGTTAGTACCCGAATGATCAAATGATTAACAAGGTGATGTCAACAATTCGGCTTATCTCTAATCACTTAAGTCTGGAATTGTGTACACAGAACGAAGCACAGGCGTTGTGCTTTTATTTTGCTTTAACACACGCGCACTTTCTTTTGGGAGCTCACTTAGCTCAGATACACTACACTGCACTGCACTGACTTTGGCGCGAACTGAGGGCTGCGGGGCCCCCGTCGGCGCCGGTTCCGCGGCTGCTGCTGTGGTGGATGGCGCCACTCGCTTGCAGCGCCACCACACAAGCGCTGCGACGCTCCCGGCCGCAAACGCGAACAACACGTATATAGCTACGTAGTGGTGGACATCATGATACGAAACGCTTTCTGCTAGAGGTTCACTTCGTCTCATGAGGTCTAACTGCTTCTTGATCTCTTGTATTTGAAGATTATGAGTCATGTTATCAGTTTCATTGTTCGGTATATTAGAGGGTTCGGGCATAGATATATTGAAAAAATGGTTTATGGGTGAGATTTCTGGAGCTTGTATTTTGGAGTTGATAGTCAATTTGCTACTTTCCTGTCTGTGTGAATAAACAAGGAAATCAGCTGACTTAATAATGCAACCTTGATCGACATTAAATAGGCCAGCTTCGGTCAATTGCACTACGGTAACTTGATCTTCACATAGTAACTTCAACTGACACCGACCGCAGCAATAATAAAAATATGTATTTATTTTCCGTAATTCCGTCCATTTATTATAACAATGGCTAGTAATTGTTTGACATATTCTTGAGTTCGGTAACCTCTCACATAGGCTATGGTCATCTTGAATGTGAAAAATAGGCTTTTTGAGGTAACACAGAATAACTTCCGAATTTCTGTTTAAACAAGAGTCGAAGTCCTTATCCGAAAGTGGCACGAACGCATCTTTCTTCAGGCTGATAGCGACATATGTAGATATAGGTATTATAGTTTGTTGTTTTTGCTGATCTGTTAAATGAGGAATCGGTATAGGTCTTAAAACTTCATACATATCTCGGCTGATAAGAGGTATCTTGATCTCGAATATAATGTATCTTTTTGTAACTCGAGTACGCACTTGTAGTAAATTGTATATGTCGGAAAAATCGTAATTATCAACAGGTAGCGATAAATCCTTAGGGATTTGACCGGCTATAATATTTAATTCTTGTCTGATCTGATCTGGTGTTAAGAGATGGAAATTAAACCTTCCGTTGTAAATATTCGTGATTGTATCCAATAACGTCTGTTGTATACTTTTGAGGCTATATAAAAGGTTGTTTGCCATCATGGCTGTGCTAAGAAATTCGGTTGTAAGTGATATGTTTCGATATGCCATATATGCTTGATTTATTGCATTTTCTAATTGGTTTAATCTTTTGTTAATGATCTTGTGATGTTTATCCATTATGCTCTCGGTACGTTTTAACAGGTTGAATTCCGCTTCGACGACTGAAGTCTGATTCTTCCATAAACTAGCTAAGTGTTTTTGGTTTTCCCTGATAAGATTTATATCTCTCTCATACTTTTCGGCAAAACGTTGATCTAAAACGCCGAAAAGGTCGCTTGCGATATATCCGATACCGTCTATGGCTCCGCGGCGGCGGCGGCGCGACCGCGTATCGGATGGCTGGTGCACTAAAATGTTATTATAAAATTGCAGTTCCGCGAACTCGTGTTGTAATTGAGTTATTATTTCTCGGCAATGTGATAATTCTTTTATGTTCGAGCACAAGCCATTTAAATACTCGATGTATTTACTTAGTGTCGTGTTACCTTCTTGATAAGGATTGATGTCGTAGTAGACAACTAGGCGCCAGTCGTCTCGAATTAAATGCATGTTCGTAATGCTATCGAAATAAAGGCTATTGTTTTGCAGTGGTGTTACGTTATAGGAACACTGTGCGGACGATATTATTGTCATGAAAAATAATAATAATGCTGTAGCTAGTGATACGAAATTGTAGTTGTGTGTCTTGATGGTTGAATGATTAACTTGTTTACTTGGTGTTTTGTTTGTTGATTTGTTGTTTGGTTTTTGATCTTGATCTTGGCTTTCTCTGACCGGTAGTATGGAGATCTTCACAATGGGACGTTGCATGAGTCCATTTTTGGTTTTGAGTGTAACGACCCTAACGTAGCCATCGCTCCCGGGGTGGAGTTGTACAACGCGGCCTAAGGGCCACTTCCCCGGGGGAAGGTTATCGTCTCTAATCACAACAACGTCGTTCACCTTAATATTACGTTGTGGTTTTCTCCATTTACTCCTAGCTGCTAGTAGAGTAAGGTACTCATTTGACCACCGATTCCATACGTCTTGGTATATTTTCTGCGTCAGGTGCCACCTGGTTCTCAAATCAGTCTCTGTTTCGTATATGGTCAGCGAAAGGGCCACCTGCGAGGAAGTGTGCGGGCGTTAGGGCGTCTAAATCGTTGGGATCTTCTGTAAGAGGACAAAGTGGCCTTGAGTTTAGACATCCCTCTAATTGACTTAGGATGGTGCTGTACTCTTCAAATGTAAGCGCCTGTTCGCCTATCACTCGTTTGAGGTGCATTTTTAAGCTTCCTATAGCCCTTTCCCAAATTCCGCCTGCTGATGGAAATGAAGGGGCGTTGAAATGCCACTTTATGCCCATACTTGATATTTCTGATAAAAGGTCTTGATTTGATGTGTTGTGTAATTTTTCATACTCTTGTTGGAGGATATTGTTGGCTCCTATGAAGTTTCGGCCTTGATCGCTATATATGTGACCTGGTACACCTCTTCGAGCGGCCATACGACGCAGGGCGGATAGAAATGCCGACGTTGTTAGGTCCGAAACTAGCTCTAAGTGAACCGCTTTAGTGGCCATGCATACAAACACTGCGATATATCCTATTGTGGTCTTGATACCACGACCCTTGTTGGCTTTTACTGAGACTTGGCCGGTGTAATCCACGCCGGTGTGATAAAAGGGGCGAGATGGATTACAACGGGACGGTGGCAAGTCTCCCATTAATTGATTTTGTTGGTCTGGATTATGTTTTTTACATTTTATGCAGAGACGAAGGCGTTTTTTGGTGGCTCTTATACCTCCGATTAACCAGTACTTTCGTCTCAAAGTTGCTGTGGTCAAACGCGCTCCACCATGATACGTGAGCTCAGGCGCTTCATCAATTAACAAATCTGCTAATCTCGTGTTACTCGGGATAATGGAGGGGTGTTTTATTTCCTGTTCTACATTGGCATGCCTTAACCTGCCGCCAACCCGTAAAACTTGATTTTCATCCAATATAGGGTTAAATTCGAGTAGTTTACTCTTATTACTGATGACCTTGTTTAAATTTAGACTGTTAATCTCTTCTTTGAAATGTTCCCGTTGAATTTCCTTTACTATCATTTCCCTTGATTTTCGCAACTCTTCACATGATAAATAATTGTTCTTGTTGTTTCTTTTAATAAATCTCATGATCCATCCCAATATCTTGATTGTTTTTGCCAAAGAGCTATTTCTTTCAAGTAAGTCATTTATAATGCTACTATGGCTGGTTAACTGAGACGCGTTTACTATCTTGTTTGTTTTTAATTCTTGATCTGTTTTATACTCAGTTGGGTTGGTTTTTGCGGTGGGTTGGTATGTGGATAGCCATTCGGGGCCATGCCACCAGATCTTATGGTCTTTCAATAGTGTTGGCGTTAGGCCTCGACTAGCGCAATCAGCGGGGTTGTCTTTCGATTTAACATACCGCCAACACTCTGATGGCATAACAGCTGTTACTTGTTTGACTCTATTGGACACGAATGGTTTCCATCGGTCGGCGTCGCCATGAAGCCACCCCAAAACCGCCATCGAGTCCACCCAGCCGTAGAGCTTGATATTGTGCTGATCTAGACAGGACTTGACTTTCTTCATTAATTTTGATAGTAAAACTGCACCACTTAATTCAAGGCGGGGCAGTGATACAACATTATTTAAAGGAACAAGTTTCGCTTTTCCTGCGATTAAAGTTATTGATTGTCTGTTCTCTTGGTTGATGCGACAGTAAATGATACAAGCGTATGCTTTATTACTTGCATCACAAAACCCGTGGAGTTCAATGCAGTCCTGTTTTACTGTTCCCAACCATCGGGGTACCTGATATTCGCTGATCACATCTATATCGGATTGAATCTTAGTCCATTCCTCGAAAACTTCCTGAGGTACTTGTTCGTCCCATTGAATATTGGCTTTCCATGTATCTTGAAATAGGATTTTTAGTTTGGTGGTGACCGGGGTGAGCCAACCTAAGGGATCGAATAGTTTGGAAATCTCTGATAAGAATAATCTTTTTGTGGGCCGTGTTGATTGGTTATCTATTTTTGATTGAAATGTGAAGTGGTCGCCTTTAGGATTCCATCCGAGACCTAACGTCTTCGTCGACTCCGCTTGTTTGAAGTCGAAAACATCTTGACTTGTTTCAACGCTGACGTCATCAAGTAGCTCAGGTGAATTAGCTTTCCACTTCCTTAGGTTAAACCCGCCTGATTTTAATAGGTTGATCATGTCTGATTTTAGTTGCTTAGCGGCTTCTATGGAATGTTCTCCATGAATGAGGTCATCCATATAAAAGCACTCTTCAAGGACACGAGGCGCTGAACTGTCTTGATAGTTCGCCCTTTCGTCACTAGCTAACTGCCTGAGCGTCATCATAGCTAGGAAAGGTGCAGCCTTTGTACCATAAGAAATTGTGGCCAATTGGTAAACTTGTAAATTTTGCGACTGACTATTTCTCCAAATTATTTTTTGTAGTTGTTGATCTTGATCATTAAGCCATATTTGCCTAAACATTTTTTCTATGTCGGCTGTGAATACGAATTGGTATTGTCTCCACTTGATGATGAGACATTGCAAATCTTGTTGTAAGTTAGGCCCTCTACACATTACATCATTCAAACTATAGCCACTCGATGTTTTGGCTGATGCGTTAAAAACTACGCGCAATTTTGTCGTCGACGAGTCAAGTCGCGTGACGCAATGGTGAGGTAAATAACATTCGAGTGTCGAATTGCTGACTGCAGTAGCGGGTTTCATATGTCCAAGCGCTAAATAGTCATTGATAAATAATTTATATTCTTGTGCTGTGTCCGGTTGTTTATTTAATTTTTGTTCTAAAGAGTAAAATTGACCAATCGCTTTATTTTTTGATTTGCCCAAATTTTCTTGGTAATTTTGTTTCAACGGCAACCTAACCTTATATCTTCCGTCTTCTTCCCTGGTTGTTGTTTTTTGGTAATATTCAATGCATTTCAGGTCTTCAGATGTTACGTCAGATGGTTCGGAAATATCCTCAATCTCCCAAAACTTTTGTATGTCTTCGAGATTGTGTAATAAAACATTGCATTGAAACGTTTTGACGTTGCCGCTCAATATCCAGCCCAGCCGTGTTTGTTGGGCGGTAGGTAAAGTTGAATTTGCCCTACATATTCCATCTAATAAAATAATAGAATATATATCGGCGCCTAACAGAATATCTACAGGACGATTGATATAAAACTCAGGATCTGCTAAGTTAATGTTATCGAGGTATGACCAATCTGGTTTGGAGAAAGTGCAACTAGGTAAGTTCTTGATTAAATTCCTCATTATCAGTACGTCAGTTTCGAATGTGAAATCGCTAGTAACTGACATACACTTTACACTCAGCATCCCTTTGCAGCTACTTTCTTTATCGCCGACGCCTGATACTACTCCTGTGAATCTTTTCCTTGGTAACCGCAATAACTGAGCTGCGTGTTCCGTGATCAAGGAGATTTGGGAGCCCTGGTCTAGAAGGGCTCGCATCGTATGATAGGTACCGTCCGCTGATTGTATCTTGATAATAGCGGTTGGCAATAATACTTCGATCGGGTCATTGGACAAAGACACGTGCGAACTACTCTTGATTTGTTTCCCTGAGTTGCAGTTTGTGCTCGTCACACTCCCCGCGCCCGCACCGGCACCCGCCGCGGACGTTGACACTTGGTTTGATTGCGTAAATGCCTCATGCAATAAACTATTATGATCTTTATTGCATTCACGACAACGAAAGTTCGATAAACATGCTTTTCCTAAGTGATTGTTGAGACAATTAGGACACAAATTTAATTTTGTGACCGTTTTCAGCTTGTTATAAGAGGACATATCTAAGAATTTCTGGCAATAGTAAATTCCATGATCATTACTTTTGCAATGTGTGCATTTGTATCTCGTAGTTAACAGTCCTACCTTGTTGGTTGGCTGTTGTGAAATTAAACTGGATGAAAATGCATTCTTGTTGAAAATAGGCTTATGAAACTGATTAGGATGTTTAATGTTTTGGTTTGATGTGGCTTGGTTTCTAGGCGTAGAATTGTCTTGTTTTCTACGTGAAGATGATTCTAGGGTTGTAAACTTTGCCTCTAAAAAGTCTAAAAACTCTTTTAACACCGGAAGCTCTCTTGGCTGCTTTACTGATTCGACGTAGTCCGTGTATGACTCGCTATCTAATTTTTGCGATAGAATGTGCACAATTAAAGGATCCCAGGTACTAATATTGACTCCTAAGTTCTTAATAGCATTGAGACATTCTATAGTCGTGTCATGCATGCGCTTGATATGATTTAAAGATTGTTGTTGAACAGCCGGGAGATTAAGCATTAGGTTAATTTGCGACGTAAATAAAACTTTCTTGTTGTTATACCTTTGGTTTAAAATTTCCCAACAGGCCATGTAATTATCGGAGCTCACAGATAGATGGTGAATTAACCTTTCCGCCTCACCTCTTACCTTAGTTTTGAGATACTGCATCTTTTGGGCATTCGACATCGACGGATTGTTATGAATAATCTCAGTAAACAAGTCCTTGAATGAAACCCAGCTGTTGTAGTTACCACTGAAGGTAGGTATGTCCATCTGTGGGGTTGATTTCTCCCTGTGAGCTAGTGACCACATTTTCTTGTTTATTTCTTTCTTGATTCTGATATACTGCCTCTCGTAATTTGAAAAAGCTTCTTCATACTTCTTGTTAGACTCGTCCAGCTCGCTGTCCAACTCCCAGTGGAGGGAGTCAATGGTCGCCCAGCGCGCCTGAAGAGCACGTAGTACGTCGTCAAATTCCCACTTTTCTGTTAAGGAATCTACGTCCGTGTTCATTATTGTGCGATGGAAAGCCTTAAAGTTGCTCTGTTGTTTTTTGAGCATGTCGTCAGTTTTGCTGGTCGTACCTCTTGATGCCGGCGATGGTTGATATGGTTCAGTCGACCTTGGCGCTGCAGGTGATTGATGGTAATCGGTAGCCTTACCGATCGTAGGCGGGTTGAAAGATGCCGCCTTCAGTACTGGAGCACTGGTAGTAGTAGGTTGCTTATAATCTAATATAATCGCCCTGATTGAACCGTATTTCTCCCTTACTCTCTCGAAATCGTTATTTTCGAAATAAGGGGAATCCTGACCGAACTCTGATAACCTAGAATGATTATGTTCAAATTCGACCCAGTATTTATCAAGCATCTCTATGCGACGCTGTAGATACTCTGGAGTCTTCCTGTCTGGACTATCTTTCTTGAAGTTGGCGTACAGCTGATCAATAGCCGTAGCCAGTTGTTGTTGAGTAGCCATAATATCATCCACAGACATTATGGAGAAGAAAAAGGAATGATCTTACTTGATGCTGATCTGATGCTAGCGCGGCTGGAACTCCGATGGAGGTCTTGATACTCCACTGAAGCTGCTGCTGCTTGCTGATGCGAGGGTGTGCTAGTAGGCGCACTGCCGGCACCTGCCGACCGATGATGTCCCAAAACCTTGGTGTTTTAGGACTAGGCGTGCCTCTTGATAGCACACCTACTGGTACGGTGAAGGGTTACAATGCCTTGATTGCACAGGAACACAGTCACTACACGATGACACGTGAACTATTCCTTCCGATAGGCTCAGCGGAAACGATGACACGATTACACGTCACTGATAGTCCGAAAACCGTGAATAAGTCCCACTTTTTACGGAAAGTTCGAAGGACCAATGTTCGGGGTGAGCCGAAACAAGATGATTTGATAAATGATAAAACTTGGTTTGAGATAAAATTAAATTATATTTCCTCTTTAACTTGATACAAAAATAACTAATAATAAATGAGTACGCGCGGCGATATTGATGGTTGATTGCGAACTGGTTTGATCGAATAAATTATGAATTATGTGTAAATGAGGTCAAGCCGTAAACTGCTGATCCGTCAGAAATGTACGTAGCTCGTACAGTCATTAATAAAAATGTTAAATAGTAATGGGCCGAGGTGGGATCCCTGAGGTACACCTGAAGTAATTGGCACAAAGCTGGAAATGAAGCCTTTAACAGTGACAGCCTGAGTCCTGTTCTGTAGGTAGGATGTCAGCCATCTCAGAAGGTCACCATGAATACCAGCTTGATCTAATTTTCTAATAAGTAACTTATGGGAAATTTTGTCAAAACATTTGGAATAGTCGGTATAAATGGCGTCAACCTGGTAACCGTTTTCCATAGCATCCAACACCTGATCGAGGAACTCACACAAGTTAGACTCCGTGGAGCGCTTGTCAACGAAACCATGTTGCTGTGGTAGTAAGATGGATCTAACCAAGGGGAATATGGAATCATATACGATCTTCTCAAATAGTTTCGGGATCGTAGAGAGTTTAGATATTCCCCTATAGTTACGCACATCATGTCTGTCTCCGTTCTTAAAAATTGGAACAACTAGGGAACGCTTCCATTCCGCAGGCATAATACCCTGAGACATAGAAAGCTTAAAAAGCAAAGAAATTGGTAATGCCAGCTGTTTCCTGCACGACTTAAGAAATAGCGGGTGGAGACCATCGGCACCTGGACCCTTGGTAGTGTCAAGGCGCGACAGGTATTTTTCGACAACTTCCAAAGAAACATCAACAGATCCAATGACATGAGAGTTGGTTTCCTTAACAACCAAAGGCTCATCGTCACCCTGATCAATCTCAAAAACAGACTGGAAAAACACGTTAAAGAGATTTGAAACAGACAAGCCGTCAGAACCAACATTATTATCCAGGAATAAAGTATCAGGAATGGTATTTGTACCTTTTTTAGACTTTATGTAAGAAAAAAAGTATTTACTATTTTTTTTAATATTTTCCTGAGCTCTTGAAATATGTTTAGAGTAACAAGAATCCTGAAGGGATTTAGTTTCACTTCGTATCTCAGAAAATAAAATATAATCGCATAATCTTTTATAAGTTTTCCACTTTCTATGTATTTTGAGCTTCTTTTTAATTAATTTAATTAGGGAACGAGAATACCAAGTGGGATACTTATCATTAAAAGAACATTTTCTTTCAGGAACATATTTATCTAATAATTCATTGATTAAAATATTAAAATTATCAACAGCGGTCTCAATATTTCCAACGATAATACGACTCCAATCTATTAATGATAATTCGTGGTTTAACGCAGTGTAATCTGCGGCGTTATAATTCCTAACCAATCGAGATGCGGGGCGTAACGTTGTTAAGCCATCAATGTTGCACTCAATGGACACACTAATCTTAATCTTATTCACATTGTATTATAGGATTAATGAAAAGGAAACTGCAAGCTGCGCTGTATATTTAAATTTATAAGTATTAACAAATAAAAGGATTTTTTGAATAAATAAAACAATTATTAGAAAAATTGCTGTTACTGTAAGCCACGGATACCAAAATTACTATGAGACACACCAGCTCGCTCATAAATCAATATAATACTATTATAAAGCATATCCCGAACACCTTTAACACAAGTAGACATGAGCAGACCCACCCCACTGGCAGCACCCGTTCACGAGCATGACGCATGAGCCAGCCATCGCTTCGCTCGACCATATTTTAGGGAACGTAACGACCCGACTCACACGACACCACCGCAGGAATGTTTAACGAGAGCATGACATACTTAAGCTACCCGTATTAAATGCCGAATTAAAAAAAAAACAAATGCGAAATACTAGAATGTAACACAATACAATAAAAAAATTAAATTAAATTATGACCAAGCCGCTTTGTCCTTTAAGTAATCGTTAACAGTATAATATCCTTTTTTAACGAGGCCATTTATGTGCATCCTCATGAATTAGTTAAATTATAATTTTTTATGTTGTTATTATAATTTAATTTATTTAATATTTTAATTAATTTTTTTTTAAATTTATTAATTAAATTGAAAATTATACTATAATAAAAAATTCATTATTAGTTTAAACTTTTCAATAGGCAAGTCCAATAGACCATCTGGAATTTTGTTGTAAAAGCGTATCCCAAGACCCAGGAAAGATCCATGAACCTTCTCTAGCCTGTACCGAGGCATTACAAGTTTATTTTTATTTCTAGTATTTCGGTTGTGCAAATCACTATGTTTGATATATTCATTTATATTGCAACGAACGAAAACTATGCAATTAAATATAAATTGGGATGCAGCTGTTAATATACCAATCTCTTTGAATTTGTCCCTGAGAGATGTCCTGGAGCCTAGCTGATAAATCGCCCTTATAGCTCGTTTTTGTAAAATAAATATAGTCTGTATATCAGCTGCTGTCCACCATAACAGAATACTATAAGACATGATACTATGGAAATAACTGAAATACGCAATCCTAGCCGTTTCGACATCTGTTAACTATCTCACTTTCCTAATAGCATATGCAGCTGAACTAAGTTTGCCAGCGAGCGTCGTGATATGTTTGGTCCATTGAAGTTTCCCGTCAAGAGTTACACCCAAGAAAACGGTTGAATCTACTAAATCCAATTTTTCATCATTAATTTTAATATGAATAGGTTGATCACGTACATTTGGCAAAGCAAACTGGACACACTTTGTTTTATTTTGTTTTTAACTTCGGTTAACTTCGGTGTTATCCGTTATTTGAAACAGTGACATCTATATACAGGAAGCCGACAGCAAGTTACTATACCTCGAACATAGATGGTGACGCTAGACATGTGTATGACGCTTACAACAATGATACTTTGCCAGCCACCATTTTCTGGTGTGTACGTCTAAGCAAGTATCCTAAGGTTTTAAGATTTATTTGTGCTTCAAATGGTTCAATCTTCGATTTTTCAAGGCAAGATGGATAATTAAATCCCCCCTTTTGTTTATTTTATGTTTTTTCTTGTGTTCCTTGCGTATTTAGAAAGTTATGGTATTCGTTTTAAGAACCCCACGTGAATGTTAATTCGGGGAATTCCAACTACATTGGACAGTCTGAATTTCCCGTCAAATTTTATATGAAAGTGAGACAAGATAGTGTTGTACAAGTTTCGATATTACGTCGATAAATATCTTTGACGATTGCTTTTATAACTTCGACATTTTTTAATAGTTTCTATTATACAATTGACATACCTATATATTTAACTATATTTTTTCAAACACTTATATCTGCTTAACTAAGTGCCACAAATAAAGCCCTTTTTAATACTTAAACCATTTCGACCTACTTTTTAAAGCCCTTAATTGATAATAATATAGGTATTTATATGGTGAAAGGCAACATGTAAGTTACCACAAAAATTTAAGAATTTTGCAATGATGTTTACTTGGTAAAAAAACTTGAGAAAAAAGTTGAAAGGCGTAAACCTTAGATTTTGCAAACATTGGGACCGGTTTAAAAATAATGAGTTTCTTTTTATTAAAGGTTTATACATTACCTAAGTTGAATTTTTATGAGTGTAGAAAATAGAAAAAATAATATATCGACATGATCGACTGTGCTCGTACAAAAAATACTCGATATTTTGTGTCCCGTCACTAGTTACTATGGGTCGTAGTTGAAATTACCCCTTTTAATTTTTAAAGTGTGTTTTTACGAAAAGGAAGCGTTCTAATTTATAATAAGGTCCATATTTACGTGCCAGTTCCTTTTATCAACTCTGAATTCAAGTTAGAGCTTTCTCAGACGACTAGGTGAGAAATTAAAAGAAATAGTTGGAATTTCCCGAAAAGGGGCTATTTCGACTAATTCCGACATTTTATGTTTAAAAACGTTTTTAAATAAATATAACATGAGTTTTTTTTATGGATGTTTGCCATAAATAATCACCAAAAGTCAATTTATAACCAGGTTATGTTTGATTTAGGGTGCATTTTTATTATGTATAAAATTTTGATGCAAGAAAATTGTATGTGCGTCAAACCAGTCGAAATTGCCCCGCCCTACTATATTAATCTGTTATCAAGTTTTCCATGACACAGTTTCTTAATGAAATTTAAATGGGCTTAGATAATTGGTGTGATTGTAAAAAAAGTAATTTATTTATTTATTATTTATCATCCCCTTAAATCTTTGTACTATGTAATTAAAATTTTGTGGTGTAGGTATAGGTAAATAGGTGAAGCGCGTGCATCTTTCGAAGCAATCAAATTTTAATTTCAGGTAAAAGAAGCGTATCGCCCAACATCTTTGATTCAGAAGGGTAGCCAAAAACCATGAATCCCAAGCTGGTATCGAAAATAAAAGATAATATGGAAAAAGAAAATAAGTTTAATAATTAATGCAATACTGTATGTCAAGAAAAAAACAAAATGGAAGAAAACATTGAGGCAAAGAAAGCAATTGTTAAAGGATGTTCAGAATGTGATGTACTGAATAATTCTATTGGTGGTTATGACAAAAGGCAAGATTTGTTTTCACAAGTAATAGGTGAAGAATTAAAATTAATTCAACCGTGTATGCGTACACGAGCTTTTATTCGCGTTATGATTTTTTTGGATAGCACAAAAAAAAGCCTTAGCAGTAACGTACAATTAACGGAGTCTGAGAAAGGCAACTGGTATACTCAAACATCTATCTAAAATGGCACAAATTATTGTGATTAACCTGATTCATAATAAGTGATTAAAATTATAATCTCAATATCTAAATGGGTAAATAGTTTTTTCTTACTGACTTCCAGGATTGTGGAGGGTTAAATAAAACAAAAGCCTACATTCAAAGGCTAGGAAGGAATAGATAGGCTGATGCAAAAATGAAAGGCAATTTTAGTGTTTTTTTTATAAATTTATTTAATGATAATTATTATGTAACTAAATATTATAATTATAACAAACAATCATTTTCTTTAAAGCTTAACTGATATTGCATTTTTTTAGACAGCAGTAGCATAGTAGAAACAAATTTTACGGCGAAAGTAGGTAGTATTACGCGAGAATAATGAAACATCAAATGAACGCTCCAGTCCAGCTAAGTTGCTCGCTGCTTGCGCGCTGTTGCCGTACCGTCTTTCCGCAAGGCGCACGCAACCCGCACTCGGCCCCCGCCCGCGTTACACGTGTCGTGCGAACTGGCAACGTCGCGTCGCAGCGCAGCCTAGCATATCAGTACTGGGTATCGATAAAATTATCGATACTTTTATACTAGTACTTAAATTAGCGATACAAATATCGGTATTATATCTCAGTTATCGATTCCATTATCGATATTTTCCTTAAAATATCGATATTAGCAAATATCGGTATCCGGTCCCTGCCCCTAACACCCTGTATATAATTTTACTATTGTGTTTTCAGTTGATGGAGAAAGTACACAATACACATTCGTGTACAGTGACGATTCAGGACGGCCCGGACGCCGGGCAGACTATCAAGGTATTCATATGTCAAGTTTTTGTTTAAAAGCAGGCCTGTCTCACTTCCATACAAGCGGCGCAAAATCCCCGAGATATTTACCTACTATTCTGCAAAACAACCTAATTTCAACCTTATGCATTGCGTATAGCGTTCATAGTACAATAACTGTCTGCCGTCTCGCTTTAATCTGCTAGGGCTGTCAGAGGTACTACTTTATCTGTGAAAGTAATACACGCGAAGCGAGACAGATGGCGACACATGCGGATGCGTGCGCTGCGTGTGCGACAAGTCGAGCCAGTGCCAGCCTATTGAGACTAGTCCGGTGACCTGGACGCTTGCGTTTATCATACCTAAACTCGGGAGTAAAATTTCTGTACCGTAAGGTACTAATATATATTCTGTGTTAAAAGCAAGAATAAAAGAAAGAAAGAAAACATTTTATTGATGGCACATAAAAAACCGTTGATTAAAAATTTTCTTTGCAGCATCTTCACTGCCATATAATGCCGAGGAAAAAAGGAGATTTTATAGAAAATGACCTTATTTATTTGGAGTTGGCTAAACATGATCAGTAAGTATATAAATAGGTTGTTGACAGAAATAATAGGGGTTAAAGAATGAAATTGCGGTTTTTTTCTTTTGTACATATAACTTAACAACTTTTATGATATTAGAAATATATAATTTCTTTAATATTGCATTACATTAAGACCGTATCGAGCAGCTTTTGATAATTTAATAACCACGATATTTGATTATTTACATAGAAAAAACTTTTCTCGAAAGTTACGACTATTTTTGTTACCAGAATTTCGTACTTTATTAGTTGTAACTTAGTGAAAATATTTTTTTGCTCTTAACAAATATGTCATTTAGTAGTTAAAATGTCCATAAATACGAGTCAAAAATTTTGTAAAGTTACATAATATTAGTCGTTGAATAAATTACATAAATTAGTTAGTATGGGAAAAAAAATGTACAAAAATCTCCATACAAAACGGCAATTTGATACTTTAACCCCTAATAATACAGCAGTATTTTCTTCTTGAATCGTACTGCCAAGAATCACATATTTCGTATAATATAATGCGTTATAATTTGAATTTACATTCACAATGCGGTTCAGGTCTCGGGTTTGATTCCCAGTGGGGAATATTCGGTTTGGTTTGTGGTAAGACTTATTCTAAGTCCGCCTTGCTAGCTACGTAGCTACCACCATCTTATCTAAGGCTGACGCCATAACAACGATGTTTTCAGCATTGTTGTGTTCCGGCAGTTAGAGATAAGATAGCCAGTTCCTCAATGATTAAGGATTCCGTGAGTAGTGCGCTTCTACCTTCAAGTCAAGTCAAAAGTCTTTTCACCATTTAAGGCGATACTCGGAAAAATTATGCTAAAACAAGATAGCAATGAGAAAACGACGCGCGCGGGAGCGAGACCGATTTTGCCGATTACGCAAAAAAACACAAAATCACTTCGTATTAAAAACTAAAGCGATTTTAAAAAAATGCTTCTATACGATCCTAAATATTATTGGTGTCCTAGTGGACCACCATTAAACCAATTTGCAATAGTATATGTAACCCCATTTAAGAATAATCTTGATATTTCGTATTTTTAGAGGTTTTCCAAAAGAAAAAGTGTCGAGCCAAAATCATAAAATCGTGTTTTTGAAACTATACGATTCTAGATAAAGGTATGAAGAAATATATATCTTATTACCAGATTTATAACAACTCTAACCGTCCTATAGTTTTATATCAAAGAGTCCATACTTTTTCCGAGTAGCGCCTTAACATGAGGCTAAAGGTCTTAAGCGGATATCACACTACACTATATTCAGGGGTAGTTAGGGCCCTAATTCAGAATAAATAAATAAATAACTTACAATCATACCAATTATCTAAGCCCATGTTAATTTCATTAAGAAACTGTATCATGGAAAACTTGATAACGGATAAATATATACTTAAATACTTTTTTGTTTGTAAATACCTACTTAATATACATAGTTTACACCCAGACCAAGACAAATAGACATGTTCATGCACACAAATATTTGTCTTGTTCGGGAATCGAACCCGAGACCTCTGGCGCAGAAGGTGGGTAGCCTACCCCTGCGCCAAATCGGTCGTCAAAACATACAATACATTGCTTGTTTTGATTGCATCACTTGCTAAAAAGGAGCTCAAAGAAAGCAATGTATTCTGAATTAGGGTCTGTTCACGCCTCTTTGGAAGACCGTTCTAAATTTAAAATATCTGCTCCGTGTACATTTGACTTTTTATTCGACGTGCCAATGCCGTGTTCTTACTTTTTAATTCTGTTTTTTCTTCATGCGAATATTTGCCGCCTTTTTCACTCTACTTTTTTCTCTTGCGACAATACTATGCGATTTAAGTTTTATCTTTGTAAATATTATAAATAACACGATTTAATACAAATATAAGCGAGTTTATTTTTGCAATCCCTCTCCGCTACATAATTTGGACCTTCGGAGCTGGATATATACGACGCGACCTCTTCGATAACTACGCGACTGGACGAGGTGATTTGCGAAAATAAGCGATCTTCTGTGTGTCTCCTCCATAACCACTGGATATTATATCCCTTAGCAGTGCGGAATAAGACAATATCTTTGCTCGTCGGGGTACGCCTGCAGAACTGTAAGTACTCCGTATTCTTTCATTTTTCACCAAAATGGGTCCTACTGCGCCTACTACTACGGCTACTAGTTCGAACAACGATGATGAAATTTACGCGTTAAGGTGTAGCGATGAGCTCAGTGGCGCCGCCAATGGAAATAAGTCAATTGCATTTTATTAAAGGCTTGAATTAAAAGTTTCGGTTCTTTGGCGCAAATAGAAGAGCAAAATGCAATTTTTAATTGTTTTTTCAAGGCCTCAAATATGAGCACCAAGTTATGGATCTCGATATTGCCAAATGTGGCCACTTTTGGCACTATTGAGATTCACGACTTATTGCGTAAGTTTGAGTTCTCAAAAGTATATTTATAAAATGCATTCCACTCTTTCACCTGCGCGAAATAACCGAAACATTTAATCCAAGCCTATAATAAAATGCAATTGATTTATTTCCATTGGCGGCGCCACTGAGCTCATCGATACACCTTAAGTAAGAAAAGGGGAGTAATAAGGGGTAGGTTAACGATACTTACGAAATATATTAACTCATTAAATTCCGAACAGTTAAATGTAAATAAGCATACTGAATTAGAAATGCGTATTCAAGGGGCTTCATTATTTTTTAACGAATTTAATTCGATTCAGTCTGAGATTGAGGTCTTGGTTAGCGAAGATGAGCTTTTCAAACAATTGGAATTGCGTGAAGATTTTGAAAGCTCGTATTATTCCGCTATAGCACAAGCAAAGAGCTTACTTTCGTCTGGTGAGACTACAGTTGCCAGTACTAACACGAACTTGCATTCTGTTAAGCTACCAACCATCACCATGCCTACCTTTGATGGGTCATACGAGCACTGGTTAGAGTACAGAGACACCTTTCTGTCTCTCGTTCACAACAATAAGGATATTTCACCTATACAAAAGTTTCATTATTTGAAATCATCATTAAAAAGCGTAGCGGCGCTTGTTATTGATTCCTTAGAATTCTCTTCGAATAATTATACGGTAGCCTGGGAATTAATATGCAATCGCTATAATAATAATAGATTACTAGTTCATAATCATGTAAAGGCGTTATTTGCGATCCAAAATATTGTCAAAGAGTCACCGGTACACATACGGAGGCTAATTGACACTATTTTGAAAAACCTACGCGCCCTGAAACTACTTAATGAGCCAGTAGACCAATGGGATACATTGATTATATATATGGTTGTTTCGAAACTTGACAGTGTAACTGAACGCGAGTGGGAAAAGTACAGGGGTACGATTTCCGTAGACCATAGAAACAGCGATTCGAATAATACTTTGTCTAGCATTAAACTTAGTCACTTGATCAAGTTCTTAAAAGATAGAGCTGATATGTTAGAGACGTTGCAGGTCACACACGGTCACAATTTAAAGTCTTCGCCGCCGCCTGCCTCCAAAACGTACTGTCATACTTCATCTAGCAATAACGTTATACAGCCTCAGTTTAAACGATTTACTCGCGTTTGCGTTGTTTGTAATAATGATCATCCTATTTACACTTGTAACATATTTAATAAGTATTCATTACAAGATAAACTTAAAGTTGTAGAAAATAAAAACTTATGTCGAAACTGTTTGCGATCGGGACATACTTTAGCAAATTGCCGGTTTAGCTCCTGTCGTAAGTGCAATCATCGACATCATACAATGATTCACAGCGAACATGCGACTGTCTCTGCGCCCGTGACCACAGCTTCATTCGATAGCGATCCGGTGTCCTCTCCCAATGGGAGCTTAAATGCGAATGCGGCCTCTGATGTTTGCACATACACTCACGCGGCACACTTAGATAATAAATTATTACATAGCGAAAAGTTATCTAGTAGTGAGCAATCGGTTTTGTTGTCAACGGCGTTAGTTGAAGTAAAGGGTAATAACGGAAAACATCAGGTAGTACGCGCGTTACTTGACTGTGGGAGCGAACGAAGTTTTATCACAAAGCGATTATGCGATACTTTGAACTTAGATGCGTTACAGTCCACTACTCAAATAAAAGGCGTTGGAACTTCTATTATTCAAAGCAAACAGTCAAGTAATATTGAAATCAAAGCGCTACAAAACACGTTTACTACGCGCATTCCCTGTTTAATTTTACCTGAAATTACATCTTATACACCTCCGGTTACTGTACATAGCGATATACTAGATTACATAGATTTGCCGAGTAATATACAATTAGCTGATCCGATGTTTCACGAAAGCCGGCCTATTGACATTTTAATAGGTGCCGATAGGTTTTGGCAGTTACTAAGCGATGGCAAAATGCGTTTAAAACACGGTCCCTTCTTACAAAATACAAAGTTAGGGTGGATTATATCGGGATCTATTGGATCAAACACTTTAAAAAGCGCTCGGTCAGTTTACGTAACCTGAGTCCTACAAAATAAATACTTGTGTTAAAAATGTTTTGAAGTAGGTAGCTTCTAAAATCTAATTATATATTTTATGGCAAGTTAGCTTGCGGAAAAATATTCATTCGAAAACACAATGCGTTTATTTTATAGATGCTATTTCGTTTTACACACTCGTACGAATTATTATACTTACGATACTTTTCAAAAAGCGAAGCGTTAAAATAGCGATATCTAGCATATAGGAATACGATTTTGATTTTATTTGCGAATTTTATATTCAAGCCATTAAAGTTAGTACCTATGTAATCACTTATTCGAAACTAAACCTTTTAAACATACGTAATACTTTATTCTTAATAATGCGGTTCTTAGTTAATTAATTATAATAGTTTGTATCATTAAATTGCGAGTGTGTTATTTCATTTATGTATTATATTTTGCGCTACTATACAATCGTTTCTTTATTTTTTTAATTATTAGAATTATTAATACGTTAAACTTAGGTGTACATAAATTAATTATCATTTCATAGGCGTTTATAATTACTAATGCGTGTCTGCGGTTGTCTTTGTCAACAATAATAAGAACTAACGATCTTTTTAATTCTCATGTATAGTCCATAGGTTTAAGTTATTATTTTTAAACTAGAATATGTTTATTTGTTAAATGTGGGCGACTGTTACTTTTGTTTACTTTTATAAAAACTGTTGGCCAAAGGCAGACACAATAATCGATAACTATTGTTAATTATTGTATCCCATGCGCAATCTTACGATGTAAGTACTTATACAAAATTAGTCTATCATGCGTAACCTACCCAAAATGCGATTAAGTCCTGGCTACCCGATTTTGTATTGCGATGTCCACTGTAGGCTCATCCAGTGTTCGTATTAAACGGAAAAGGTATGGGAAGGAGCCAAAAGGCAACAATGCGAATGTACATGTTTGTACATATTATTATTATTGTCTTGATATTCGTTCTCTACATAAGGCGGTTAGTAGGTACTCTTACCAAAGAAACCTATAGGTAATATTATTAACTAGGCGTTCAAAATCTTCACCAATAAATCAATATAATCAAACATTGTTTAATGCGATTAATACTTATTTATTCTTTTGACGTTATTTAATATCTAATTTTCGTTACTTTCTAATAACTCGATAATTTTGTAGAGCTTATGACTTTATTCTATAATTACTAATTTTCTCATGCGACTAGTCTAGGCATCAGACTTAACTTTATTTCTTGTTGTCTTATGCATCTATGTGTCTCATTTTGGTGAATTATGCGAGATCGGAGTCAGGTGCTGTATGTATCACTTCCGGCGAGTGCTAGGTAATGCACATTTGACGTTCGAGGAGCACACTATGGAAACAAAACGGACATATGGACAAAGCGCTTCTGAATTTACCAGCTCTCCATCACTCTATTCGAAACCTGAGACACTTGTCACCGATCAGCCCAGCTGACATTTCGTCGGGATCATAGCATCGATCTGCTCTGCCTTAATCTAGAAGACAAACACGTTTAGCGGCGGGTAACAGCGAGTTGAACAAACACGGCAACCCCTTTGGCAGTGATGTGCTGGTTCCAAGAGTTCGTGACGCGGCTACTTGCATACGAAATTGACTGGAAAACGACGTTTAATCCCAAAGACGAGACTACGCAGGATACTGGACTTCGTTCCTGGCGATGCTATATCGAAGTTCGAAGTTGAAGATGTGTCCGGTTCCAGGAGAAGAAGAGGAACATCATTGAAAGCCACAGCTTTCAAGGCCGGGGGCATGTTCACGCCTCTTTGGAAGACCGTTCTAAATTTAAAATATCTGCTCCGTGTACATTTGACTTTTTATTCGACGTGCCAATGCCGTGTTCTTACTTTTTAATTCTGTTTTTTCTTCATGCGAATATTTGCCGCCTTTTTCACTCTACTTTTTTCTCTTGCGACAATACTATGCGATTTAAGTTTTATCTTTGTAAATATTATAAATAACACGATTTAATACAAATATAAGCGAGTTTATTTTTGCAATCCCTCTCCGCTACATAATTCTAACTAGCCATGAATACCGTGTAGTGTAATACTCGCTTAGCCTACTTATATAAGGCGTTGTACAAATACCTGACGGAATTTAAGGGGCAGGTCAGGCAAATCGTTTTAAACATAAAAGTAGCAAAAAAAAACATAATTTATTTTTGTTAATTTTGTTTGGATATTTGGTGGGTAAGTATCTAAATTATTTAAAGCCTAAACATACACAAAATTATAATGTAAATCAATTAAAAATAACAATCCCGTGTGTCTTCGCCCGGTCCGGCCGGACCCACACGCCCGCAGAGCTGTGAAACCAGCCTAACAGCTGATGAGGACGGACCGCGACTCGCGGTCGTCGAACCGTGCTCCTCAGCTGGCCGCGTTCGCGCGGGGCGGCACGACGCGCTGTAGCGCAATACTCGCGTTATAAATAAATTGTTATTATTAATTGATTTACATTATAATTTTGTGTAAGTTTAGGCTTTTAATAACTAAGATACGCACCAAATATCCAAACAAAATTAACAAAAATAAATAATGAATTAAATAAAAAATTTTTTTTGCTTCTGTTATGTTTAAAACGATTTGCCTGACCTGCCCCTTAAATTCCGTCAGGTATTTGTACGCCTTATATACCGCACCACTCCCACCCAACCAAAGTATGAGCAGCCAAATATGGACTTAATCTCGTGCACTGTAGATGTGCATCTTAGCTTGCGGCAAGCTCGCTTACCGCGCACTGTCTGCTATTTTATATTGTTACTGTAAAGTGCATCTACAGTGCACGATATTAAGTCCATATTTGGGTATTCATACTTTGGTTGGGTGGGAGCGGTGCGGTATAAGTGGGCCAAGACCTTAAGTGCTATGTGGATAGAAATCCATTGCTTATATACTTATTTATGTTGATAATCGATTTGGCGCAGGGGTAGGATACCTGCCTTCTGCGCCGTAGGTCTTGGGTTCGATTCCCGAACAAGACAAATATTTGTGTGCATGAACATGTCTATTTGGTGTCTGGGTGTTATGTATGTATATTAAGTATGTATTTACAAAAAAAGTATATCAGTATATATCCGTTATCTAGTTTCCATAACACAGTTTCATAATGATAACTACTTATGAGCTAGATAATGAGAGATTTTCTGCCAGCAAATAAAAAAAAAGTTTATTTATTAGCTCGATAGATGGCGCTGACCTGACATGTATCTCATTTGATCTGACCTACACTTGTATTTCAAAGTTGTGCAAGAAGGTGCAAGGCCAAAAAAAAGTTGACGTTGACGGAAGAAAAGAAATGTCAAATAATTCTATTCCTCTTGTTTTGCGTTGCAATACCATACCGACCATACCGCGAGTTGTAGATAAGCCTTTTCAGCCCTGCAAATGTTTTTTTCTTTCTGCAAGTGTTTTTTTTTAAATTGACCGTCTTAACGTAAACTCCTTGCCAGCAAATAAAAAAAGCAGACCCATGTCTGATGAACGCCATCTGTTGAGCTTTTTGGAACTAACTTTTTTCTTTTTTAATCATCTGTCAGAAAATCCCTCATTGGTGTGATTGTAAGCAATTTATTAATTTATTTATTAACTTTATATTGTATATTTAGGTTGAAATCCGGTCACCCATCAAAACCAGCGAGAACCCTTGACGAAATGGAGACAGAAGCAGAGTTTCTGAGGAAGGAGATAAAGAAATTGCTCAGCGAGAAAGAACTCAACAGATAATAAAGTTTTTAGTCTATGGTCTTGAAAAGTAAGGAATTTAGAAATGACGACATTGCTACAAAGACATCTGACCAGGTGACAGCCGGTGTGACGGACGAATAATGAAAAGAGTTTTTATCGCTAAGCTTGCTTCCTATGGGGACTGTAAATTAGTAGATTCCTGTAAATATATAAGTATCTATAATATTGTTGATATTCTATTAAAGACAAAAGAATGGAGACCTGGTTTTATTGTGTTTGCGTCCCAATGAGATAAAGCCTTAAATAATGCTGGCATCCCAATGAGATAGAGCCCTAAATAATGCTGGCATCCCAGTGACAATAGAGCTTTAAAGTATTTAATGGATTTACAAAGAGATCCATATCAAACTTGACGAACTGTCAAAATTATGTTATGACATGACATGACATACTTCGAACGTGCGCACATGTGCCAAAAAACAATAGAATTCAATTGTTGTATTTAAAATGCAAGCCTAAGGATTGTACGATCAGCAAATCCACCAGGTATACACTAAACACACTTTTCGCTTGCATGGACAAGAAGGGCTGCCCATCCCTGACCCCACCCCATTTGTTTTTTCTACCAACGAACGGGTCAGTGACGAGCGTAGTCTGTGTTTTCACTACTTTATGGCGTCATTATTTTTTACAAATTTTATTCCTCTGGGAACCACCGGAGCGGAACCATCTGTTGTTTGTTGTTATAATCATTCATAAGCTTTTTCTTCTGAAAAAGTTTTAGATCCCAAGTAGGTAGCGTCAACCCAAATGACTTTTTGTTTAAAAACATTATAAAAATTATCTTTTGTGTGTGCGGTTTACGTTGGTGATACGAAGTTCACCGGGTCCGCTAGTATATTATAAGTATTTGATTGAATCAGGCGTCACTTGGCGGAAGTCCCTAACCATTGTGAAAAACGCAATAATTATGTAGATAGCTTACTTCCGCAAGAAACACAACATGCAAGATTCACCGCGCCGGCCTGCAAAAAACTGCACATGCACACCACAAAAATACCAGTGCACAATTGCATTTAGCAAGACAGCAATACACCTTGCACCTTCACCGATTAGACTAGGTATCTATACGTGTTTCGCCCTAACCCGGGGCAGCCTTAGGTGATAGTTCATGCGAAAACCAACACCAAGTTTTGGTGGTGCATCTTACATGTTGTGTTTTTTGCGGAAGTATACCTAAGCTACATATATTTCGTTTTTCACAATAGTATAATGAGGAGTATGGCTATCCCACTTCTGATATCGGGGCGTGAGGCCCTAGGACAGCATCAGGATGGGTTACCATTATTTATTACGAGCTTATGATTGTGGGCAAAGGGAAACGCTAGCGAATGCTTAATAAGAGGGTCTATAATAATCAAATCTAATGTAAATGCGATTAACTCTGACTTTAAGGGACGATCTAGATATCCTATTAACATTCTTTAAGAAAAAAATTAACCATCTACCTAGTAGTTCTGCCGGCAGTCGAACCCGGAACCCTTTCTTCCAATGAATGCAAAAAAGTAAGGTTATTCGGGATTAAATTTATTTTACCGACTTTCTTATTTCACAATAGGTAGATTCTGCATGATCGTAGGTTTCATTCACAAAAACATTTGAATAATTCGGATTAAAATTAACAGTTGCATATTCAGTATTGTCACTTCGTACACTGTCATTGTTTGTGAATGTTTCGATATCTGCATAACTTGGTTCATTTGTTTTTATATTTTTGATTGATTTCTCCAAGTTTTGCGGCTTTGAACTCCTCAGTGTCTTAGGAATTGGTTTAGAATATAAGTATTCTATATTTGTCTCGACGTGAGGCAGCGTGTATGCATCGTTGTCACTGATTCCGGAGTCAGATTCTGGACAGGCTGAAGGTTTCAAGTAAATCTCTTCTAACTTTGCGCTGTTTGGAAAAGTAGGAGGTATAGGGATCTCGCTGGAAAGATTTTCGTATGTAATCTCTTCTTCTCCCTGAAAAGAGAAAACAAAATACCATTAGTTGAAATTCTAACGTTCTGTTTGAGAATTTTTGCATTTATTATAGCATACAAACACCGAAGACTATTACAAACCTATTAAAAGAAAAAAAAATCTCTCTAAAATAACCAAGTAATACAATTTCATTATTTGTAAAAAATAGGATGTTACAGTTTTGTTATTTACTTATTTCAATAATTGCTCCTCTTGACCTATTTCATTTATACCTATAGCATGCAAAATTGTTCTAAAAAGTACCTAACTAAGTAAATAAAAATAACAATCCTTACTATTTAAATTCATTATTCATGTATTATGGGCGCAATATTCCTGAAATACTAAAATGTTTTGTAACACTAATAGTGCCATGTCTCTTACCATATTCTGGCCTGATTTTCTGCATACATACAAGTTCACAGTGATAATAATCAGTATAATAATTATTAACGTGCCAAAGCCTACAGTCACACAAAAGTAGAGGCTGCCGATAAAATCTGAAAAAAAAAACTATTTTCTTATTGACGGACCCGTTTGCGCAGTGCCACTGATCATACCTACTGAGCCAGTTGTCGTGGGTTCGATCCCCACCCGGGACATACATTTATGGGATGAGTATTTGTGTTTGTACCGTGTCTTGGTGTTAAACACCACAACTTTTTTTATTAGTACAGTCAGCGTCAAATTGATATAAGCGTCTAGAGTAGTCAAAATGATCTGAAATACATACTTTAAAGCAATTTCATTTATGCAGTTCAAATCATCATATTACGCATGCAAGGTGTTTAAAATATCTTGGCACTCATTGTTTCATATTTATATGAGCAGTCAGAGTGTTCAAAACTATCTAAGCAAAAAAGCTCTCAAAGCTATCTGTGCATGAATGAACAGAAAAAACGGGCACCTTTGTTTTCATATAACCATGCTCACTTCACGGTCATTTAAATAAAACTATCAGTAGGTACTTATATTTCTACAATTTTATGTGTCAAATGTTTGATTTTCCGATAAAAAACATTGAAAATTTCTTTACATTTCCAACATCATTTTTTCTGCAATCGAGTGTATAATAAAAAACACAGGTCTTAAATGGGGACCTTGTGAAACTACCAAAACAGACAGGATATAATATTCTTATTAAACATTTTAACTTCTTTTAATTCTTTGATTAATATCAAACTACCTATGTGCAAAATATTTATGAATTATCCTAGAGATATTTTTGAAATATTTAAAATGACGTAGTAAAGATAACCGGATTAGCAAACTGAAGTGGCAATGGGCCGGCCATATAAGCCGCAGAACTGATAACCGCTGGGGTAAGCCAGTTCTAGAGTGGAGACCGCGAATCGGCAAACGTAGTGAATACCTTCAGACTAGGCGGAGCGACGATCTTTGCAGGGTGGCTGGCAAGAGCTGGATGAGAGCAGCCATGATCGTGCTCGATGGCGTACTCTTGGAGAGGCCTATGTCCAACAGTGGACGTTAATAGGCTGATGATGATGATGATGAAGTAAAATTTATGAAGAAAGTGTCGATGTCGAAAGCTTTACTCAAAACAATATTTTAAGAATGCACTTACTTGCTCCGCTGTCAGGTTGAAGGTTAAATATAACGTTCGTGATTGTTTGTCTCTGGTTCACATTGTTGTAAACACACTTTATTTCTGTACCATTCAGTTTTTGAGTGAGTTCTAGGTTAGCATACACATTCTCTTTACCATATTTTTTTTGTATGGGACAAGGGGGTTCTAAAACAAGCAAAAAACTATAGGTACCTAGGTAGTTTCAAAGGATCAAAAAGGAATAATAATCCTACTAATATTATTATAAGTAAATGTATAAATATATAAATAAATAATAAATAAATAAATATTTTCTTACAATCACACCAGTTATCTAAGCCCGTAGTTAATTTCTTAAGAAACTGTGTCTACGTGAACTTGATAACGGATATATATACTTAAATACTTTTTGTTTGTAAATACATACTTAATATACATAGAAAACACCCAGACCAAGACAAATAGACATGTTCATGCACACAAATATTTGTCTTGTTCGGGAATCGAACCCGAGACCTCTGGCGCAGAAGGCAGGTAGTTTACCCATGCGCCAAATCGGTCGTCAAAGTATAAGTAAAGTATAAGTTTAGATGTTTGGATGTTCGTTGCTCAATCACACCAAAACGGCCAAATGGATTTGGCTGAAATTTGGGACACAGATACTTGATGTGGCCTGGAGAGAGACATTGCTACTTTTTATCCCCGAAAAGAATCACATTACCGCGGGATAACGTCGTGTAGTCCACGCGGGCGAAGTCGCGGGCGGAAAGCTAGTAATTTTATATATTCGTAAGTTTGTTTGATATTTGTAAAACTCTTGCGTTATTGACTAACTGACAGACAGGGCGCAAGAAGCTGAAAGGATATTTCAGTTTTGTATGGAGCCTCGGCTAGGACTTTGTACACTATAGTATAGGCAAGCAAAAGATAAATATAATAACTGAAAACTAATTATATAGCAATAAGCTAACGCGTTTGATGGTTATTACATTATCTACTCTTAATTATGCAACCCCGATTCAATATGGCGGTAAAACGTCACACCCACATTTTAAAAAAAAAGGTTGACATTGACATTTTTTTTTATCCACAACGGGGTAGAGTGTATGTGAGATAACTCTGCACGTGCCTGGCGCGTTTTTGGCGCTAGTTACAGTGCATTTTTTTGTTCAAATGTTATAGAAAAGATTAGTATTCGATTTTTACCGCGCGCAGACTTATCTGACGAGCACTCTAGCACTTAGCTTATCATCAGTCGTCAATGTCATCGTGTTTTCGTAAAGAACCATCAATGTTTCCGAACGTGATTTAAATATGGTTGCCAGTGTGACCATGGATGGCAAAGAATTTTTATTTTAAAGTTTATTTTTGTACCATTTATCCAGAAACACAATGAAAATTTTAATATTTTATATGACTTTACTATATTTTTTACTATTAGTACGAATAGTATACAAAGTTCTAGCCGAAAATGAAAAATGTCCTTTGCCATGTATGTACCTTGGGGAGTTTAGGGGAGCATTAAGAGGATTTTGACATTTTGGTCCACGCAGATGAAGTCGCGAGGGGAGCGCTAGATAAGCTATAATTCTATTTAGTAGGCTTCGATTTATAAGATCGAAGTTCGTAGGTTACGTTTTGTAAAAGTGACACTGTGAAACCCTTTATACTTACCATACAAAGCTTTACCTTTATTCAAATCTTTGCAATAGTCCCATTCCAAAGTTCCAGTATTTTCGTTTCTTTTGCAAACGATTTTGAGGTTCTCTCCTATTTTACCTTCGTAAATATTTGGTTTTGACAAAGATTTATTGAAATACACATCGCTGATTATGATTGTAGGAGGCTCTGAAAAAGGTTAGGAATATAAATAAATACAATATTAAAATAAAATTAAAATAGGGACATGATAAATAGAAACAAATATCTGCTGTTAATTTTATCTCAGTTTTAGAATCAATAAAAAGGATGTCTTCAAGATTAAAAGTAAGTATATCACTCACGATCGGGCTGTAAGAGAAGCTTACTCTTCCATAGTTTCCTCGACTTAAGCATAGCATCGTAAAACTCACAGAGTACAAAATTTTTATCATGTTCCTCTGTCAGATTTAACCTGGCAGATACTATGTTATGATTTACAGGTTTTGTTGCTGAGCACTGATTCAAATTCTGGTCACTCTCAGTCCCTGCCAATAAGAAATAAACAATCATTAGGTACCTACCAATTCTAAAGAGACGACTATGCTCTTTTCGTACTTTTGAAAGTTTTAGATCCCAGGTAGCTGCTGGTCAACCCAAATGACCTTTTGTCTAAAAAATATTATAATAAATATTATTTGTGTTTCGTTTGGTTGAGCTACCCATCTGTGACACTATTGATGGATTTACGAGATGGTAGTCCGTTGTAAAAGGTCTTTATTGTAGTATACTAAAACTGGCGTTAAACCTTACGGTGTATACCTGGTGGTTTCGTTGACTGTACCTACAGGACGAACAACTGTGTGGCGTGTAGCACACTTTTTAGCACTTTGGATTGGAAGTCTCTATCTTTCAAAAAACTGACTAAGAAAAATGGTGAAATATTTTTCAGTTTCTGTTCCATGTATGATTGCCCCCCTTAATTTCTTATTTTATTTTTGTATAAAAATCGTAAAGCGGTTCACAGAATACATCTACCTACCAAGTTTCAGCTGTGTAGTTTTTTTAGTTAAGGAATCAAGTTGCTGTGTCATACGGGCGGACGGACAGACAGACATGACGAATCTACAAGGGTTCCAATTTTTGCCATTCGGTAATCATAATCATAATCATAATCATTTATTCACTTATTCGGTATATATATGAGTGTAAATATAGTAGTGTGTGAGACTGAACAACTCGCCACGGCTTGTTTTTAAATTCCCACTTGTGTTTTTAATCCCCGACGACGGACGCAGCGAAAAGAGGGGTGTTATAAGTTTGAGGCCTATGTCTGTCTGTCTGTTCGTATATTCGTAGTGCCTAAACGGATCAGGCGATTTCATTGCGGTTTTTTTAAATTGAAAGCTATATTAATCGAGATGGTTCTTAGCCACGTTTGATGAAAATCCATCAGGCCATTTGTGGAGATAGTCAACTGCCTGCCGAAACGGATAAAGATACAGTCGTGGTGCTTTGACTAAAATAATGTACACCTTGGGCAAATTTAGGTGGCAATAAAAAAAAACAAAATGGCGGCAAAAAAAATTGCCGCCAAAAATTAAGTTGCTCCGATTTGTTTGGTTGAAATTTGCGATTTCAATGCGGTTTTTTTTATTTTATGTGTAATTTAAAAAGGATGAAATAAAAATAAAATTTTAAAAACCTCCTACACAATAATAACCTCAAAAAGTCAGAAAATAAATTTTCTTTTGGTCGGGGGACCACAAAATGAGTAGGTAGTAGTACTAAAAGTACTAAAAGTAACTGTAAGTACTAAAAGGGTATATTATACGTTGGGTTGGGTGTCCCCCGACCGAGAGAAAAAAAATTTTTTCCGACTTTTTTGAGGTTTTTTTAATACCCCTCATTATGCAACAGTCACATAAACTACTAAGTACCTATTGTGCTATTTGGATAAAAAATACTGATAAAAACTTACAATTTTTTTTGCAGTGATACACACGCAGATATTTATTAGAATTCTCAAATCCTTCACGTGCACATATCACATTCAGTACGTCGCCATCTTTATAATAACATACCCCCTTTTCTTTTGTTTTAATGCAACCGTCACTATATACTCTGTTGTAGTAAATTATAATTCCTGTAATAATAACATCAAAGTATTGTGTATTATAAACTTTAGGACAAGGTATCTTATTCTGTGGTATCATCATCAATATCATCATCATTACCTATCTATATGGATGACATTCGGCTGCCTGTATGTGGAAACGTCCGATTGTAACAAGAGAGAGAAAATCGCTGTCAAGTGCTGTCTAGAATCTCTGTTCGTGTGTCTCTGCCGGATACGCAAAAATAGATAACTTGCGGATCCCCGCGGTTTTACCCGCGTAGTACCCGTTCCCGTGGTAATATCGGGATAAATTATAGCCTACGTCAATCGGGAAGAATGTAGCTTTCTAATGGTCAAAGAATTTTCAAAATCGGTCCAGTAGTCTCGGAGCCTATTCGATGCAAACAAACAAATAAACATAAAAACAATCAAATCTTTCCTCTTTATAATATTATATAGTAGGTATATAGTATAGAAGTACAGATTAGAAACGGTAAGTACCTAAGTACCTACCTACTGCGATATTCTCGATCTTTTTATCGAAGGTCAGTTTTTAGGCTCGCTTCCTGATGATTTAAAATGGGTTCTCTATGGGCGATTTATATCGAGTACGGTGTGTCGAAAACTCCGTAATAGGTAGGTACTATGTTTTATTCTATCGATGCTTTAGGTACAAGTGCGATGTACCTAACGTTTGTGCGAAAATCCTTGGGTCGTGGACAAACATAGAAAGATTAGAAAACTCCATAAAATGGCCGGCGACATAAAATCGTGAAAGGTTTTACATTGCCGACTTTGTTACACCCACTTCTAAACTAAGCTATATTTAAAGGGCATCAATGCAAATGCTTTCATACTGGAGCTCAGAAGGCTAGACAAGTGTCACTTGTCTAGGACATAGGCCTTATGAAAGACTTTCTGCTTTCGAAAAAGTTCTTTCCAGTTGATTTCAGTTATATGGTTGTCCGGTTGTCCGATGGAAGAAGGGAGATGGCGGAATTAAGTTGTGCAATTCCACTGCACACTCGTCGAAATGTATTTGATAACTGACTCACCCCCAATGCAGATTGGTGGATATTAATAACGACTGCAAACGCAACCGAGACCAATTACGGTTTAACATTTCTTTTAGAGTGCTCTAAATGAGAATGGAGGAGCTCGAAATAAGAATAAATAAATAATAATAAATAAATAACTTCTTACATTCACACCAATATCTAAGCCCATTTTAATTTCATTAAGAAACTGTATTATGGAAAACTTGATAACGGATAAATATATACTTAAATACTTTTTGTTTGTAAATACATACTTAATACCTATACCCACATAGAAAACACCCAGACCAAGACAAATAGACATGTTCTTGTTCGGGAATCGAACCCGAGACCACTGGCGCAGAAGGCAGGTAGCCTACCCCAGCGCCAAATCGGTCGTCAAAATGTTTCAATGTGTCAAAATGTGAGAATGTTTTGGTCAGTCATCTCGTGATCTATTGCGAAGGTTGTAGGTATAACGACTATTCGTGTACAAACATTATAAACATACATACATACATATATACACCGTGCTTGGAAACCTACCTAATTCTCAAATATTATCCAATTCCAACAATATCACATCCTGACATATAAGTAATATAGTTCAAACTTATAACCTCCTTCTTTTATGAAGTCGGTTAAAAAGGAGGAGTTTTGATTTAAGTAATTTAATTAAGTACATCTGAAAAGCTACATAATAACAGAAATTTCGAAATAACATGTCATAGAACAAACAAATATGAATCATCGCTCTGTAAGGTTGTCGACCCGAGGTTGTTCGCACAAACGTTACATCGTACTTGTGAAGCATCGATAGAATAAAACATAGTAGGTACTACGGAGTTTTCGCCACAACGTATTCGTATACTGAAATTCGCACTACCAACTTTCGCACTCAAATAGGGAACAAATACCTCTATGACTACAACATCCATATCTATCCATAACACGCAGATCTGCGTCCAAAATAGTTATTTAGAGATCATGGTGTAAATTGTTGTACCGGAATATTGAAGACTCGACAGCATACTTAAATATTTTTTCAAAAGTAGATAATTACTTATATAATTAAAAAAACACTTTCACGGATTTTGCACGCATTTATTGAACAACTTGGTTAAATTTTTTGTTGTTTTTAAAGGATTTTATGTTTTTATCCGACGTTCGGCACCTTTCCAGGGGCCGTGGTTACGGAAAACGGTTTTTTAGTTAGTTAAATGAAACAAATAATTACTTACGTATTTCACGTGCTGTACCACCAAATGAATAAAAAGTCGTTATTATAATGAAAATGCAAAAGACAGTGATACTCATACGTACGGCCATGGTGAATACCTACTGAACAATAATAAGTATAAGGATAAACTATATAAGGATAATAAATAACAATCTATATATACAACGTGTTAATGAATTAAGCGAATCGATCGCACTATATTTCAATATAGGTTATATTTTTTCATTTTTATTGGCCCATGTCTAAATTATTTACAACTAGCGGCCGCCCGCGGTTTCACCCGCGTGGTTCCCGTTCCCGTGGGAATATCGGGATAAAAAGTACATATAAACCTTACTCTTGAATCACTCTATCTATTAAAAAAAACGCATCAAAATCCGTTGCGTAGTTTCAAAGATGCATGAGCGCTCGACGCGGACGCGGAGCGCTGCGGGGGACGCGGCGGGGGCGGTGGGGCGGCCGGACGTAGACTTTAAAATTTCATAGATTTATTTATTTATTTATTTTATTTATTTACTTACACAAAACTTATAACTATCATTACAGGCACTATTTAACCCAATGCGATAGTTACAGCATTCTTGTTACTATTATGATTAAGAATACAATTATAACTTACAACCTATGACTTACAATAACAAAGTATCCAAGTAGCTAATTTTGTGAATTCACTCAGCGAACAAATGAACAAATCCGTTTCTTTATCGATAAGGTTGATAGTGCGAAAAGCGCGCGACAGTGGAGCCTCGTTCAGTAAGTTGGTACGAGCTCTAGGCACCACTAGTAGATTCGGTCGACGCCTTCGCCCTCTGTATTCATTGGGAACACAAATACGCATCAACCCTAACATCTCCGCATTATTTATCTTACCCCTAAGTACTGTAAAGAGATATGTAACTAGGCTGAGTTCTCTCCTAACACGTAGTTGGTTGTATCCTACAATCCTACCATACCCAAAACGAACAATGTTGGGTACTGCAATGGGTAGAAGGGGTAAACTCCGTACAGCTTTAAGTATAAATACCTCACAAATTTGTTCTGTACCCTTTCTAACATAAGGTTATTATATTTTTGCTCATGACGGGCCCAGATCATAGCATTAAATTCTAAATTACTCCTTACTAACGTGTTATACAAGGCTATAACGGCTTGTACATTTGTGAAATTCTTTACTGTTCGCAACATAAATCCCAGTGTTTTTTTAAAACTTTTAAAATATAAATATTTTTGACTCAGTTTATATAGGAAAAAAATGTGATAGTAAAAAAAAAAAAACAAACTTACTTACAAAAATTGCAATGTGAATGCATAAAAATAATATAAAATCTCAGTTTATATTTTAATTATATCATTGCATTTTTGTTTAATTGGGGTGTATCAGGTTTTGGGTTATTTCATTAACACGTTGTATATACCTACAGGGTGATCCATCGGGACGGGTCAGTATGTGGAAGTTTGAAACTATAAGAGATAGAGATATTTGTTCTAAGGAAAGGAACCATGTCGTCGATTTCAGAGTTAAGAAAAACTGCATTCAAAGATTAAAAAAAAACTCATGCACGACCCGGGAATCGAGCCTTGTCAGTTTTCAAAACAAAAATGCTTGTTTTTTTTATGAAAGTTGATTGTGTAGGTTATTAGGAGTACATTTTACTTTGGAACCCAATGCCTACAATTATTAAAAGAAAATATGAGTTTTGTTAGCTGACATAAAATATGGCCCTATCAAATGGCCTGCGAGGTCGCCAGATCTAAAGCCACTAGATTATTTTCTTGTAGGGTTACGTGAGAGATGAAGTTTACAAAACCAGCTATTACACCGTTAAGGCGATACTCGGAAAAATTATGCTAAAGCGAGATAGCAATGAGAAAACGACGCGCGCGGGAGCGAGACCGATTTTGCAGATTATGCAAAAAAACACAAAATCACTTCGTATTTAAAAACTATAGCGATTTTTTAAAAATGCTTCTACACGATCCAAAATATTATTAGTGTCCACTAATTAAACCAATTTTCAATAGTATATGTAACCCCATTTAAAAATAATCTTGATATTTCGTATTTTTAGAGGTATTTTCGAAAAGAAAAAGTGTCGAGGCAAAATCATAAAATCGTGTTTCCGAAACTATACGATTCTAGATAAAGGTATGAAGAAATATTATATCTTTTTACCAGATTTATAACAACTGTAACCGTCCTATAGTTTTAAAGCAAAAAGTCCATACTTTTTCCGAGTAGCGCCTTAAAGAACTACCAGAAATAGAGAGACCATTTTAACGCAGATTAACCACTTGAAAATACAAAACACAATAAAAAAATTGTTACCAAATAATATATTGTTATCAAATCTAATCATCATCATCAAAAATAGCTGTCATTTTGAACATTTACTTGATAAAATAAAATAAAATAGTAAAATGCAGCATTTTCTTTTAATTGTAGACATAGGGTTCGATAGTTAAATGTATTCCTAACAACCTAAGTACACAATTAACTTTCGTAACAAAATGACATAACATTTTTGTTTTGAAAACTGACAAAGTTCGATTCCCGGACCGAGTTTAAAAAAATCTCTGAATGCTGTTTTTCTTAACCCTAAAATCGACGACACGGTTCCAAGAACAAATATATCTATCTCTAACAGTTTCAAACGTTCCCCTACTGACCTGTCCCGATGGATCACCCTGTAAACATTCCTGCGGTGGTGTCGTATGAGTCGGGTCGTTACGTTCCCTAAAATATGGTTGAGCGAAGCGATGGCTGGCTCATGCGTCATGCTCGTGAACGGGTGCTGCCAGTGGGGTGGGTCTGCTCATGTCTGCTTGTGTTAAAGGTGTTCGGGATATGGTTTATAATAGTATGTATTATATAGTTTTATGAGCGAGCTGGTGTGTCTCATGGTAATTTTGGTACCCGTGTCTTACAGTTACAGCAATTTTTCTAATAATTGTATTATTTATTCAAAAATTCCTTTTATTTGTTAATACTTATAGATTTGAATATGCGGCGCAGCTTGCAGTTTCCTTTTTATTAATCCTATAATATAATGTGAATAAGATTAAGATTAGTGTGTTCATTAAACTATTTGATCCCTTGTTTGGTTGAAAATTGTTTACTGTTTTAGGTAATAAGCAAAATTGTACTTAATTTAAGCGGTATTCTGTATTGTGATGGAAAGTAACCTTACTATTATGTGAAGGTCATTTTTCAAATTTGACGACTCTGTATAAGTTAAAACAGGGAGAAAAAAATAGCCCTTGGCGAGTTTCTTGCCGGTTCTTCTCGCTACAAGGTCTCCTGCCGTAGGATTCGCGAACCGATGGCGTAGCTTCATTGACGTTCATAAGTGTTGTTAAACAAACCTAAATTGAATAAACGATTTTGAATTTTGAATTTTTTTGAATTTTGAATTTTGTATAAAAACTCTTGCGTCACTGACTGACAGACAACGCACAGCCGTAACTACTGGGCGCAAGAAGCTGAAATTTGGCATGTAGGTATGTTTCTTGGGGAGTGTAGGGGATCATTAAGAGAGGATTTTTGAAAATTCCTTCTGTGGGGATAAGAATGGGGGTCCACGCAGACGAAGTTAGAGCGGAGCGCTATTATATTGTAATAGGCACAGACTCAGACCAATTAAAAAAGTAAGACGGAACGCCCGGAACTAAAAAGTGAAGCCACTTTTTTATGTACGTGTGCGTGCGCCGGCCGTGTGCGTGTGCGTGACTCGCTTTTAAAATGCTTTTAGTGTGTTAGTTGGGTCAGGCCGTAGATTTTGCCACATTTGAGGGTACAAAAGTCTCCGCCTCATATAATTTTAAATATAGTACTCTTAGAAATGTCTCAATCTTATCATCGTGTTTCCTAAGAAATAGCAAACCAAGGCAGATATAGATATTTGGATAAGTTTATATATTTGGAAAACTATTTGACATTTCCCTACCAAAAGTGACGGATTTTTTATAAAAACCGCGAATCCGCATTGGTAGGTGTACAGCTTAAACATCGATAAAATTATCATTTTTTAACTTATTGATGAGCTGTTTGATTTGACGTTATAAAATAATAATAAGGTTGCCATTCCTTTAATATCTTTGCGTCTTTCCTAAGAAAAAAGATAAGTTTTCGGCAATAAGTTTTTTTTTTTGAAAAACCATTTCTTTGCGCTACTTATATTGCGTAACCATTTTCACCCATTTTATGGTTTTAAAACATTTATTAAGATTTTGTTTGAGTGCTGGCATCACCAAAGTATCGTATTCTATGGTCAATGCAGCGTTGACGACCATATTTTTTGACATTTCGGTGTCAACTCCGATCAAAGTGAAAAGTGTCGCCTACTTTGCAGAGTGCATTTTTTGAGATTTCAAGGTAAGTTTTTGATTAAAACTTATAATTTTTGTTGCGCATGGTTTAATTAGATGTGTGTGATCTGTATATGTTAAACTAGCCTTGTAATATAGTATATTTTAAGAGTTATAATCGATTTCATTTGCGCCTCGGTTCCGCAAAACTGTCTTTATGTCACTTTGCGATACCGGTTGCGTAGAAATTGCGCCACTTATTTTACGCTATTGAATAATAGTGCATGCACACAAGGTTTTCAAGTTTTTTATTATTTTGAAATTACTTTTAGCTGTAATTCCGCTAAAAACATGACTAGCATTACTATTAATTGATTTGTTAGCTTTTATTAATATTCTATAAGTACAGGGTGTTCGGCAGAACGTTAAACATACGAAAATAGGGGTAGGTGCGGTGGTCTGCTACCTAACCAGCCTCAAAGATTTTACCTAGGTCCAAAGTTTTTTTTTATTTTGTATTTTATAAGTTTTGGAATTTCGTCACTTTCATACTAACTTACCCATGTAACTTTTTTTTTATTTTTATTTTTTGGCATCCTAATGGTTGGCAGGTCCATTTAAAAGTGATACTTCAAGCAGGTTGTTGCTAGAGTTAAAGTAATGGACTCTCAAACATTGAAAAGAGTTGAAATAAATTTTAAAGTTGTATTATATTTATATAATTAATAATGAATAATACCAAATACCTCCATCTAACAAATTAAATGTATTTTTTTGTAAATTGAACAAATCATACATAGGTACTTACTAGTTTTTGTCATCCTGTTTAACTTTTCATTGTGCGCAATATATAAAAAAGAATTACTCATAGGTACATTATTGTTATTTATTAATTAAACATACTTACATACCAACATCGTGTTTCTTTTTCTAGTTTGATGCAATACCTCTTGTTAGTACATGTTTGTTAAATAAAATCACATTAATGTACGTGCTCCTTAATAATTTTGCGCTACCATTTTGCACCACTTTGTGCGACCGACTCGTAGAAAATTTTGCGTCACCATTGCGCTATTTGTGGCAAAATCTACGGCCTGACCCAGTTATGGGCATGAAGCTCGACTTAATACTGAGGTAACTGGAGTTCTCACCCTGAATAAAAAAGTGTACCCAGCAAATTTGACATTTATGTATGTAGTGGCTGTCAGTTGTCTCATATGACCATACGTATTTTTTTAAAGTGTAGGTGAGACGGAAGACAGCCACTGTGTAATTTGTGGTGGACAAAAATTTGTTCGTACTGCACTCTCCAGTTACCTCAGTATTAAGTCGAGCTTCATGGTTATGGGTGTAGTTTCGTAACATGTGTGTTGTGCGTGTAACTGTGTATGTACAGGGTTGGGTGTAGTTTTGTTGGCGTCACTTTTTAGTTCTGGACGTTCCGTCTTACTTTTTTATTTGGTCTGAGTGCACAGACTTGATGACTGGAGACAAGTATGAAACCAAAACATCATACTACTTACCTACCATGATAAATTACATATAACTAGCCTTCCGCCCGCGTCTCTGCCCGTGTGGACTACACAACGTAATCCTGGGAGGATGGGATATATTTCCGCGATAAAAAGTAGCCTTTGTCACTTCCCAGGGGGCCGATTCTCAGGCAATCGAGAAAAGTTCACATTTATAAGCTCGAAATTCAAATATTTTTAGAAAATAACACAGTTTGTGTATTGTCAGAATTTCACAATCGAAAAAGTTCGATCGAAAACCAGTCGAACGCAACGAGTGGTACAGACCAATAGATGTTCATATACGAACTAAGCTGTCAAAATGAATTTGTTGCCATGTGGGACAGCTTACAGTCGTCACAAAATAAGATGCCCGTTTTGACACATGCCAAAATGACGTGATTAGGCATGTAACCATACGAGTCTGTGATCGATTCTCGCGATTAATCGATTAAGGTTCTGAGTAACTAATCGATTATAGTAGGTTTGCAACTTATGTGGATTAAGACTAAAGTTATAATTATAAAATGTTAAACTTACTATAAGTATAGGTACTTACTTATACTTTTAATAAACATATTATCCTTACTTATATTATAAATGCGAAAATGTCTGTCTGTGTGTTACACAATCACGCCTAAACTACTGAACCGATTTGAATGAAAATTGGTACAGAGATAGCCTAGAGGCTGAGAAAGGACATAGGCTACTTTTTTATGTGAAAAAAGAGCTGTAAGAGGTTGAAATAGGGGATGAAAGTTTGTATGGAAATTATGTCATTTTTAAAGCTAGAAGCTTAAAACTTATTTAAGAAAAATTGTTAAACGTGATGAGCACTTTCTATTGACGTACAAAGTTTGAAGGTCTGGTACACCTGATGTGGAACCCTAGCAGCCAGATTAAACTATATGAGATACAAACACAGCGTCTTAAGAAAAGTTGTTTAACGTCATGGACATTTTCTATTGACGGAAAAATATCGAAGGTCTGGTACACCTGATGTGGAACCCTAGCAGCCCAGCTTAACTATAAGAGATACAAATACAGCACCTTAAGAGAAGTTGCTCAGCGTAATAATTATTTTCTTTTGACATACAATCCTTACTTCCTTACTTTATTATCTTTACTTTATCCTTACTTATTATATTATAAATGCGAAAATGCGAATCTGTCTGTCTGTGTGTTACACAATCACGCCTAAACTACGGAACCGATTTGAATAAAAATTGGTACAGAGATAGTCTAGAGCCTGAGAAAGGACATAGGCTACTTTTTTATGTGAACAAAGGGCTGTAAGGGGTTGAAATAGGGGATGAAAGTTTGTATGGAAATTACGTCATTTTTAAAGCTAGAAGCTTCAAAATTATTTTATAGGCTTTTGATAAGATTAAAATAATTCATACTTATTATAAAACTGTTTGCGATTCTATTCAGGGGGCTACCGGCTAAAAATTATGGGTATGGACATGGACTTCATTTGACATTTGAAACCCATATTATGCCCTTAAAAGCACAACATATGGGCATCAAATGTCAAATGAAGCCCATGTCCATATCAATATTTTTTTGCCGGTACAGGGGCTGTATACATTGAAAAGAAATAGAAAAAAATACCACCAAGGGTCTTCTTAAACGGAACAGATCCCAAAAATATAGTTTTTGAATTTTTTGTCTGTCTGTCTGTTGTCCACGTTTCAGGCAAAAACTACTGAACGGATTTTAATGAAACTTTTTTTGTTATATAGCTATTAGTTGTCGCCAACTTATAGGTAGGCTATAATTTATTTAGAAGATCGAAATGGCCGATGTGGAACCATAGCAGTCCAGCCAAACTATGAGAGATATAAAAATACCGTCTTATGGAAAATTGTTATATGTGATGAGCATTTTCTATTGACGTACAAAGTTTGAAGTTCTTGGTACACCTGCCTGGCTAGCATTACCATCATTATATCACGCGATATGATATAGCACGTCTTGCTGTCTTGCTTCCACCTTAGTGGGGTAGGTAAGCAAGACAGCATGACGTGCTATATCATATCGCATGATAAAAGCCGTTCATGCTAGGCCAGCTGATGTGGAACCCTAGCAGCCAGGTTAAACTATATGAGATAGCATCTTAAGAGAAGTTGTTCAGCGTGATAAGTTCTTTCTTTTGACATACTGTTTGTATTGTTTGTATATCCGTCTTTCACGTCAAAACGGAGCAACGGATCGGCGTGTTTTTTTAGTATGTGGATATTTTAGGAGCTAGAGAGTGACAAAGACTAATTGATATCCCGGGAAAATATAACTTTCCCTCGAGATAACGTCGTGTAGTACAGGCGGGCGAAACCGCGGGCGGAAGGCTATGTGAAATATTTTTTTAATGTGTTAATATGTATCATAGCGTTAAACTAATACAAATAAAATAAATACACAAAAAAACGAAAAACCTTATTAGCTAAAAAAATTAAAAATGCTGCCGAAAGTCACTATTCCACGCGAACGAAGTCGCGGGCACAGCTAGTTAAAGTATAAATTGACCTTTTATGTTATATAAACTTGAATCGAATCCACTTAAATTGCATAATTTATATAAGAGCGAAAGCGCACTTGTGATTTTTAATCGGGCGATAGTTTGGTCGTTCTCGAATTCAGTATAGAGTTATATGGCAGTGGCAATCGTCAGTGCGCTTAAACTATCGACCGATCAAACTATCGAAAATTACTGGCCGATAGTTGTACGATCAAACTATCGCACAACTATCGGCCGGGCGGTAATGTGCATGAAGGACTATGTGAGCGCGCGCACTGCATTCAACTAAACTATCGCACAACTATCGGTAGACTGCGCATTCAGTATCGGACTATCGAAAATGACTGGCCAATAATAGCTACTACAACTATAGTTATAGTTACAGTTATACAGTTTGATCATGATCGTCTTACGATTCCGACTAAACTATCGGACGACTAAAAATCACAAGTCGCGTTGGCTCTAAAAGTGCAAGTATTTTAACTACAGCTCACAGCATAGACATGGTCATAGATTAGCTACAGTACTTATTATAGCGGCCTGTACACGTTGGCCCAACCATTGGACAATACGTCGAATATTAACACTTTTGAAAGAACCTTTTTAAACGTCTTGTTCGTTCAAAAGTGTCAATGTACGATGTACTGGCCAGTGGTTGGACAAACGTGTACAGGCCGCTTATGGTGAACGCACGCTTGTCCGATGCGAACGCTTCGAACAAGCCGAACGATACGTGTTTTAAGAAATCTCTGGAAAGGTGAACGTGACGATTCGACATGGTGAGGTGTGCAAGGTTGTCTAGGTTTTATTTAAAGATTTTTTTTTTCATTTGGTTCATTCGAAACCTTCTCCTTGGATAAGTTTGCGTTTGCCTAGAAACCGTTTTATCGAAATCATTGTTTCCAATTCATAATTGCACTAATGCTTTAAGCGCCAATCTAGTTTTCACACAAAAAAGATCAATTTTAAAAATTAATCTTTTAAAGTGGTTATAACGATTATTTCGATAAAATTGAATGAAGCTGGAGAAATCCTGCACGCAACGGTTACAACACTAGTATTTAAAAAAATAAAGACTGAGAACGTAACTGTTTTTCGAGACGTTTCGTAGTTAATCGAATCTGCGTTTACTTTAGAATAAACGCAAAAATAATATGCGGAATACACTTTGCCATAATTTATGATGCGTTAAAAAATGTAACATATTATTTTCATACACCTTTGATAAGTAATCAGCATATATTTGATTTTATGGTTTTCGTAACAAGTTACATTCTAGGGTAATTACCATGTGTCAAAACGGGCATCTTAATTTGTGACGACTGTAGTTTGTTTGAAACGTTCTTCCATAGAAACCACAAACAAAATGTTCGTATACGAATTACCACACTGAAAAAGTTCGAATGCCTGAGAATCGGACCCCAGTTCCCAAACTCTCCGCTGTCACCGGAATAGCGGGGCTAGCATGACGGTAACGACATTGTTTGTCAACCAACCAGGACGTCGCGTAGTCACGCGCGGTATTTACGAGCGCTGATTGGTGAAAGCAACACGAAAACTATGTCGTTGCAGTCATGCTGAAAAGATTGTCGATCTGTATGGAGTTGGTCCACTGCCGTTGTCACACGTAATGTAACATAAAGTGCTTAAGCTTCTATTTGAGAATCATAATAATATCAATGTGATGAACATGTTTCTATGGCGAGAGTATAGGCGCGCGACGGGTTCGTGACGTCACGTCTTGTCTCTCCTTGTCTAATTAGAAAGTTTGATGGTCATATTTCTGAAATTATTTAAGGCGATGATTCCCGACCGAAATAGGCACGCTAACGCTTGCTCGGCCGCGCGCGATACACTTCACGCGGACGCAGCGGCAGCCGGCAGTGAACTGTGAACTCGCGAGCGCCCCGCGAATCGAAAATCACTTAAAATTCAATAAAAAATTAATTAATAAATAATTTAAAACTATCACGGCCGGAATCCCTCGGCTAATCTAAGACAATTACTTTCGTATAAGTTTTTTTCATTAACTATATAACCAAGTAGGTATACTGCAAGTAACGATATTTGGATCACGATTAGACGGATGTTTGGGATTTTATTTGACACAGTAAAATATCACCAATCGAAAAAACGGCCGGAAGCACTAGATAAATAACTGTAAAACAACATATATTTTTTCTAAGTTTTAAGTACTTGTTTTTGCGAGTAATATATAATTTAAAATACTTACCATATTTTGGGAAACCGCAGCCTTAAGATGTTTCAAAATAAATTCCTATGTTGTGTTGAATATTATATCAATAAACATTTGAAATTGGTAGGTAAATAAAATAGATTCAGTCAAATAGCCCATTATATCGCTTATATTGTCTTACTTCTGTATCAAGTCAATATGAAAGGCCTCCTCAGCTCTCATACATCTTGCGTGTCTAACGCCAGATATAATGAACTGAATACTGTTGACACAAAGCTAGACTTTAGATTAATTTCCATGCTTAATCTATTTTGGGCAGGGCCGAATTAAGGGTCTTTATACAGGATTATTTTTTATCAGTGCTTAAATTTTTAGAATCGAATCAGAATCGGTAAGCGCACAACTTTCTCCTAGAAACATAGGTCGAAATCTGACAAATAATTTTTGACTCTTCATACAAATCGAACTGATCGATCACGTGATCGATTTAGTATGGGATGTCCAAAAATTTGTGTCGTATTTCGACCCATGTTTCTAGAAGAAAATTGTTCACTTACCGATTCTGAGTCGATCTTAAAAATTTGTGCACTGATAAAAAAAATATCCTGTAGAGGGAGCGTTTCCGATGGTTCGTGAATCAGGGAGCTGATCTATGTTTTCATATTTGTCACAACAGGAGGCATCAGTTCAACTGTCAATGTTCGGAAACACAACTCAGCTCCGTGTAGGTCCTACTCTGTGGATACGCATCGTCAGTCGGAAAAGAGCGAAGCGGTGCGCGGTGGTCAGCTCAACTGTCAAAATGAAAAAAAAAAAAATGGTTTTTTAAATTAGTTTTAGGTTGTGATTACAACACTTATAAACTCAAATAATTCAAATGTCAAATTTTAATGAAGCCCTGTCCATATCCATTTTTTTTTTACGGTAGCCCCCCTGATCATCGGTTCACCTTGTAGGGGGCCTACCCACGGAACGTCGTCCGGTACGCGGTCGGCATTCGAGAACAACAGACAAAATCACCTAAAATTCGTAATTCTCAAATGGATCGTCTTTCAAAGTATCAACTTGCATCCCTCTGGGCCATGGGCGTACGACGCCCTTGGTGATAAAGGCCATTATACCACAAAGTACGGCCCTGTACTCATGATTATGAATGAACATTAACATACCTAATATTTGTGGAGTACCGTTGCTTTTGATAAATTATGTAGGTAGGTATTATAATAGCGTCTAAGCTAAGAGTCATATTATAATATAGTAGGCATCTGCCTAAAATATAGGTACAGTCGGCGTCATATAGTAGGTAGCAGTCTAGATCACCAAATATTTGAAAAAATCCTAAATGGTCAAAACAACGAAGTACCTACTCAACCAAAGTGATCAAAATGTTGTGGCCATATCGTAGATTACATCCTAAGTATTCTAGTAACTAAATGAAAAATAAAAAAAATATATCACTAAGGTAAACTTATAAAGTTAGATCAATTTGCCGAATAAGTGACTAAATGTCGAATAGACTAAAATAATACAAATAAAAATAATAAAGAGTACTAAATAATAAGTAAGAGTAATGTAACTACTTACCTATACCCTTCGAGCAACGCGGGCCTTCCTTCCGGGACGGAAGATCCGCGTTGCTCGAAGCCTATACCTATGAAACAATAGAAGATCGAAGTTACGTGAAATCTTATCCGAAATACTGTTTTTTATTTTAATACACAAGAAATACTCGTCCAATCTAAGAAGTGATTTCATTTCATCATATCAGCCATTTTTATGTCCCCACTGTTGGGGCAGGGCCCTTCCTTATGGATGGATAAGGAAAACAGACCATGACAGTAACTATTTAGTAATCTGTGCCACCCACCATTACGGATTGGTGGTTATTAACGACTGCAAATGCAGCCTGGACCAAAGGTTTAAGGCGATACTCGGAAAAATTATGCTGAAGCGAGAGAGCAATGAGAAAAGAACGCGCGCGGGAGCGAGACCGATTTTGCAGATTAGCCAAAAAAACACAAAATCACTTCGTATTAAAAAACTATAGCGATTTTAAAAAAATGCTTCTACACGATTCTAAATATTATTGGTGTCCACTAATTAAACCAATTTTCAATTGTATATGTAACCCCATTCAGGAATGATCTTGATATTTCGTATTTTTCAGAGGTCTTTTCGAAAATAAAAAGTGTCGAGCCAAAATCATAAAAACTTGTTTCTGAAACTATACGAATCTAGATAAAGGTATAAAGAAATACATATCTTATTACCAGATTTGTAACAAATCTAACCGTCCTATAGTTTTATATCAAAAAGTCCATACTTTTTCCGAGTAGCGCCTTAACGTGCCTTCTCCGAAGCTCGAAGGAGCTCGAGATATTACCTACGTTTTTATCACCCATCCAAAGCTCATTGCATCCATCACGTGACCGACCATTACAAAAGTTGCTTAGCCTTCACGATCGCAGACCAAGCGTGCTAGCCACTACGTCGTCGTAACTATTTCAACAATTTCATAAAATTTTCAGTGGTAATTAAGTTTTCCTAGAAATCACATCGCTCGTACTCTGAAATCCTTATAGTACTGCAAAATGCAGCAAATTTAATAAATAACTAGCTAACTAGTTCCAACTAAGAATACGAAGTCTTACTACAAAACTTACTCGGAAATTCACAAAATGTATTTGCACATCTACAACATGTAGATAGTAGGTACCCTACCTACCTACCCAAGTATGTACCTACCGACAGAAAAGTGCTGAATCGTCGAGAATAATAGTTTTATTTCTAAAACATTTCACGCACAGAGCGCTTAAGGCGGGCATTCCCCAAAATAGGGTATTTTAAATTATGGATTACTCGCAAATCACAAGTACTTAAAACTTGGAAAAAATATATGTTATTTTACAGCTATTTATCTAGTGCTTCCGGCCGTTTTTTTTTTCGATTGGTGATATTTTACTGTGTCAAATAAAATCCCAAACATCCGTCTAATCGTAATCCAAATATCGTATCACTTGCAGTATACTTGGTTTTCATCATCATCATGTCAGCCGAACGACGCCCACTGCTGGGCATAGGCCTCCCCCAAGGATCTCCACAACGATCGGTCCTGCGCTGCCCGCATCCAGCGGCTTCCCGCGACCTTGACCAGATCGTCGGTCCACCTTGTAGGGGGCCTGCCCACGGAACGTCGTCCGGCACGCGGTCGCCATTCAAGAACCTTTCCGCCCCAACGGCCATCGGTTCTCCGCGCTATGTGTCCCGCCCACTGCCACTTCAATGATGCAATCCTTCGAGCGATGTCGGTTGTTTTAGTTCTCCTGCGGATTTCATCATTTCTGATCCGATCGAGCAGGGAAATACCAAGCATCGCTCTCTCCATTGCTCGCTGGGTGACTTTGAGCCTTCTTATGAGACCCATAGTAAACGACCACGTCTCACTTCCATAGGTCATTACTGGCAACACACACTGGTCAAAAACTTTCGTCTTGAGACATTGAGGTATTTCAGACGCGAATATATGTCGGAGCTTCCCAAACGCTGCCCATCCGAGCTGGATTCGACGAGAGATCTCTTTCTCAAAGTTGGACTTACCTAACTGGACCGTCTGTCCTAGGTAAACATAGTGGTCAACAACTTCGAGTGTAATGTTCCCAACATTAACTAGAGCGGGTGCAACATGGGCATTGAACATGATTTTCGTCTTGTCCATGTTCATCTTAAGACCCACTCTTTGCGAAGCATTACCGAGATCTTCGAGCATTGTGTTCAGGTCTTCCAAGGTCTCAGCCATAAGAACTACATCATCGGCAAACCGTAGATGTGTTAGGTACTCGCCATTGATGTTGATGCCGCATCCTTTCCAGTCCAGCAGCTTAAAAATATCCTCCAACGCAGCTGTGAACAGTTTGGGAGAGATGACATCTCCCTGTCTCACTAACTTTTTCATTAACTTGGTTTTAGTTAATGAAAAATATACGAAAATAATTGACTTTGATTAGCCGAGGGATTCCGGCCGCCATAAGTGTAAAATTTTTATTATTTAATTTTAAATTGAATTTTAAGTGATTTTCGATTCGCGCGGCGCTCGCGAGTTCACAGTTCACTGCCGGCTGCCGCTGCGTCCGCGTGAAGTGTATCGCGCGTGGCCGAGCAAGCGTTAGCGTGTCTATTTCGGTCGGGATTCATCACCTTAAGTCCTCTTTTATCATGCGAACAGCCAAGGAGTGGAATGCCGATATGCCGTGCCAGCCGGTCTAGCATGAGCGGCTTTTATCGCGGGATAGTACGGCAAGTTGTCTTGCTTACCCCACTATTTTACTGTCATTGTTCAATTTGGCCACTCTGTATGAAATAGAACAGGGAGAGAAAAATAGCCTTGACCACAGCCTCCTCTATCGTCCTTTCTATTTTATATTATGTATATCTATATCACATATCCTCTCCTAGAATTGCACCCACTTCCTTCTGTCCTCTTCCTTATTATTTCATCTACTCAAGGTTGCCTGGAAGAGATTGCTCTTTAGCAATAAGGCCGCCTTTTTGTATGCTTTCTGTCTTGTTGTGTTCTTTCTATGTAATTGATTTATATTTGTGTGCAATAAAGTGTTTTTATTATTATTATTAAAAAGAGACAGCAATATATTTATTCGACCTATTTTTGGCAACATTAAAACGTGACGTCATAGTAATGCATGATTGAGGCCAGTGACCGGTCCCCATTTTTGTTTCTCGGTATGTGTAGGTATGCCTCACTTTTTCGTAGGTATGCCATCTCCATAGGATTTAGTACTAAGAGGAGTAAACCGGTTCACAGCAATGTTGCCGTTCCGCTTCATAGCATGGCTTGTAGAAGACGATAGAGAAGGCTGTGCTGCCGATCCCGGTTCTTCTTCAGCCGGCCGTAGTAGGGTTTGCGAACCGAGGGCGTAGCTTCTTTGACGTAAAAATTTTACTAAATTTGAATAAACGAAATGGATTTTGAATTTGATATCGTCGTAGAAAATTACAAGCTACCAACAAATAATAGGTCTTTACCTATGAAATTGCCGTTTTGTATGGAGATTTCTGTAATTATTTTTTTTTCCATACTAACGTTTTTGTTATTATTTAACGACTAATATTATGTAAATTTACAAAATTTTACACACGTATTTATGGACATTTTAACTACTAAATGACACATTCGTTAAGAGAAAAAAAAATTTTTTCACTAAGTTACAACTAATAAAGTACGAAATTCTGGAAACAAAAATAGTCGTAACTTTCGGAATAAGTTTTTTCTATGTAAATAATCAAATATCGTGGTTATTAAATTATCAAAAGTTGCTCGATACGGTCTTAATGTAACGCAATATTAAAGAAATTATATATTTCTAATATTATAAAAGTTGTTAAGTTATATGTACAAAAGAAAAAAACGGCAATTTCATATGTAAAGACCTATTATTAACCGAACGGAACGGTTTCAGGTAAAATATTACGGTGACACATTGAAACGCATACCGTTGATTGTCATAATTTCATTTGGCATACATCATAAGGCATAATATTGAAAAGCATTTTATTCCTTGGCATAAATTTCATTACGCATAATGACAGTAATGCATAATAGTTGAATATTTTCGTTTGTCATAATTTCGTAAAGCATACTTTAAAACGCATAACTTTAAAAAGCATAATTAATTTTTAAAAACATTATTTTATAAAATTGACAATATCTCGAAAACGGTGCGTCGTAGCCAAAATCTGACGAAATTTTTGATACCCTTTTAACAACCCCGGAGGTATTTGAAAGACATCCAATGGTAAAAAAAGACTTTTTTTGAGATCTGTTAGCTCAAAAAAAAAATTCTTTAAATCTATAAGTTTTGAATTTAGTTCAAATGGAAGAAAACAGAAGAGCCGGGGGACGGGGGGGCGCAGCCCCCTGCCAAGGGGGCTCGGGGGGAGAAGCCGCCCGCCACCAAAGAAATCCTAACAGTCGTTTTAGGTTAGGTTAGAACAGTGACCAAAACGCCGCGCGAGCCGAGCGAGCGAAGCGAGCGTGCCGCGGCAGCGGCTGGCGAAGCGCCAGAAAAGACTTTTTTATTTTCACAGACCTAGCTTCAAAATAAATAAATACAAGATTATACCCCGTTAAATTTATGCATTTTGAATATTATGCCTTCTAAGTATTATGACATTTAAAAGTTATGCCTTTTGATAATTATGCCTTTCGATGATTATGCCTTATTCGGGCAAAAAAAGTATGCGTTCTGAAATTATGGCTTTAAGAATTATGCATTTCGATGATTATGCCTTTCAACACGATGCGTTTCATGTTTATGGCGAAAAATGTTATGCGTTTCATTTGGTAACCAATATTACAGCTCGATTTAGGATTTTCATTAAATAGGTAATTATTTACAAAAAAAGAGTCTCTAAAGTAAAACTTATAAATTTAAAAGACATTGACATTAAGTACCCACCCTTTACTCTCTTTTTTATACTTTTCCATCTACTTCCGTTGTAATGTAACGCTCTCGTCACTTCCGTAACATTCACAAGCTTGACTTAGGGAGTAACCTAAGTCAAGCGTGCGTAAAGAAGTTTTTTCTTCAAAAGAAAATAAATAAGTACTTGTTATATGTTGCAAAATATTTTTCGCACGTTTTTCTTGTCTGTTAAAAGTGTCCTCAAACCCGAAGGACAGTTTAGGAAAATGTTGGATGATCACAAGAATTGGGTTTGTGAAATCTAAGTAGATATACGAATAAACAGCTTTTTACTTTATGAAAATGAAAAATTTTGATTGGTTATTGAAGCATAAAGCAAAATACAAATCTGGGGCAACAACTAATACCAATTATAAATAAAATAACCAATTTGGTCACCACTCAGTAACACTGTGACCCAGAAAGGTTGCAGCACTGGTCTTCCGTAGCGCCAACAGCGTGTGCAAGTGACAAAGCTTGCAACACGTGCATAACATTGTATAAACTAAACTATAGACTCAATAAACTCCAGTACATAAAAATTGTTTCGATAATATCTAAAGTTCTAAACAAATGTATATTTTACGGAAGTTATACTTTACTTTGCTATATCAATATTATTTTCATTTCTCATGCTCGTAAAGTTCGTGTTTATGTTGGGTATAGGCGGCATAAAATCGCTTTTTATGCTCTAGTGCATAAAGTAAAATCTTCGTCTAAGTCTCAGACTTTAAGACAAAGGTCGTCAGCTAAACAGTCACACACGCAATTAAACTTCGTTAAATAAACTTTATTAATACCTATTAACGTATTTCATTCTGTTTCTTAAATTTTGTACATAATCCATGTTAAATTATTAAATTAATAAAACTAGGCAAAATTAATGAGTTTTCTAAGGAATAAGTATTTTTAAGAGTATTATGGACTACGATCTATGCTAAAGTCACAGTGCTACCAATGTCCGTATAAAAAAAAAGAAAAAGAAAGTCTTCCCGCCAATATGGCGAAGTCTTTATTTTTTCTTTTTTGCAATATTGTTATTTATTTTCCTCACACTCGAAGTGAAAAGCAGAGTGTATAACTCGTACATAAAACCCATTTTACCCTCGAATTGACTATCCACCCTCGCCTACGGCTCGGATGGATATATACGTCTCGGGTAAAATGGTACCTTTTATGCACTTGTTGTACAATCTACTATTTGACTGGCATTTTTGAGAAAGACCATTGCAGCTGAGGAATATTTTTGTGAATTTACTGGCTCTACAATTCCGTTCAGGAACAAATTCCAACATTTTGCAGCGACTCGCTGCTGTAAGGACGATCGCGTATTGTTTTTCAGTTTCAGTACGGTATCTGACTGCGTGCGGGGCAGTCACGTTCGCTGTGATCCTGAAAAATATATCCTGAAAAAGTTTTCGTTCAGTGTTTACGTAAGTGCAAGTGAGTGTGAGTGTCAGTGCACGACAAGTGTTTCAGTGAAGTGTCTTTTTGGGGTGTAAAGGAGTTTCTGCGTGTCGCGAAAGTTAAGGTAAGTTTAGCTTTTAAAAAAAGTTGTTATATCATTGTTTTGAAGGTGGTTTCCTTATGCAAGGATTCATTTCCATAAAAAGTTTGGAAGTAATTCTGTTTGTGGATTCATTTAGGTTTTATGAAGGTAATTAAGGCAAAGTTGATTAAAACTTTTCAGAGATGGTAGGCAGATATTCCTGATTGCTTTTTTCAAGGGACAAGCGCCTAAATCTTTTTATTGCGCAATTTTAAAAGATATACCATTATATTTAAATGTTGCAAATACTTTGCAAACATTGTTGTTCACAAAAATGTAAGATGAATCATATCATAATGAACTTTCGAAGCAAATCAAGTCATATATAAAAAAGACAAAGTCTTACAAGAAGCTTTTATCAAGGTGGCCTTAGTGCTAAATAAATTTCTTTCAGGCAAACTTCATGGGACAAGCGCCTAAATCGATGGCTCCTAAGTAAACTATCGTATGTTGAAAAAGCTAACTTTACAGGAGAGCCATTTTATGCGAACATTTTCATTTATTGTGCCATGAATTGTGCTATTAAGTTGAAAATATCACCATAAATAGATATTTATATATGTGCATTTTTAATGCTATAATTTTTTTTGTTAGATGGGTCGATAGCAAAAAAAAATTAAATACTTAAATGTAAAGACATGAAAATGGCTATTTTACTACATACGATAGTCTACTTAGGAGCCATCGAAATTTTGATTATTACGCAATTCTAAAAGACATACCTACCGTTTTATTTAAATGTTGCAAATAATTTGCAACATTGAAAGAAATCAGACGACTAGTTTGCAACTTTGTCGAAGTTTGCAACCACAGAACACGGTTTTCTTCTTCTTTTTTTCATGTTCTGTGTTTTCAACATTGGAAAAAATCAGACGACTAGTTTGCAACTTTGTCGAACAGTTTGCAACCACAGAACACGGTTTTTTTTCTTCTTTTCTTTCATGTTCTGTGTTTTCAACATTGGAAAAAATCAGACGACTTGATAACCGCCACCACTCATTTTTGAAGTCAGTTCGAAAATATAAGGAAAAGGTTTAATTGAAGGTTTGAATCTTGAAACCAGTTTGGAAAAAGACATTATCTATAACACTAGACTAGAACTGTCCCCGCACACGAGCCACGAACAAAGAGCTTAGACTAAATACTGAGGTAACTGGAGATAGTAGTACTGTAACGATGCCGTTTCGTTCCGGTCTCATGGATGGTTAGATAGAACCATGAAGCTCGACTTAATACTCTGAGGTAACTGGAGTTCTCACCCTGAATAAAAAAGTGTACCCAGCAAATTTGACATTTATGTATGTAGTGGCTGTCAGTTGTCTCGTATGACCATACGTATTTTTTTAAAGTGTAGGTGAGACGGAAGACAGCCACTGTGTAATTTTTGGTGACAAAAAAGTGTTAGTACTGCACTCTCCAGTTACCTCAGTATTAAGTCGAGCTTCATGGATAGAACCTTCATGATGGCTGGAAACTTCATAGTTTAATTTACTGGCAATCTATAGTATAGTATTCTGGACCTGTCAATTCAAATTCAAAATCTTCGTTTCACGATCCTTGTTCAGCATTTTTGACTCAGTCCTACAAAAACCATCGTGATGAACTGTGCTTCCATTAGATACCAGTTATTATATTAGTTGAAATTGTGTTGATTATAGTAATAATAAAGTGGAACCCTTGACCCTTGGAAAGGGGTAAGTTATCATAGTCCTACCTACTACCTGATACCTTTAGAATTTTAAGTACTTTTTGATATTCATGTATTTTTTTATCTTGTTGTTACAGTTCCTTATTCCTACATTTTACATAAAAGAAAATAAAACAAGTCAAGTCCCTATAAACATCTTTTATTCATATCTACTACCACTACATTTTGTGCGGCGATTACCGACGCTCCAGCACCTATACAGTACTAACACTTTTTTGTGGCACTGTGGCTGTCTTCCGTCTCACCTAAACTTTGAAACAACACGTATGGTCATATGAGACAGACAACAGACGGCCACTACCATGGCCCGCTATTATTTCTCGGCTGCTAGTGCAACGAGTGAGATAGAAGATGGCTTTGCCACTACCAAGGAATTTATAATACAACAGGAAGGTGCACTGCTGCTAAAAAACGGTCCTAATGAGATAGTAAGAACGAGTTTAGTTTATCTCACTCCATCCCATTACGGCGGCCACGAACATGCGCGACGGGCGGCGGGCGGCGACGAGCGAATTGCGAACTTGACACAACGAAGACGGAAAACGTCAGAAAACGTCATTCGGCTTGTAATGTTGCTACTTTAACATTCTGAAATCTATCATTCAAATTCTTTTCTAGGATAAGCCATAAAAAACTTAAACGACCTGATACGTTTTTATGCTTAATACGGTAATACCTAAATTAATATGCGATGTTTTCTATTGACTAAAAGTAATACGAAGCGGAAATTTTACGAAATTTAATTTTTATAACGAAAGTTGTGAACCATAAATCTACTAAACCTGTTATTTAAGAGTGCTGGCAGTTTCAGAGAAAGGGACACCCTCACCTCGTTCTTGCGGTCTCAGCTGGACCGTTGACATTTTGTATTGAAATATAAACCTTATCTCTTAATATTAAAGTGTATTTTTAAATACACAAAAATACGGAGTGCACCTTCCTGTTGTACGTAGTACTTATAAATTCCTTGGCCACTACGTACTAAATGTCAAATTTGCTGGGTACACTTTTTTATTCAGAGTGTAAACTCCAGTTACCTCAGTATTTAGTCTAAGCTCTTTGGCCACAAACGCCGCCACTTGAAGCTAGAAGAAGAAACATAAAGTGACGACTATCGGCGTCAACCATATCCGGCGAGTTCATACAATATAGGTAATAAGTTTTTAGTAAAAATTTAAATTCATGACAAGCTTTTTTGCTGACTGTACTTTAATATTGTATTGTCATCTAAACCAAACCTGTATACAAAATTTCAGCTCCATCGGACACTGGGAAGTGGGTCAAATTAAGCTTGCAAGATTTGTCCCCCACCACAGTTATCTGTGTCCCTCACTAACTAACAACTAACATGGAAAGTTAATAAAAAGCTTGTAAATATGTATGAAAACTACAGGAAATAGGTCGGTGGAGGCTGTGGTCGGTGGCCCGGCGGACCGGCTTTGTTTTAATAGTACACTGTGTAATCTAAGTTTTAGCCCGGTTAAGTTAGCCCAAAGATGGGGGAAAGCTTACTAAGCTTACAATAATTCGCATAGAGCTAAGTGGTAGGTACTCAGATCATATAACCTAGTATAGTATTATATGATCTGAGGGTAGGTACGAATGTTCGGGACATCATAACAAATGAAATGTGAAAAATCCCCATCAAATCTCGCATGTATGGGTTTTTTGCGTTTTCAGCCAAATTATATCATTTATCTTATCAATACATTAGACAAATTGTAGATCGTATGCAATATCGACTAAAATTTTCCTGACACTTTTATTCCTAATATTCCCAATTTTCGAGAAAAAGCTATATTTCCCTATCTCTTTTTATCCATCCATAAGGAAGGCTTGTATCCCAGCAGTGGGGACATTAAATTGGCTGATGATGATACCAAATTTCATCCAAGTAAAGTTTTGATCGAAATCTTTGTGAAAGCTAAAAGCAAACATTCCAGAAACTACTTAAAACTAATGGAAAATGAGGTATTTTAGAAAAAATCGACCCGTCTCACAACCAGCTCCGATGGGACTCGAACCTACGACCTTTCGCTATCCGGGCGACTGCTCTAACCACTGAGCTACGGAGTCGTCCTTTCGCTATCCGGGCGACTGCTCTAACCACTGAGCAGTCGCCCGGATAGAGAAAGGTCGTGGGTTCGAGTCCCATCGGAGCTGGTTGTGAGACGGGTCGATTTTTTCTAAAATACCTCATTTTCCATTTTTCAACCATAAAAATTGCATTGTGAATGCAAAAAAGTAAAAAAAATTAAATAACTTACTTAAAACTAATTATAATAAGCACTTATATTATTATAGGAACATGCATTAGTAAATTGCCTTTAACACCATTCCAGCAACCATGCTTTTTTAACACGCAAACGGTGTTCAAACATAATTACCATGTTGGCAACTTGGAAAATGAGTAGTTTATTCGAGTTTCATTCGAATAAAAGGTGTACCTACTGTGTACTGACAGTGAAAAAAAATGAAAAATGAAAATGAAATATATTTATTTCGATAACAACAATATTGTAACATATATTGGGTTGGGATTGGGACTGTCTAGTGAGTATTACATGATACTTGTGCCTAGGGTTACCAGATGAAAAAAACAAAAGTCCTGAGAATAGGCCTGATTTCCATTGAAAAAGCCTGAGTTTAATAGCGGGGGGGGGGGGACCCTACTTAAAAAGTTACGTATCTACTAAGATAAATAACTAAACTAAATAAAGACAAATAGTATTTATTAATTAATTCTTACCAAAGGAAGTTAGTTTGTTCTAAAAGATCTATAAAGTTCTTTTAATCTAAGCATTTATTTTACTATTTCTTTTGTATTTTATTGGAAATTCTAAAAATCCTGAGATTTCATGAGTTTTGCAAAATCCGGCCGCAATCCTGAGATGAGTCCAAAAATCCTGAGATCTCAGGCCAAATCCTGAGATATGGTAACCCTACTTGTGCCAGACAGCCCCGCTCCTTCATAACACTAACTTACGTAAGTAGGTAGGTATAGGTACATATACAAAATAATAAAATAATAACTATAAAGATCTTAAAACTACTTCTGTGTTGGTGGTGCCAGTGTGTTTGTGTGCGTGTGTATATGTGTGTACAGTACAGACGTGATTTTGTTTATTAAATTTAGTTTTTGATCGACAGATGGCGTTGTACATTTCCAGACCGCACAAGCAGTTTTAATATTCAGTTTACACATATTTTCGCTACCTGCAGTTTTATGCAATTTTATGCAATGCCATCTTTGTCATTGCGAGGAAACCCTCGCATCTGAAAGTAAGAAACATTCACTATTTACTCAACAAATTTTTAGTTTAACAATCGATTAAGATGAGACGATCAACAACTAACAACGACCCGAAATAATACCTAAATTAAGATTTGAAATTATTTTTATGCATTCACAATGCAATGTAATTGGGTATTTGACTGAATTTTTTTTATTTACTTAAAATGTTCATTGAATTAGTAGCAACACAACATAGGTATTTATTTTCAAATATCTTGTATATTTTCAGCGATATAGAGCATCAAACTTTCTAATTAGACAAGGAGAGCGCAATAGAAATGTGGCGTCACATTTCTATAGCGCCATACTTTCGCCATAGAAAATTTCGTTTTAGAAAGAGATATTTAGAGTCACAATTAAATAGCTCATAATTCGGTTGTTATAATTATAATACAGATTGAATTTCTTTTTTCACATTTGTTCTTCATTAATGTTATATTTCTGAATGTTATAATTAAATATCTACATTTCAACAATAGTCAAATACCCAATTCTGTACGGTGAACTGGGGGTTACTTTGATTTGAGGGGGTGACTTTGTTGACAACGCTTATTTGATTGAATCATTTCATTACCTACTTATATTATTGTTTTCCATTTTTTTTCAACTGACCTTTGGTAGCCTAAATATAACTATAAATAGTAGATATTGTCCATTTTTTACTTTATTACGAATATTACTTACACTACAGGGCTGGTGGTTTTTTTATAACAATTTTTCCTACGGGACCAAATCTGCTAAAGTGCTGCTTTCAAATAAGTATATCTATTGCATTTTAGTTCCTTAAACGACCGAAAGAGGCACTATTCACGATAACGGGACACGCAGAGCACACATATTTAGACAGTCCACAGAAAAGAGTCACAATTTCATAGAAGGGAATGTCAAGTCAAAAGTCAAGAACTCTTTATTCAAATAGATTTTTACAAAACTTTTTAACCTTTTGTTTCCTAAGTACCACCCGAAAGACATCTTTTAGCTGACAAGAAAAACGGGCGATAGTGAATGTATTTAAAAGCCACATTGATTTGACGACCGATTTGGCGCAGGGGTCAACTACCTGCCTTCTGCGCCAGAGGTCTTGGGTTCGATTCCCGAACAAGACAAATATTTGTGTGCATGAACATGTCTATTTGTCTTGGTCTGGGTTTTTTCTATGTATATTAAGTCCACATGATTTTGGTATCAGGATAGTTTGGGAGCTGGAGAGTGACTTACGCGTGGGCCACACTGGAGCGACCGCGGGGCGCGGAGGCGACCTGCGGATCCGCAGGACAATATTATTCTGTGGCAGGACGCGCGAATACGTACTATTCCCTCCGCTGGTCGCGGCGACCGCTGGACGCGCAAGTGTGGCCCCTCCCGTCCGTCTCAATATATTTGTTTTTCTCGCTCAACGCGGACGCAAGACGCGCCGCTCCAGTGTGGCCCACGACTAAGGGCGTTTGTGCACTACACTGAATTTTACCGATCCGGAAAAAAACGGATGCTTGAATTTTAATAATTAATTATTTATAATAGTAATTAATTAAATACAAGCATCCGTTTTTTTCCAGATCGGTAAAATTCAGTGGTAGTGCACAAACGCCCATAGGCTACTTTTTATCCCGAAACAGTCACATTCCCGCGGGATAAACGTCGTGTAATCCACGCGGGCGAAGCCGCGGGCGAAAGGCTATTACTGTAATATTTCGTTCCATTTGTGAGTCAAATTGAATACAAATTAAGTGGATTATTCAACGCACGAATATTTTCAGTTTCCAACCGTCATCACGCGTGACAGTTAATTATGATTGATGTTGTTCTGTGTTCTTGTTTTGTTCTACAATAGTATTACATCGTAGAAACAGGTAAATTAAAAAGGCTTTTTAATGAAGATAACAAATAAAAAAATACCTTTGAAAATGAAGTAGGTATTAGAAAAAAAAACAACTCCGATGTGACTCGAACTCGACTCGATACCACGACCTTACACTTTCACTGACCGGGCGGTGCGAATGAATCGGACGATTTTATATAATACTTAACTAAACAGTAAAAATTAGTGATGCAACGAATACTAGTTTAAAGAATACGAATACGAATAATTCAACAAGGTAATGAATAATACACAATATTTTTTTCTTACTAAGCTATTTAATAATACGGTATTTTACTAATTTTTTTTTATTTCTTTAAAACGTTCTTCGAAATATTAGCTACACCAAACAAGTTTTTATTTTTAATTATCTTGAATATTTTCAAAGATATAGGACTTCAAACTTTATAATTAGACAAGGACAGGACGCTATCTTTGTGACGTCAGTGAGTTAGTAGCGTCATAGTCACGCCATAGAAGATTTCGTTTTAGAAAGAGACAGCTATAGTCAAAATCAAACAGACTATAATTCTTTTATTATAAAACAGATTCAAATTATATTTTCACATTTGGTATTCTTAATTGCAATATTTTTTAACGTCATCATTAAATATCTACATTTCAACAACAGTAAAATACCCTTTTGTAATTAACTGCTGACATTATTAATAATAAGTCAACGAAATTAGATGAAAGAACTCATGTTATGCTATGAAATAAAAAAGTAAGTATTGACAAGATAAGATAAGATAAAAATATTCTTTATTCACTTAGACATAATAAATATGTACTTATGAATCGTCAATATTTTCCTACCACCCATTCAACACAACTTGAGAACTCCACTCCGTTCATTCAATTTTAGGGTAGTCCCCGTCAATAGATACAAACAGTATAGTACGGCCACAGAATAAATAATAGTGCTAAGGCAGTACAGCGTAGGTGGGTTCGGATACACGGTGCACAGCCAAACCGTAATTTGGTTTGCGTTCAGTTGTGATTTAATATAAATAGTTTGTTTTTGATATTCGTGACGATATTCGGCGAATACGAATATTCGTATTCGTTGCATCACTAGTAAAAATATTTTTTTACATTTTTACCTGTTAGTTGTTATGGTTTTACCCACGTGGTACCCGCTCCCGTAGGAATATCGGGATAAAATATAGCTTATGTCACTCAGTAAGAATAAACCTTTCTAATGTTGAAAGAATTTTTAAAATCTGTCCAGTAGTTTTTGAGTTTATTCATTACAAATGCATAACTACAAGCAAACAAAAAATCTAATCTTTTCTCTATATAATACTAAGTCTAAAATATAGATCTATCGATTAGATATTAAAAGAAAAGTACCTATCTATAGTTAGTGTATATTTACAATAAATAAGTTTTCAGTTTTCAGTTTTAGTAACAAAACCTATTTGCGTTGTTTTCGTTTCTCTAAAACTTACCCATAGCCTTTTCTTTTATTCGTTCACTTGTTTGCGAAGCGGGGTGATAAAACTTCCAAAAGTTTGCCTTATAACGACGATCCGGAACTTATTCTTATCTTTAAAGGAAAACTGTAGGGATAAAGGAAAACAAACTTAATAAATTTAGAGGAATTTTCGCCCATTTCTTTACTAGTCTATAATCTATATTTATTTCTATACTAATATTGTAAAGAGGTAAAGCTTGTGAGGTTGTAGTTAGGAGGTAATATCTGGATAATTATACATTACAGAACCGATTTTGAAAATTCTACCTACATTCTTCCCGAGTGTCATAGCTAACTAAGCGGCGGGTTTTGATTGCATTTAGTTCGGTATTGAACCACTAATCGTTGCGCTACAATCGTTTCTAGAATGGTGATTTTTGATCTTGATTAGTTTTTTTATCTCAGCTCGATTCTAGGGGGCTGAGTACTACAAAACCAGGCCAAGTGCCTTAAGCACCGCATCTCGGGGTTCTTTGTAATTCGTAACCAGTAAAATTATAATCGAGGAGCCCGAGGCGCAGTGGATAGCGCGCTTGGCCTGCGATTTTTGAGGTTAAGCAACGTTCGCAATGGTCGGTCACGGGATGGGTGACCAAAAACTTTTCATCTCGAGCTCCTCCGTGCTTCGGAAGGCACGTTAAGCCGTTGGTCCCGGCTGCACTTGCAGTCGTTAATACCCACCAATCCGAACTGAGCCCGCGTGGTGGGTCATGGCTCATTCTCCTTATTCATCCATAAGGAAGGCCAGTGCCCCAGCAGTGGGGACATTAAATTGCTGATGATGATGATGATGAAAATTATAATATCTAATATTGCTGTGCAATGACTTATATATGCTATGGCTAATGACTATGCTATGACTATTGACTATGCCACAGATAATAACAATATATTTGCATGCCAATATGTATATGGTAGAAAAGAAGGCCCGCGTTGCTCGAAGGCAGAAAACGATTGAATCAAATTAATATTGCAGACTATCGCAATATGTAGTGCCACAAGCTTTCCTGTTCCGGTGACAGCCGTGACAGAGGAGCCACTTGCAATACCAAATTAGCTGTCAAAATGGACTGTTGTATGAAAACTGTTTTAGTTCCAAAGATAATCACCGGAACTGAAAAGCTTGCTGCACTATATACCTAGTTACATTGTTTTCAGCAAATAAATAAATTTCATTTCATATCCTCAAATTCTTTATTATAGTCAAAATGACGCGTTTCTTATAATAACGCAGAAAAGTCGTTAGATCGTATAGGTGGATCGTAGCGAATAAATATATTTTATTGCGACAAATAAGGGTGTTGGTATTCACGATATTGCGTACAAAGTAAACAAATTTTATTATTATTGATTACCAGAGCCCCGATCTTGATTCACAAACCTTCGGAAACGATCCCGACTACTTATTATAAGCAAATGATCCTGCCTGTACACATTATATGAATACAATAAAAGCCAAAACCAAAGCATGCGTCGCCATTATTTTATCATTCTGGGTAGAGATAACAGATTTACAGGAAACTCGCTGTTATCAGGGTGACGATAGATGTCACGATGGCTTTGCGTCCATCCATATCCATGTTAATATTATAAATGTGAAAGTGTGTTTATTTGTTTGTCTTTCACGTCAAAACGGAGCAACGGATCGACCTGATTTTTGGTATGGGGATAGTTTGGGAGCTGGAGAGTGACATAGACAGACACAACGCGGGATTACGCCATATAACACGCGGGTAAAGCCGCAAGTGAAGGCTAGTTAAATAAATTAAGCTTTAATTTAATTCTAGTTTATACCTTGCAACTTCACACTTAGCCATCGATTTCAATAATAATTCATCCTATCCATGCAGTGTTTAATTACTCATATTTTTTACCTATAAACTCATTGAACATTTCGTTTGCGCCGGGCCTGGATTTTTTATTGAACACTAGCTGACCCAGCGCGACTTCATTCCCGTGGCCCTACCCCCTACTCCACCCTACCCTACCCGTACTCTACCCCTACCCAACCCCTACCCTACCTTTACCCTACCCTACTTCTACTCTACCCCTACTTACCCCTCCTTCCTCTATTTTCTCACCGTTAAAACCTTCCTTAGACTTCCACGAACATTTCAAGACCAAAATTAGCCAAATCGGTCCAGCAAGGGAAATAGGGATTCATTTATATATATATAGATTGAACATTTTGATTCATTACATTTTATTATTTAACGTCATAGGCACAGGTAGTATAGTCGAGGGTTTAACTAGGCAACCTATTTGCGATATAATAGGTCTTTACATATGAAATTGCCGTTTTTTTCTTTAGTACATATAACTTAACAACTTTTATAATATTATTAATATATAATTTCTTTAATATTGCGTTACATTAAGACCGTATCGAGCAACTTTTGATAATTTAATAACCACGATATTTGATTATTTACATAGAAAAAACTTATTCCGAAAGTTACGACTATTTTTGTTTCCAGAATTTCGTACTTTATTAGTTGTAACTTAGTGAAAAAAATTTTTTTTCTCTTAACGAATGTGTCATTTAGTAGTTAAAATATCCATAAATACGTGTGTAAAATTTTGTAAATTTACATAATATTAGTCGTTATATAATAACAAAAACGTTAGTATGGAAAAAAAATAATTACAGAAATCTCCATACAAAACGGCAATTTCATAGGTAAAGACCTATTATTATAATGATGTATCAATCTAGACATTATCTAGCACATAATTCTTCATTAGAATTGAATAACGCATGAGGGTAGTAACACCCCGGATCTCAGTCAGACCATAAATACTAGAATTCAATGTTCGATGCTTAGTAGGTAAGCCCCTAAATAAATGTAACGCTCCTAGGGTGATTTATCTATATTATGACGTGAAGAAATATTTTTTCTTACAAATATTTATTTGTAATTCAAAATATTATGCCGGCTCTTCACGTTGGCCAACATTGTAGCACAAAGTAAGTACGCGGCGGGTGCCGGAACGTAACCAATGCAACGCACTTATGAGCGTCGTTTCAAATAGCAACTTGTCCAACAAACACAATACTGAGTAATAAGCAAAAATCTGTAAAAGAAAAAGTTCTCATTAAATCAAATTATACTGTTTTTGGCATCATTACTAGGTACTAATGTTTTTTAATTAAAAACTCTTATCTAAAAAAATATTTAAATAAAAAAAAAAATCTGTAAAAGAAAAAGTTCTCATTAAATCAAATTATACTGTTTTTGGCATCATTACTAGGTACTAATGTTTTTTAATTAAAAACTCTTATTTAAAAAAAATATTTAAATAAAAAATTATTATGTTTCTTTAATACAAAACAGTATGCAAAACCTTACGTTTTGATACAAAACAGACCCGTCGTACTATCTTTTTGAAACAAATGGTATTTTTGACATGCGTTTTCATAGGTATTACGAGCGTTTTGAAGCAAGTAGCGTTTCGCTGTTGTATATTAAGGAGTACGAAATCGTAAAAAACTTTAAATTGTCCTTGATGTGACAACTTGCCTTTTGATACGTAGCTCTTCATATTACCTCTTTGGAAAGAAAATCAGTGTAGTACGATGCATTGGCGGGATTCTGGGCAAACTACTCATAAGAAAGTTCCAAAATGAAAAAAGCTCCTCATCATCTTCCTGACCTTGGGATTGGGATAACCCAATACTTTATTTAATTTAGTTTTATTCACAACGGGGTAGCGTTTTGCTTTCATCACACCTGATGTTAAAGTTGAAGGTGGAATCGCACTACTCCCGGAATCCTCAATCACTGAGGAACAAGATAAGATAGCCCATCTTAATATCTAACTGCCGGAACACAATAATGCTGAAAACATCACTGTTATGGCGTCAGACTTAGATAAGATGGTGGTAGCTAGCCAGGCGGACTAAGAACAAGTCCTACCACCAACCAAACCGAATACAACATGTACCCCCACTGGGAATCAAACCCGGGACCACTGGGTCTGATCTGATACCAATCTGTGGCCCGATTCTGCTAACGTTTAGTCATAATCGTGTCTCAATCGTGTTTCAATACGGTATTTTACTGATTTTTTTTTATTTCTTTAAAATGTTTTTCGAAATATTAGCTACACAAAACAAGTTTTCATTTTGAATTATCTTCAAAATGTAAACTTAAGGTCACAGCAGATTGTATCAACTCGGAAAGGGATCGACACCGTATCGCCTTTCGTCTCGCGGTCAACCAGGCGTCAACCTAACGTAAGCACTAAGCACGTATGACGTTGACGTAACCAAACCGGTACCCCTAGTATGAGTTTGGCAAACTGTATTCGTAATCGAAAATTATCGCTCTATCTCTTTCATGTCCTTTGACTGCTTTACCGACATGAGCAATTCATCCGATAGTTTTCGCAAACGTTGACAGTTAAAATCAACTCATACTAGGGGCACAGATCAGCGTCGGTACGTTCGACTCGGCTACGGCTAGGGGACGCCGCGCTTACCGCTCGCTGGTCCCGAGGCGAGGCGATTACGTTACGATTCCGATTAGTGTGCTTTGCAGTAGGGAGTTTCATACAAAGAATACTGAACCGCTCGAGTTGATACGTTTACGTTCCGTTTACGAGTTGATATATATGCTGTGACCTTTAACGTTAGCAGAATCGGGCCACTGAGCTAATGCACGCGCGAACATGAAATGGCACGCGTGCAGTACGCAAGCATTTCGCGAACGGCTCACGAGTAGCATGCGTGCGGCGCATTCGCGGCACATTCGCTAGATCTATGTGCACCGTAATATCATAACTGCGAGTATGAGCGTATACATTTGATTGCACACCTTATCTCTCGACTACCGTCAAAATAGAGTGGGTATATTATCAGCCAGAGATTAACCAATGCATTAGTTAATAAAGTACTATCACAAAGCATATCTTATCAGATGTTGTGACTGTGAAACATGGTGAAACGTGGCGACTATTAAAGCTTACATTTATAAGTCTATGGGACCCTTTTTTTGTATTATAGTGAGGGCAAATACTGTCTACGTATACCAAACGGCATGTTGGACTCAGTCAGACACAGGGCCTGTCCCTCACCGCGCCCATCCCTCCCGCCAAGCCTAATAGGCTTTGCGTCAGGGCTGGGCGGTTCTAACCCCTGCCCCAGCCCCTAACAAGCTCGAAAGTTTGGGCCGAACAGAGGGAGGCATCCTCCTCACAATCTCCCCATAAGGTTACCCACTCAAGGTGGGCTGACCAGATGGGGCGATTGAGAGCAGGCACCACTACCAACTAAACCCCTCACTACTTGCTCTACACCGTCAGTTTTAGGTACACCGACTGTGGGGGGGTCGTGGTGAGAAGCACCCCCTGCGGCCTGACGGGTGGCCCGTTTCCGGACCCCTGCGTGGCGGGAGATTGCCGAGCAAACGGGGCCATCTCCCAAGACTACCGCGGGGGACCGTGCGACCCGGGCGACAGCCAACTGGCCATCGCCCGCAGCGCACCGCCCCCCTAAAGGGGAATGAGGCGCGCAAAGCGCAGATACCTCCGCCCCGGCCGCCTGCGTCCAAGCCGATCCGCATGAGCCTCCTGCTCGCGGATGCGCTCAGATGCCTCCTTCTGCGCGATGACATCCTCGCAGAAGGAGACTGCCGCATCCCAGGACCTGTCGCTATCGAGCATGGCGTGGGCCACGCTCGGCAGCGAGAGGTCCCTCCCTATCACGGCACACAGACTACGGCGCTGCAAAGACCAGGCAGGGCACTCCTGTAAGGTGTGCTCCGCACTGTCCACCCCAGCGCCGCAGTCGTGGCACCGTGTGGATGCCTCCCTTCTAATCCGACACAGGTACTTTCCGAAGCACCCATGCCCGGAAAGCACCTGTGTCAGTCTAAAGGTCAGCGACCCATACCTTCGATTACACCACTCGCGGAGGAGAGGGCGGATGGCATCAATCGTCCGCCTCCCAGCTGGTTCCCTTTCCAGCCTCTCCTCCCACACGTCCATTAGTTCCTCCTCGGCTATGCGTCTGGCAGCGGCCATCTCTTCGGGGGCTAAAGTCTATGGGACCCTGGGATCATAGAGCTTTATAGGATTTTAGTGAATTTGTACTTTTCTATGGAACAGTTATTGTGGACGGGGTAGGTGTAGTGTAGCACTTGTTCGTGACTTGTCCCAAGTCCGCCGAAATCTCGCTGGAGCTAGTCTACTAGTCTCTGTTAGCAAGTCGGTCAAGTCACATAAAATCTTACTATATTCATAAATAAAAGGAACATTAGAGTTGGATTGGCTTTGCTGAGAGATTTCACCACTTTTTATAGAGAAATAAGCACGCGATTTGGCTAGTATTTTACAGGATGTTTTTGGCGGGATTTCACACAGAACACGGAAAAAAAATCTCTTCCATTTTCTGTGGGATTTCACATATTTTTGCTGAAAGCTTCAGTTTCTTAAACATCAATGGAAGGGACTCATCATACTAAACGACTTTTGTTAAAGCGACATTTCCATATCTCTTTAGATTAATATTGGCACCATCACACAAATTGTACCAATACCAAACTTTATTAGCTTGAGCACTAGTATTATGGAAATTGGAAACAACGACGGGTACTTCCACATAAGCCCAGACCCGAGGAAATATTGAAAAGTTCGTTACCGCCAATCGAACCCGGGCCCTCCAGAGATAGCGGCACCTTGAAAACCGGTGCGTACACCACTCGGCCACGGAGGTCGTCAAAAAAAAATAACCAGTGTAAAAATAGAAAAAATAATTATTTGATTGAATTAGGCGTGACTTGGCGGAAGTCCCTAACCATTGTGAAAAAAGAAATATTGAGCCTACACAAACTCGGTATTGGTTTTCGCACGAACTAACTCCTGAGGATTGGGGTTGGGGCAAAACACGTGCAGAATAGTCTAATCGGTGAAGGTGCAAGGTGTATTGCTGTCTTGCTAAATGCAGGTATTGTGCACTGGTATTTTCGTGGTGTGCATGTGTTTTTTGCGGCCGGCGGACGCGATGCAACTTGCATGTTGTGTTTTTTGCGGAAGTAAATAAATAAATAAATAACCTTTTTACATTCACACCAATTATCTAAGTCCATGTTAATTTCATTAAGAAACTGTATCATGGAAAACTTGATAACGGATAAATACATACTTAAATACTTTTTTTTTTGTAAATACATACTTAATATACATAGTTAACACCCAGACCAAGACAAATAGACATGTTCATGCACACAAATATTTGTCTTGTTCGGGAATCGAACCCGAGACCACTGGCGCAGAAGGTGGGTAGCCTACCCCTGCGCCAAATCGGTCGTCAAAGTAAGTAAGTAAGCTACATATATTTATTTTTTCACAATAAAAATTAATGTATTTAAAATTAAAAGCTTGGAGACAGATCATAGCTTAATTCCTACACACATTCTTGTCAGTCTAAAGTTCTTAACACGGTTATATCAACAAACTTTTTTCACAGGAGGGTTATAAAAAGGTTGTTCAGCCTGATTAAGCAAAAAGTCAGCTCATTGGAAAATTGCTTTAACGAGGGGCGATTTCACACACACGTATTTAGGTCAAAGCTGTTTTATTATAATTTGTTAATGGGGATTTTTTCTCGCATTTCTTGTGTGTTGTGTTAGGAGCGGGAAAAAGTTTGTAACAATTATTTATCTTTTATTTTCGCTTATTGCTTTTAGAAACGAACAGCATAAAAAAACTCTAAAAAGGTAAAACAAAAATCGACCGAGATAGAATTTTTTGTTTTGCTGGGGGGTTGCTTAATATTTTCAAATTATTATGTAATTTTACCTTGACATTTTCTAATTTAATCTAATAATGTATGATTTATTATAATTTTTATTAATATGCTATACTTACTGCCACTGAAATACTTAATGAAATAGAAAATGTAAAAATTTGCATACTCTTCTGAGAGTGGGACATAATGTACTTTATAAGATTTTAAACTTTCATGGTCAAAATACAATATGTATAATGTACTTTTATAAATTGTATACATCTTATCATACTATGTTCTCGGCAAATAAATAATTTCATTTTATTTCATTATTTTTAAATTACACATATAATAAGTAATAAAGTAAGTACCCATTAAAAAGTTGCTTAACACTGCTGCACGAACTCACTCACACATTTCAATACTTACTTACCGCACGAGTGCGGTAAGTAGGTATTGAAATTCATTACCGCACTGATTTTCAAATTTAGAATGTTGACCTCGGAAAAGTGCCACGTACCGCACTCTTTTTTCAAAGAAAACTACTAGTTGGCTAGTTTTGGTAGTAAGGTATACCTTACCAACAACTAACGTGGTCCCAAAAGTAGGTATAGGATGATTTGTCTCAATAAAACGCGAATGGATTGGAATTTCTTCGTAGTTTTATTTTATTTTAAAGAAGAGACTTGTACAATTTTATCTGAATAGAATATCTGCTAAATGCCACGCCAGCGATGCCACGGGCATTTTTGATGTGTGCAAGTTTTTCATGACACTTTCACACATTTCACCAATAACTCGGCGAATATTTTGTCTATATTGTCTATGTTTTGTGGATCGTTGGCGTAGACTTTATCTTTGACGTAGCCCCAAAGAAAGAAATCCAGTGGCATCAGATGGCAAGATCTCAACAACACCTCTTCTTGAAATTACGAGATTTTTCGACCTTTCGACGAGTGTTTGTGAAATGATCGTGAATTTTCGTTAAATATTTATATAACTTCTATGCGCTGTTTTATTGTGAAACGCTCCACGATTTATTTTAAATGTGTCAAGATGACGTATGTCAAATTTCAAGCCGCCATCTTGAATATTTCGGAAATAGCGCGAAATTCAAATGCTATACGTACTTTTGAGACACCCTTTATTATCCAATAGTTGGTATTCGTCCCAAGCTGCCTGGTTTTAGTTGATAATCAAATTCGTCCTACATCCTTAATATTCAATCCAATCATGCAACTGGGAACTATTTTAGGGATAGAAATATTTCTGGGACGGGGCATGCATAGACATCTTAATCAAATCCATAATACTAATCTATACTAACTAATATTATAAAGAGGAAAGATTTGTATGTATGTACCGAACAAACTCCAAAAACTACTGGACCGATTTCAAAAGTTCTTTCACTTTTAGAATGCTACATTATCCCTGATCACTGAGGGTAGCTACTGTACTACCCGGGTAAAACCGCGACGATCCTAGTACATCGCTAGTATTTTATAGACGAATAATATGTATTTTTGTTTTTTGTTTATAACGAATAAACATGATAACTTAATAATAACCCGATCTTAAAAAATCTTTCACTATTAGAAATCTACATTCTCCCTGAGTAACATAGGCTATATTTGATCCCGATATTCCAGCGGGAACCGGTACCACGCGGGTGAAACCGCTGAGAGCCACTAGTTACTAAATAATAATGGTTAAAGTATGAAACTGCTGAAAAATGGAAAATGAAGTATTTAGAAAAAATCGACCCGTCTCACAACCAGCTCCGATGGGACTCGAACCCACGACCTTTCGCTTTCCGGGCGACTGCTCTAACCACTGAGCTACGGAGTCGTTACGAGAAGCGTCGAATTTATCCAATACTTCTTACTCGCTGTATAGTCAGCGTTAATTTCATCAATGTGGAGATATTACTACCCTCACACACGAATACTTCATTTTCCATTTTTCAGTAAAAATTGCATTGTGAATGCAAAAAACTAAAAATTAAAATAACTATGAAACTGCTTTTTTTTCTTTTCATACCTACTTATAACTGTTTAAAAAATGGAAATTCACGAATCTAAAAAACTTTTGTGAATGTGCAAGCAGCGCTCTTTCTTACGATACTCCATATGCCCTAGTAGCCCCACTTCTAATTTTTAAGACCCCCTATTGCAAACAAAATATAAATATTTTATTTCTCCTTTATTTGCTAAATAGTAGGGCAAACGTCATCTAAAACTATTCTCAATTTCAAGTTGATAGCATTAGTAGTTCTTATTATCTCTAAATAGGCTTCGGACCTAAGTAGGCCGGAGTAAAGACAACATGTTCTGATGGGGACTCTCGGATGGTTCTAATATGGGTTTATTTGCGGTGACACTCAAACGATGTCCCATCTTATATCGCGCCCCGCATGCCCTGAAACCTGCACGCGGGAGAATTTAATGCATGCCACGGATAGTGCTATGGACGTGGCCAAATTCAGGGCCGCAACAATATAAGTAGTAGTTCTTGAGATATCCAGCTGTGACAGACAGACAGACTGAGGCGCACTATATGGGTTCCTATTTACAAGCTTTTTATTAACTTGCCATGTTAGTTAGTTTGTTAGCTAGGGGGGACAAATCTTGCAAGCTTAATTTGACCCACTTCCTAGTGTCCGATGGATCTGAAATTTTGTATACAGGTTTGGTTTAGATGACAATACAATATTAAAGTACAGTCAGCAAAAAAGCTTGTCATAAAAATTAAATTTTTACTAAAACCTTATTACAATTTTGGTTCGGAACCCTAAAACGAACTTTTCAATATTTCCTAAGGTCTGGGTGTAAGTATGTGGTAATACCCGTCGTATTTTAGTTTCCAATTTTCATAATACTAGTGCTCAAGCTACTATAGTTTGGTATTGAAACACACATGTATGATGGTGTCCAATAATTAATTTAAATCGTGTTTTTTAACATTGTGCTTTTGCAATCAATGTGACAGACAAACTAAAAATCAGAAATGATAACTCATAAAAATACATCACACTAGCGGCCGCCCGCGGTTTCACCCGCGTGGTACCCGTTCCCGTGGGAATATCGGGATAAAATATAGCCTATGTCACTCGGGAAGACTGTAGCTTTCTAACGGTGAAAGAATTTTCATATCGGTCCAGTACTTTTTGAGTTTATAAACAAGAGTAACGGGACTCAACGCTACATTTTATTATGTAGTACATTATGTACTTACAGCTTGACGTTTCGGCTATGTTGCTACAGCCGTGGTCACAAGTATGATAATGTTGACAGACTATGATAATGTACTACATAAAATAAAATGTCGCGTTGAGTCCCGTTACTCTTGTTTATAATCATAATTTAAAATCTTTTTGAGTTTATTCGTTACATACAAAAATACAAATCTTTCCTCTTTATAATATTAGTATAGAATACAAAGAAAATACAGCTGTTTCAAGACATTATGCTTCGTCTGCATTGGACTGGAAAACCTTTTACAACCGACTGGTTCGGTGTCGAGAGCATCATAGCCTGTCGCGAGACGTTCATCAAAATAAATGTCGTGGAACAATTCATTGCTCAGTCTAAACATGATGGAACAAGATTGACGTGTTGCTTTAAAAGAATAAAAATTCTTAAACACAACAAAGAAAGAGTTTGACGATTTATAAACCTACTAGCTTTCCGCCCGCGGACTCGCCCGCGTGGACTACACCACGTTATCCCGCGGGAATGTGATATTTCTCCGGGATAAAAAGTAGCCTATGTTCCTCTCCAGGCTACAAAGTATGTATGTCCTAAATTCCAGCCAAATCCGTTCAGCCGTTTTGGCGTGATTGAGTAACAAACATACAAACATCTAAACATCCAAACATCTAAACTTTTACATTTATAATATTAGTAGGATTTTTGATTCAAATATTCCTAGTTAGTTGTAAGACGGGTCGATTTTTTCTAATAGGTACTTCATTTTTAAGGCACTTTTTGTAATTCCTAAATAGCTGATAGCTGAAAATACTGCAATATTGCTATTTGATTAGAAATCCATCGGCATCGCTTAGCAATTGGAAAATCTCCGAAATACTTTAGTACGTAGAACCTACGTACAGCTGTAATCAATGCCAAAGTAGGAACTAATTGAAAAAGTTGTCGAGGGTACTTATTGTCGAAAGGGTGTGTGGTCCAAAGTGGAAGAAATAAAGGGAAAACAAGTTTTAGTAAAAATTTCATTTTTATGATAATATTTTTTCTGATTGTACTTTAATATTGTATTGACATCCAAACCAAACCTGTATACAAAATTTCAGCTCAATCTGACACTGGGAAATGGGTTAAATTTAACTTGCAAGATTTGATTACAGACATCGGGACAGGTGAAACTAAATATATGCTTGTAAAAACATAAAATACACAAATTATTTAATTGAATCAGGCATCATTTGGCGGAGGTCCCTAGTCCCTACTCATTGTGAAAAAAAAGTATATTATTATGTAGGTAGGAAGCTTACTTTTGCAAAAAGACATTAGACGATTAGACCACTCTACAGGTGTTCTACTCTACTACATTGAAATAACAATGGGGCTTAGAAAGTACGCAATGTAAAAACAGCGGAACTACAACTTAATTTAGCACACGAAGATTAAGGACGAACTCCGCTCCGCGGCTGATGTACGCACCGGTTTGTTTGTGGTTATACCCATCGTTGTATTCAATGTCCATAACACTATTGCTCAAGATAAAAAATTTACTTATTTATGATAAATAAAATAACACAGTAAAAGCTCATACATCATTACATTCATTACTTTATTTTTGTCACAACCTTATAACTCTAGCGCACGGTTATTTATGATAAATAACACAATAAAAGTTCATATTCATTAAACCATTAAATGCCGAAGTTAAGCGACAGATCAAAACCGGTAGCCGGAATAATAATATATACCTACTTAACATGATCATCTACGTAATATTTCGTAGTTGGCACCACAACCACCAGATTTATAAATGATCCCGGAGTACGTAATATTGCGTAAACGTAATACGTAGTTTTGCGTAGTCGGCCTCTGATATGGTTATCAACTACGTAATATATTGCGTAGCTGGCATTCAATGGACGACCATGTCAGAATGAACAGCGCTTCTTCGTCACTCCGCCCACCTGTGTGTGACTAAGAAGCATCTCGCTGAGACAGGGTTCTTTATTGGCTGCACACACCTCCTCACACCAACATTTTTATTTTTTCTATACGACTGTCGTCTTTGGCTGCGTACCTGTTGTCCTGTCTTTAAATTATTATTTTTTTATTTGTGTGTGTGTGTCAATAAATCTATTTTTCTTTCTTTCTTTCTTTCTTTCTTTCAATGGGTTTTATTTTTCACAACCCACTCTTTCTCCTAACTTGGACCACACAAAGCTCTCCAGATTCCTTCTTATCTCAAATCCCAGTGTTCTTTTCGGGCCCATCTGTAATGTTACTTAAGCAAATTTGTTTTACCAATTCACTTATTTGTTTACCGAGAACACAGATTAACGAAAATCGTCTGCCATGAATAAAATATGTGGGAACACTTAATACTGAAGATGTTTTAGATATTTGATAATTTAATATAAAGGTTTAAAAATAATGTAACATGAAAGTGCTTTTGTTTTCTATCTTACTTTTTACTTATTTTTTTATTTATTTTATTATGGCAGCAGACAGTCATGTACCTACATCAACATTTACATATAGGTAAGCAAATTCATAATAGGTAGGTACTAGACTTAGAGTGCCTACAATTACTGTTTAAATATTATAACTAACAAATCAAGTAGGAAACGCTAAAATACTTAGTAATATTTAACAAGTTGAGAATTTTAGGTTATAAGGTTTTTTTTACGATATTGTCAAAGTAATAAGTAATTAATGTATTACTTATATTGGATTTACTGCGGTTTTACCCTCGTGGTTCCCGTTAGCTTCCGAATAGAGGGATAAAATATAGCCAATGTCACTAAGGAAGAATTTAACTTTCCAATGGCGAAAGAACTTTTAAAATCGGTTTTGAGGTATTTTATTAAATCAGGCGTCACTTGGCGGAAGTCTAACTGTTCTATATCTCACTTTTGGGTAATTAATTAATAATACGCACAAATTTATTAATTGCACTTTTATTATATGCCAACACAATACATGACTGACCACCATAGAGAAAGATAAAGATACCATAACCAATATAAGTATTCGGGCGAACTAGTGTTGCCCTCTACAATAAAAACAACAAAGCTTCACAGAGTTCCAACACTAACCATTGTGAAAAACGAAATACTTACCTATATGTAGCTTACTTCCGCAAAAAACTCAACATGCAAGATGCACCGCCCGCAAATAATTGCACATGCACACCACGAAAATACCAGTGCACGCACAATACCTGCAATCCTGCATTTAGCAAGACAGCAATACACCTTGCACCTTCACCGAACTATTCTACACGTGTTTCGCCCCAACCCGGGGCATCCTGGAGATATTTCGTGCTCAAACCAACACCAAATCAACAACAACCAACATTAACATTAACAAATCGCATCACATAGGTGCAGTCGAGTTCAATAATATCTGTGCATTTTTGGACTTTATCGCATTTAGTTTTTTGACATCGTCTTTGACTTTCAGTACCTACAAATTGTCACAATTATTACTACGACAAAGTTCAAAAGTGCACAGATATTATGGAACTCGACTGTACCTACATACTATGACGGATATCACACATTCCGGTAACATATAGGTATACGGATGAAGTCAAGAAAAGCCGTTAGTCAGTAATAACTTCGACAGAACTCCTTATTGTCTTGTCGGCATGACAATTTTCTGTTACAACTAAATTCCTCGAATACTTTTGCATACCAAGCGGTATTCCTATCGATCTGCGACTCCCAATGGTGTGGTAACACGCCACTTTCAAAGCCCTATAATTTAATAACAAGTTGAAGGGAAAAGGAAATACGAAATTAACCCTTATGTCTTTAGACTTAAGGAAGAACGGTGGCGCATTGTGTGAGCGTGGCCATTATAACAGTATGATTCTAAAAGTTTTGTCCTTTGTTTTTCTTTCGCAAATTGTGCAGCGTTCGTGTTTTAATTTTCTTTTTTTTTCCTGCATAATAAACCACTGTAGAATGAAGAAAATGAAAGGCAAAAATAGCTCTTATTTTTAAAGCATTAAGGAGGTTAAAATGATAGTGTGAGCGCAGAAATTACAGCAGTATTGTTCTGAAAGTTTTGTTTTCAATTCGTAAGTTGTGTCATGTCAAGATATGAATTTAAGATTTTAATGTGTGTTTAACCAGTTTTATTCTAAAAAGTTTCGAAACTTTTTTTATACACAACGGGGTAGCACTTGGCTTTCATAACACCTGATGTTATTTTTTTTATTTTGCTTTACAAGTTTTAGGAAAACTTACAGCTACTTATAAAATACACATAGACGTCGAGATAAATTACTGAGGGCCAATTACAAGTTTCCACAGACACGCATCTAATTTATCTCTCACACCTAGTCTATTGGTTTGTATGAAATTGTGCGCATTTAGTAATGCAACAGCTGGGAAAACTGACCGTAGCACATAATTGAAAAAAAAAACAATAATGCATAAGTACTTAACAATTTTGTTTATGATTCAGGGCAAGATACGACCACATAACCACCGTCCATCCTATGGGTCGATGGGGTATGCGTAAACGCATTCCCCTCAACAATAGAAACAAAACAAGGGCAAAATACGAACACTTGGTCTATTGTCGATGTCTTTCAAATTAAGAAGGCATAAACGATAATTAAACGAAACATCAGACAACGTAAGTAAGTTTACTGTGTTCTTAAATGACCGCAATAATTATATTACAGCAGGGAGGTGCCTGGCAGTATTGATTTATTGGATACTAGCGGATCCTCGCGGTTTCACCCTCGTGGTACCCGTTCCCATGGGAATATCGGGATAAAATATAGCCTATGTCACTTGGGAAGAATGCAGCTTTCTAATGGTGAAAGAATTTTCGAAATCGGTCCAGTAGTTTCAGAGACTATTCGATACAAACAAACAAACAATCAAATGTTTCCTCTTTATAATATTAGTATAGAATAGATTACTTAACATTCTATACTTACTTAAATAAAAAAGTAATATTATTAGCACTCAAGTTTGAATAAAACAAAAGTAATGATTTAACATTGTTTTTGCGTAGTTTCTACACTTCTAGTTACATGGGTTAAGTTGCACGTGTTAGGAAAAACAGAATTCTTCATGTTTGTCATCATAAGCTATGTAATATCCACACTGCTGGACATCCTTATGGATGGATGAAGAGAATGCGCCATGACACAGACACAACTGCGGGCTCTATGCGGATTGGTAAGTAAGTGTATTAACGACGACCACGTAGCCGGGAGACCAAGGCCTTACATGGTTTCCGAAGCACGGTGCCCGTAGTGTAAGTTTTTATGTCAAAAAACGCAAACTATTTCGAATGCGTATTAATGTCAATTTGTATGAAAACTGTATTAGCGCCTCTAGCGGCGAGTAGCGCGCTTATATAGTTTTCATACAAATTGACATTAATACGCATTCGAAATAGTTTGCGTTTGCTTGACATAAAAACTTACACTCGGGGTACGGATCACCCCAAGATACCTAATTATTATTTAGCCACCCATCCCGTGACTGACCATTGCGAAAGTTGCTTAGCCTCAACGAACTCAGATCCGAGCGCGTTATCAACACCACGTGCTCATCATTAACCATTTCTTTATTTTCTTATTGCTCCAATTGTTTTTTTTCCTTTTCATACAACCACAAGCGGATCTTCGCGGTTTCACCCGCGTGGTACCCGTTCCCGTGGGAATGTCGGGATAAAATATAGCCTATGTCACTCGGGAAGAATGTAGCTTTCTAATGGTCAAAGAATTTTCGAAATCGGTCCAGTAGTTTCGGAGCCTATTCGATGCAAACTAACAAACAATAAAATATTTCCTCTTTATAATATTAGTACCTATAGAAGTAGGTATAGTTTAGCCCGCGTGGACTACACGACGTTATCCCCTGGGAATGTGATTAATTTACGGGATAAAAGTAGCCTAAGTCATTCTCCAACTCCCAAACTATCCCTATACAAAAATTGACATCGATTCTTTGCTCCGTACGTATTGACGTGAAAGACGGACAAACACGAACACACACTTTCACATCCTACTAATATTATAAATGCGAAAGTTTGTGTTTGTTACTCTTTCACGCAAAAACTACTAAACGGATCTGGATGAAATTTGCAACAGAGATAGATTATAGGCTGGAGTAACACAAAGGATACTTTTTATCCCAATATTCCCACGGGAACGGGAACCACGCGGGTGAAACCGCGAGTGGCCGCTAGTTTATAATATTAGTATTGATACGATAGAGCTCTTTGTGCGAGTTGCCTGAAATTCTTCTTATTTTTCATTTCATTACGTATTTATTTTATTCCCCATTTCATTCAAATAAAATAAGCAAGTACTTAATACTTAAAAGTGGCATTTATTAACGCTTCACTTGGCGTTAACGTACTTAAAAAGCATTAATACTTAATTCCTTCTCTGAAAAAAGCTTAAAAGAAAAAGTTGAGTTGAAAAAAAACCTCCCTACTCCGTTTCAATTCTGTGTAGCAAAGAATGTGGTCGCAGAAGCAGCGATAAGAGCGATAAGCAGCGATTTAATCAGGCGTCTCTTGGCGAAAGACCCTAACCATTGTGGAAAACGAAATATAAGTATGTAGCTTATTTCCGCAGAAAAACACAACATGCAAGATGCATCGCCCGCCCGCAAAAAATTGCACACGTGTGGAGTAGTCTAATCGGTGAAGGTGCAAGGTGTATTGCTGTCTTGCTTAATGCAGGTATTGTGCAGTTGTGCACTAGTATTTTCGTGGTGTGCATGTGCATGATTGGTAGGTTACCCTATCCTCCTTCCATGCATAAGGACCATTGGTTGGTGGTAGGACTTGTTCTTAGTCCGCCTGGCTAGCTACCACCATCTTATCTAAGTCTGACGCCTTAACAATGATGTTGCCAGCATTATTGTGTTCCGGCAGTTTGAGATAAGATAGCCAGATCCTCAGTGATTGAGGATTCCGGTAGTAGTGCGCTTCCACCTTCAGCCTTATCACCACTTAACATCAGGAGTGATGAAGGCTAAGTGCTACACCGTTGTGGATAAAAAAAAAATTACTGGAAAAAATTGTGATAGTAAAAAGGCTGGTGGTGGTTTTTAACTAATCACAATTTTTCTTATATTTACAAAACCGCATTGAAAAATTAAAATCTCAATGTTTCGGTACCTGTCTTTTTGTTGCTATTATTAATAAATCCTTAAATAATGCCCTAAGTAATGTTTCAATGTTTTCAATTCATAATATTTTTATTTTTTATTTTATCATTTTATCATTTTTATTCATCATTGTTATTTATTATTTTCTCTCATTCTAATTATTTTTTATAGTCCTAATAATAATTTAATGTTTTATGACTCAGCTAATTGGCCCTTGATTTAATGATTAATGATAATGTTGTTTTAACCACTATTTGTAATTTGCATTTGAAATCGTATTTACTGTAAGAAAATAATTTACATACATTACTATTTAAGTTTAGTTTAGTTTAATTTAATTTGATGCTTGCTGTTTAATTGGGAATGTTGTTATGTTTATAAGTTAAGAACCAAGTTTAAACTTAATCAAATATTGTATTAGATATGAACATAATGTTAGTATTGCTAATAAATAAAATAAATAAAATAAATTATTGTTTTGTCTTAGTTTCTTAAATTAGAAATGACATTACTGTAACAAACCATTGAGTTATAATGTTAAATGTAACAAACAAAACAATGTTGAAGTTGAACATAGCATAATTTAGTTTGTGGAAATAACAGTCGCTTATTTAACCCGCTGCCTCTGAGACCACACCTCAAAACTTTTTTCCTGACCCTCTCGAATTCTTCCAGTGTTAGAAGTTGGAATTAGTGGACCTACTTCGTGGGATTGAATGAAGTGCTGAAGGACGTCGCGTCGACGTCGCCTCGTCGAGAAAAGTTCATGAAAATTTCCTGAAAATAAGTTTCGAGGAGTTGGTCGTGTATGAACGATGCTGCAGTGCAAATAAGATTGAGTCCGAGAGGAAATTTGATGTAATTAAAAGTGTAATAATTATACTTGTATATTGTGTGTTTTGGTTCTGAAATACTTGACATACATAAGCTCTGTATTTCCGAATCAGTTCAATTCGTCTACTTATTTACCTATACTTATTTATTATCATCAACATTTGTAGGGTTCCGTACACAAAGGGTAACACAAAGGGTACACTGTCCGTCTGTCTGTCAGCAGGCTGTATCTCATGACATGAACTGTGATAGCTAGACAGTTGAAATTTTTACAGATGATGTATTTCTGTTGTCGCTATGCGAAGCGATCGCCTTTAATTTCGTGGTTATATTTTTTGTGAAACAATCCCGGTTTATCCTGTCGCCTAACTAAAGGATGATAAACTGATTTGGCCTAGGAAAAACTAGTTTGTCCTAAAATCGGGTTTTTTTCGGTAACATAATACATTATTTATTTCATCTTAAATCGCTATGTAATCCGTATATTCGTGCATTCGATTAAAACCCGATAGAAGGAGATCTGATAAAGGTATTCGTTTACGACTTTCAGCAAAATTTATTGCTGACCTTTCTGGATTTCCTCGGTTTTTCTCATTTTCACCACAGAATATCTGATGTTCGTTGGATATTAATGATCAGGTTCTTTTATTACTGGATTGGTTGTTAAAATTTTATTACTAACCACAATAAAATATCTGCACGTGATCCATACTTCTATAATAACCCTCTTCCTAATAATCGTGGCGTAAAGTTACACCAGTAGCATATATCATGTATTTTGTAATAGTCAAAATGACGCTTACGTTAAGAAGTCGTTCTATTGAATAACAGTCATAAATCTGTATTCACATGTCATTTCGATAGAACGATTGCTCGATAGGATTACAACTCAGCGTTCTCTAACTTCGTATAATCCACGCGTGAGAAGCCGCGGGCGGGAGGCTAGTATATATTTTACTAGTTGTCATGGAAAGACATTAAATATTTTAAGAACTTTCTCATGAAATAAAAATAAAAAAAGAACTTTTCAAAGTTATAGTGGTACTTATGATTATAAATACAACACCTTTGAATAGTCCATACAATGTCTAGCAAACCATTTTGATAAACACAACATTAAATATATCAATCAATCAATCAATCATATCATTTATTTTATAGCTGCCGAACTCTTCTGCGTAGCAAGCATACAAACTACTTAAATGGTGACGTCACACTTTCGTAGCCGTAATAAGGAGCGTTTTTTGGCGAGTCCAATTTGTGTGCATTTCAAACTGTGATATCTCGGGGAGCTTTCATGCTAATGAAATAATAATTTTACCATAGTTTCTATTTTTGTGAGGTCAGTACATTTAATAAAAAAATAGTCATCAGTCAGCCTGTTAACTTTATTTAAACTTGCTAGCAACTTGTCAAATTGTATTATCTGAATTGGTCCAATTGGACATTATTTTGTTATAAAATCATCCCCTCATATATCTTTGTAAAAAAAACTAATCTGTACTTCCGAATTTGAGTCACGTTTCTAGCCTTACGAAACCAGGGGGTCTACTATGATTTATGTCAAAATTATTTAATTTTTTTTTTCAGTAAAGTTGAAGAAAATGAGAATAATTAAATATTATATTTGAGAACTAAGTGACAAATACGGTGAATGCATGAGCAATGTGATGAGACAAGGTTCGCAGCATCAAGGAGAAGTATAAGGAAATAAGTGATCTCTGTGAAAGACATTAAATGCAATGCTCAGCGAACGCAAGGAAGCCAGCAAGTTTTAACCTAACACACGATCCTTGCGTTTGTATCGATACAAACGCCACTTTTTACGAACGCAACCAGCCCGCCTAGCATGAGCGGCTTTTATCGACTATTGACGTGTGATAAAGAGCCTATGTCTTGCTTACACCTTAGTGGGGTAAGCAGGACAGAATGACGTGCTATTTCATATCGCGTGTTATAATGATGATCATGCTCTTAGGGCATGACGCGCGTTTGTATCGCATCTGCATCGCGTTTTTATAGCGCTATTGCGCTATCGCTCGTGAACGGAGATTGAGCTCGTTTGTGACGCTTTTGTATCGATACAAACGCTTCATTTGCGACCAAAAACGTGTAAAATCAGCCAAAACGCGATGAAAACGTGCAGAGAGTTTGCGTATCAAATACGCGCGCCGTCAGCGCGTAAGAAAAACGTCGTGTGTAAGAGCCCTTAATGGGCAAGCATGGTTGCAACAAATAGTTAAGGTTTTACGTGTCTTCGTACAAAGGATATTAGTTGCAGGCGTTCTTGGACCAAAGTAGCAATGCTATAGGATAGCTATAACTAGTCATAATATTCACAGGACTAAGTGCTATGCTATTTTATGTGTATAAATAAATATAATATAAGAGCTTTATACTCGTCCTTATTAACAAACGTGAAGTAAAGTTACACCTGATGTAAATCTGTTGCTGTCTCTATCTTCTTTTTAGCGAATAAAAGTGACAGCATCAGTTTAAAACAAGGTATAACTTTGATCGACGTTTATTATGGGGAATAGTGTTTAATGCAGTGTAAAATTGTGTTTGCGTACTTTTGGCTTGTAAGTTAGGTAGTAAAAAAAAAACTGGAAGTAAAACAATATTTCCAATATTTTTTCCGCGTCTGAGTGTATGTGGAAAGCCATAGTTGTTTACAATTAGCCATAACACAGAGGATTAGGCTACCTTGGGATTTGAACTATGTATGTGATGGTGTCCAATATTAAATTATGCATTTATTTACAATGGTTATCAGAAAGAGACATATTTTATCTTTAAAAAAATCTAATGCAGTTAAAACGCTTTATCTGACTGACTACCTAGTTGAAATGGAAAACGGACTATATTTCGTATTACATACCTACCATGTTTGAAAACCGAATAACGATCGTTCATAAACGATATTTTTTATAAACGTCAAACGGTTTCGAACCTCGATCGGTATTCAGTTTTCGGAATTCGTCCTTTCTTCATCCGTCGGAGTAGGTCCTTACTTTTTCTCTGCCGTTTCTCCGTGTTCGCAAGATATATTGTAAAAATTTGGACTAAGGGATCTCGGAGTTTCTCAATAGCTTTGGATGTTTTTCTTCCGTTGCGAATAGTGAACGATATTCATGCAATCTTGAACTCTATCTTTAAAGGGATAGGAAACGTGCAAATGCACACGGTTTTGGTATTCGGAAATGGGTAAGAACTTTCGTGTTTCCAGGTACATTGAATGTAACTATTTGTTGTAGTTTATTGACGAGAATGATAGACTCTTACAGTATTGTCTGCCGTACTCAGAGACGCCAATTAACTTTAATTGACAATTAAATCTCTTTCTGTCTCTTTTTTATGTCCATTAATGAATAAAGTAGGAACGATAATTTAATGCTAATTAAATTTAACTGGCGTTTCTGAGTGCGGCTGTTAATGTTTAAAAGTTTAGTACCTATACATATACTATTGGCGACCCGAGACTTCATCCGCGTGAAATTTGGTTATATATACCTAGCAATTGATAGGCTTGGTTGGGAAAAAACCAAAAAAGATTTTTGTAAAAACTTCGTTTTTATGACAAGCTTTTTTGTTGACTGTACTTTAATATTGTATTGTCATCCAAATCAAACCTGTATGCAAAGTTTCAGCTCAATCGGACACTTTGCAGTGGGTCAAATTTAGCTTGCAAGATTTATCCCTCACTAACTAAAAAACTAACTAACATGGCAAGTTAATTAAAAGCTTGTAAAATGGGCTCTTCTATGGCCCAAGCAATGCCTTAAAATTGGTGCGAGAACCACATTTTTGCTTCTGTCCAATAATACTCGCTTCCATTCATACTGTATTAATCCATAGTTCCGTACTAATAGTGCTAATATTATTAATGTGAGAGTCTACGTGGGCGAAGCCCCAGACGGAGGTATGTAAAGTAATTTTGTGTTTTCGATTTTTAAGATAAGATATAATATTTTTTTTTTATCCACACGGGGTAGCACTTAGCCTTCATCACACCTAAGTGGTGATAAGGCTGAAGGTGGAAGCGTACTACTCCCGGAATCCTCAATCACTAAGGAACAGGCTATGTTATCTCTAACTGCCGGAACTCAATAATGCTGAAAACATCATTGTTATGGCGTCAGACTTAGACTTAGAGTATAGTACATATTTGTCAGATTCCGGGAAAAGTAGTGAGCTTGAGCACTGGCGTTTAGTACAGCGAATCTGACGAAGATGTCAAAAATAAAATTTGGTCACCCATTCCATTCCAGTCCATAGCAAAACTCGCTTAACTTTCGTAATCGCCGCATGAATATAAATAGTCAATTTCATTCCCCATAGCCGTGCCTTCCGCAACGTGTCGTGCACGTCGTCACGCGATAATCAACTAGCGACCCATCCTGGCTTCACCCGGGTCACAGCCGTCTCTATCGTCTTCTACAGACGATAGAGATGGCTGTGCCCGGGTGCAATGTAATGTATTAGCCTAGCCGCACACATACAATATTATTGACAATCCAATTTCGGGGTTAAAACTCTGTTGTTTCCATAAACTTTTTTATTTACTAGAGTATAATAAGTTTATGGTTGTTTCAAATACGATGGTACGGCTGACACATTCTGCACTTTGAAAAGTCTAGAGATGTGACTTCACATAGCACCCTGATATCTAACGATTATAGTTTCGCTTCTATTGTGTCAATAAATTCTACTCAATGGCGTCAGTGGTACACGGTACACCCATAACGGCGTGTTTCGATTTCATTTAGTTCTGTATTCGACCCTTATACTCGATTGGCGCTACAATCGTTTTCCAGAGTACTAGAATGGTGATTTACGATTTTGATTCGATTTTGATCTCAACTCCATTCCGTCAGGAGTTAGCCCCCAGACCGAGCAAAATACGAAAAAGTTTATTGGTCACCCATCTTTTAGTCAGACCACAGCGAAACTAGCTTAACTTCCCTAATCTCTCTATGTAAATAATACCGTAGCCGTACCTTCACGTCGCCAATTTGTCGTTCTGGCATGTGAATAAAAGAAATAAGTTAGTTTTCCCGACTCAACTTATTCTAGAGAGACCTAAAAACACGAAACAGAAAAAAAATTTGGTCCCCCATCTTTCAATCTGACCGTAGTGAAACTCGCTTAACTTCCGTAATCTCTCTATGTAGATAAACCATAGTCGCAACGTTCGCCAATTTGTCGTTCTCGCATGTGAATAAAAGAAATAAGTTAGTTTACGACTCAACTTATTCTAGAGAGAGCTAAAAACTCGAAACAAATATTTTGATCACCCATCTTTCAATCTGACCACAGTGAAACTCGCTTAACTTCCGTAATATCTCTATGTAGATAAACCATGCCGTACCTTCACGTCGCCAATTTGTCGTTCTGGCATGCAGTCACGCGATGGTGCCAGTCAATATTTGTCTAAGTGAACAAAAACGTACAATCAACGACATTTATATTTAGGCAATTTGCCTTTAAGCGCTCTTATGGTGGTTGTAATAAGACCTGTTTTTGAAAGTGTAATAGAAATATGGTACAATGAGTATATCAAACTATCTACTAATATCGCTCTTCTTGCGACTTCGTCTGCGTGCGACCCCTTTTTTAACCCCTAAGAGGGGGAATTTCCAAAAATCCTCTCTTAGTCCTCCCCTACACTCCCCAAGGAACATACAGGCCAAGTTCCAGCTTCTTGCGCCCTGTACTTTCGGCTGTGCGTTGTCTTTCAATCAGTCAGTATCGCAAGAGGTTTATATATCTAACTAATAATAGATTTAGATATACCTATGTATAGTGGTCGGAATAAAGGAGGTTTTGGTATAGTGTAACTGTTGAGAGAGTAATATAACGACCGATTTGGTGCAGGCCTACGGGGGCCTACTGCGCCAGTAGTCTCGGGTTTGATTCCCGAATAAGACAAATATTTATATGTTTATTAAGTATGTACTTATATACAAACAAAAAGTGTATAAGTATATATTTATCCGTAATCAAGTTTCCATAATACAGTTTTTTTATTAAATTAAATATGGGCTTGTTAATTGGGTACCTACTTGACATTTTTTTTTTATTGACTTAAAATGTTTATTGAATTAGTAGCAACACAACATAGGTATTTATTTTCAAATATCTTGCGTACTTTCAGCGGTTTAGAGCACCTATCTTTCTAATTAGACAAGGAGAGCACTAACGAAATGTGACGTCACACTTCTATAGCGCCATACTCTCGCCATAGAAAATTTCGTTTATAATACAGACTGAATTTCTTTTTTTACATTTGCTATTCAATAATGTTATATTTCTTAATGTCATAAATAAATAGGTATCTACATTTCAACAACATTCAAATAGCCAATTTGGTGTGATATCTAGTCTATTATCTAAGTCTGACGCCATATAACAATTATGTTTTCAGCATTATTGTGTTCCGGCAGTTAGAGATAAGATAGCCAGTTCCTCAGGGATTGAGAATTCCGGGAGTAGTGCGCTTTCACCTTCAGCCTTATCACCACTTAACATCAGGGGGCCAAGTCTGCTAACGTTAAGTCACAATCGTGTCTCAATCGTGCTTCAATTGTAGTTCCATTGTAGTGCTTTTTTACACACTAGTTACAAGAAATATGTACTTTTTTCACAATACTATTGATGGTCACACCACCCAATACATTCACATCACATCATACTGTCTTAATTCTTGTAACTATTGTTTAAAAAAGCACTACCACTGAACTACAATTGCCACACGATTGAGACACCATTGTGACTTAACGTTAGGAGACTTGGCCCCCTGGTGTGATGAAGGCTAAGTGCAACCCCGTTGTAGATTAAAAAAAAAGATTGTACTCTACCTACAGTACAGTATAATATGTGTGTGAATGTGTGTGTTCATTATTCGTTCCGAGTAAAGGCATAATTTGTCACAGGTGATCGGAGTAAATACAGAGTGACCTTGGGACGACCCTTCATGGGGTTGCAAAGATTAGATACGGGGTAGAAGGGTCGTGTCTTTGGGTATTTGGTTATATGGAACAGGGAAAATGAACGTAAATGTCCACTGTTTCAAGCAAATTATTGAAAAGGTCTAGTGCTACACACCACCACCGGTATAAAACCCAGAGGTCCCGGGCTCGATTCCCGGTGGGGGTACATATTGTATTCGGTTTTGTTGGTGGTAGGACTTGTTCTCTTGACTCTACCATCATTTTGTCTAAGTCTGTCGCTATAGCAACCATGTTGACTGCATTGTTAATTTGCAACTGCAACTTTAATTATTTCTAGTTTGTTTATATATCTATGTAACTACCTATTATGTGAGAGAAGAAATAAAGATTTATTTTATTTATTATTATTTATTGTTGTGTTCCGGCCATGAAGCTCGACTTAATACTGAGGTAACTGGAGAGTGCAGTACTAACACTTTTTGTCACCAAAAATTACACAGTGGCTGTCTTCCGTCTCACCTACACTTTAAAAAAATACGTATGGTCATATGAGACAACTGACAGCCACTACATACATAAATGTCAAATTTGCTGGGTACACTTTTTTATTCAGGGTGAGAACTCCAGTTACCTCAGAGTATTAAGTCGAGCTTCATGGTTCCGGCTGTTATAGATTCCGGGACTAGTGCGCTTCCACCTTCAGCGTTTACATCACTTTACAGTGGCTTATATGTTATTCATAAGCGTTGTTGTTTGTTATTCCCCTTCCCCCTCGGATGCGACCGCGAGTGGACGTGTCTCAGTTAAAGTTGTACAAATTTAATTTAATTTTAAATAAATAGAAAAAGTTTCTCGTGGTTCGTGATTTGAACTTGCGTCACTGTGAGTTTGGTGTCTTGTGCTGTGACCGGTGTGTTATCCGCTCGGCTACGCAGCGATAACCGGCCGCGACGAAATTTCGGAGTGCTATCTACTGTCTCCTGCGCTCTACTATGTCGCCCCCCACCGGCCCCACCTCATCTAATGTGCCGACTGTTGTGGTGTCACAGACGCAGACTAACGACTCGGATACGGCATCGGATCGCAGTGGGAAAAATAATACTGCGCTACGCGCTAAACGTAAGCGAGAAGTTATAGAATGTAGCGAATTTAATGATTTCAAATCAGAGTTAATAGAATCCTTCGCATCATTATCAAGCACAGTCGAAAAAAGGTTTAGCGACCTAAAAATACAATATGAAGAGGTTCAAAGGAGCGTTCAATTTATGTCAGAAAAGTACGACACATTATTAGAAAAAATGCAACTTCTGGAAAATGAAAGAGTATGCGACAAAAAGTACATAAAGCAGTTGGAAGATAAAATGGAGTTAATGGACAGAAAAATGAATGCGACTGGACTCGAAATCCGGAATGTACCAAGTTCTACCCAAAAATACGAATCGAAACAAGACTTATGCACCATAGTAAAAAAAATGGCTCGATCTATCAACTCTGAAATACATGATGCTGATATCAGGGATATCTATCGAGTACACTCAAAAAAGGAGACCTCTAAACCTATCATCGTAGAATTGAATAGTGTTATTTCCAAAGAAACTATTCTGCAATCAGTTAAAGTTTTCAACAAAAATAAATCAAAGGACATGAAGTTAAACACTGTCCATTTGGAAATACCAGGGCCCCAAAAACCAATATATATCTCGGAAACACTTACGGTGAAGGCTCAGAGATTATTCTACTTGTCTCGTGAGTTTGCTCGTGACAATAATTTTGCCTTTTGCTGGACGTCTAAAGGATTCGTGTACCTACGCAAAGCAGAGAAGCTGCCGTTGTACCGCATAGATTGTGATGAAGACCTGGCAAAGATTAAGAAGACAATCTGACTACTTGTTGGCTTGGTGCTTATTTTAAATGAACCTTATATAGTTCTAATGTTTTTTCTTTTCTGTATCATTTTTTGTTTGATTTTTTGTTTAATTATTTGTTTGATTTTATGTGAATTTTACAGCATAAAATTGTCAATCACTGGTATGTATATAATTAGATTCTACTCGAATATTACTAGTAAAATATTGTGTTTACAATACACACAGGGCCACAGAAATATTTCTATAACAATTCGATACTTTTAACATAAATTCAACCGTTAATGAACTTGATGACATGTCGATAAGCCAATCTTATATGTGTAGCCCAGAGTCGTGTTTAGACATAATTAATTCTAACAAGATTTCAAATTCTTTTAAATTACTGGCACAGAATATTAGAAGCATAAATAAAAATATTGATCAATTCAAAACATTAATAACTAGGATTAAAACTGATTGTGATATATATATTTTAACAGAGTCGTGGAATTCTAACAAAACACAATTTCCTAAATTAGACTCTTACGACACTTACTTTACGAGAAATAATAAAAATCAAAACGATGGCATTGTGGTATATGTCGGAAACAGTTTGTCAGTTGTCGTGGAAGAACCAGACTTTATCGATGCAAGTTGTTTACTGATACAGCTTAGTTCCAACATACTCATAATTGCTCTATACAGGTCCCCTTCGATTAAAAATATCTCGGCTTTTATTGATTCGTTAGACAAAATCTTAACCAAATACAAATCTTGTGCAGACATTATCATAACGGGAGACATAAATATTGATATCAAAGAAAACAACAAGGATTCGAATTCTACCGAGTACTTAAATTTCTTAGCGTCACATGGAATCCTAAAAGCTCACTCTTACCCTACTAGAGAAAACAACTGCCTCGACCATGCGATGATAAAATCGAAAAGTTCAGTAATTACTATAGTAATGGACGCCCCCCTTACTGACCATTCAGCCGTAATGACGTGTATTGAAACTAATTCTTTATCAAGGCACAGTGTTGAGCTATTTGTGAAAAAAATTAACTATGAGGAAGTGTTGGATGACATAAAAAACACGAGTTTTGATCATATATTGTCTTCACAAGATGCCAACTTGGCTGCAGAAAAGTTAGTTGATTTGCTCTCTAATTATATTAAGAATAGAACTTCACATACGGTTATTCCACGTAAACAATGTTGCTTAAAGCCTTGGATGACCCCTGGCCTCATACGCTGCATAAAAAACAGAGACAGAATGCATCTTAAGTGCAGAGCTAACCCAGATAACGAAATTTTACATACGACATATAAACGATACAGAAATTTCTGTAATGACCTATTGAAACGATTAAAAAACAATTACGAACAGAATGAACTCAGGAAACATTCAAAAGATCCAAAAAAGGTCTGGCGTATAGTTAAAAATATTGCACACCTAAAAAAAGATAAAACTATCCCTACTGATCTTTTAAAAATCGCAAATAGCCCCGAAAAATCTGTCAACTACATAAATAGTTATTTCGCTGACGTAGGTAAAAACCTTGCCAGTAAATTGCCTGCTGTTTCTAGTACAGCAGACTTACATCATAAGTTCACTTTGTCTGGTTACTCTAGCCCCCCCAATTCTATGGCGCTAATCGAGGCTTCAAATGATGAAATTACTGCTCTAATTCTTAACCTCAAAAATGATAGTGCGACTGGTTGGGATGGCATTCCTAATAGAGTTCTGAAAACAGCCTTACAGTATCTGGTTTCTCCAATTACTCACATTATCAACTTGTGTATACGGACTGGGGTATTTCCGAATGTTTTTAAAGTCTCTATTATACATCCTATCCATAAATCAGGTAAGAAAGACTGTGTAGCGAACTACCGTCCAATATCTGTCTTGTCAGCTCTTTCTAAAATATTAGAAAAGGTTATGAACAAAAGGCTTTTATCTTTCCTTGAGAGTACAAATCTATTATCTCAAAATCAATTTGGATTTAGAGCTGGCAAGTCTACAACCAGTGCTGTTACTGAATTGACAAATCATATTGCTGAACTTCTTGACAATAAAAAGAAATGTGTGGGGGTGTTTTTAGACTTGGCTAAGGCCTTTGATACGGTTTCCATACCTTTGCTCTTACGGAAATTGGACGAAATAGGCATACGCGGACTGACGCTAAAACTATTCTCTAGTTACTTGTCTAATAGAACACAAAGGGTGCAAATTGGAGAACACATCTCCGGAGATGTCCCAGTTACCTTTGGCGTTCCCCAGGGTAGTGTAATCGGTCCCAGCCTCTTTCTAATTTACATTAATGATTTCTGTAACCTTCAGTTACTGAGGTGTAAAATTTTCACCTATGCCGATGATACGGCCTTTATATTTCACGGTAACACTTGGGAAGAGGCTGGGACTGCAGCAAACGACGGATTGCGGGTGGCTATTGCATGGTTGCAAGCTAATGTTTTGACCTTAAATACCACAAAGTCAAAGGTCCTTACTTTTGGTAAATCTAAAAATGAAATTCCTGGTCTAGATTTTACTATAAAAGCACATATCTGCCCTACGACCAATACATCTCAATGTCAATGTAATAGTCTTGAACAAATCCACTGTATTAAATATCTCGGTGTTATATTAGATACAACCTTTACTTGGAGACCTCAAATTGATATGGTTTCGGAGAGAACGAGAAAACTTATATTTGTATTTAAATCTCTCCGCCATGTTAGAGACAAAAATTTAATAAAAACAATTTATTTTGCTCTTGCGCAGTCCATTTTGTCATATTGCATTATAGCATGGGGTGGAGCCAATAAATCTTACATGATTACCGTGGAAAGAGCTCAACGAGCTTTGCTAAAAGTGATTACAGGTAAACCTTTTAAATTTCCAACTCGCGACTTATATGCAATATGTGATGTTTTGACAGTAAGGCAACTGTTCGTCTGCCATTCGACTCTCGCGCAACATAATAAGTTGACCTATGTCCCGCAAACAGCTTCCATACGCAGAAAATACAACGTCTGCCCTAATAAGGTCTTTAGAACGACCTTTATTAACAAATTTCAATGTTTCCTCGGCCCATTTTTATATAATAAAATCAATAAAATTATTAACATATACCCCCTAAATAAACATGATTGTAAATGTAAAATTATTGACTGGCTAAAATCAATGTCATATGACGAAGTTGAAAATTTATTTAAAATTGTTTGTTAAATAGTTCTAATAAGTTTGTAGGTATTGTTTAAAATTGTTTAGTAATGTTTAGGCTGTAGTAATAAAATAAAAAGTAAATGTGGAAGGTTCTAGTACCTATATAACAGGTTTGACCTAGTTTAGGTACTAGTAGAGTTTTTTGATGCAACATTTTATTTTACTTTGTGTTTAGAAACTTAAATGTAACAAAATGTATCACCATTGTACCGTCACTGTTTTTGAGAAATAAAGATTTTTTTTTTTTTTTTTTATTTTTTTTTATTCATGTGTTGAATTTTAAATAAGTAGCTTATTGTAAAAACCGGCCAGGTCGAACACCGATCTTATTTGGCCGGACAAGCATCCAAAAAGTCGGACCCTGTTTGGCTTTATTCGGATGCCTGACAGCCCTAGCTCCGTGTAGGTAGATGTTGCTTAATACACCCAATTATCATTTAAGAACTGTCACGAGGGAAATTATAAGGTACCCTGTAATTAGTGTCAAAATTTTTCAGGCCTTAACATACAAGTCATACTGAAGAGGTCATTTTTGGTTTAAAATATTAAGTTCTGAACTAACGTTGATACGTTATCCATTGTTATTTGTATTGTTATGTATTTGTTAACTTATATGTTCAGCTCTGAAAATATTTGACACTTATTACAGGGCACCTTATAGAGACTGTCTTGTAATAAGTAAATTTTAGCCCTATAATACCATCGGCTCAGTTATTAATATCTTTTTCATTTGACGACCTCTGTGGTCGAGTGGTGTATGCACCAGTTTTCAAGGTGCCGATGCCGCTATCTCCGAAGTCCAGGGTTCGATTCCCGGTCGGTTAAATGTTGAAAAAGAACTTTTCAATATTTTCTCGTGTCTGAGTGTAATTAGGTAATTACCCATCATTGTCATAATAAACAATGTATGTAATGGTGTCCAATACATATCCTACTATCCTACTAATATTATAAATGTAAAAAGTTTAGATGTTTGGATGTTTGTTATTCAATCACGCCAAAACGGCTGAACGGATTTGGCTGAAATTTGGGACACAGATACTATGTAGCCCGGAGAGGAACATAGGCTACTTTTTATTCCGGAAAAATATCTCATTCCCGCGGAATAACGTCGTGTAGTTCACGCGGGCGAAGCCGCGGCCGGAAAGCTAGTTATTTATATTTACGATTAGTTCGTGAATCCGTATTTTCATGTTTCATCACAACACATAATTATACACAAACCAAGTTACCTTATACTTATTAAAATAGCCCATAAGCTTATCCACTTAAAGTTTAGGTGAACCATTGATCCGTCAAGCAGTTGTCCTTTCCAAAGGTCAAACTCATCTATATATGATTGGTCTTTGGCACAATATACCTACACACTACGTCGTTAATGAAAGATCGATACACAGCTCATTGGGTATCGTCAAGGCGAAAGAATGATGGGCAGGAATGTATGGAGCTCCATTTAAACTGATTTACAATTAAAGGTCCAGCTGACTGAACAAGTGAGAAAAGAGAATCTCACTAGTTCTGTCAACGATACCAGACATACATAATATGTTCATTATCACAAACACGCTTAACAGAACTAGTTCTGTCAACGATACCAGACATCCTACTAATAATATTATAAATGTGAAAGTTTAGATGTTTGGATGTTTGGATGTTTGTTACTCAATCACGCCAAAACGGCTGAACGGATTTGGCTGAAATTTGGGACACAGATACTTTGTAGCCTGGAGAGGAACATAGGCTACTTTTTATCCCGGAAAAACATCATATTCCCGCGGGATAACGTCGTGTAGTCCACGCGGGCGAAGCCGCGGGCGGAAAGCTAGTACATAATATGTTCATTATCACAAAAACGCTTAACAGAATTCACTGTATGGCCGGAGTTATTCGATTTTTGTAAAGTTGATATCTTTAGATTAGAAGATATGTAGATAAGAAAAGCTCATTTTTGGTTTATAAAATATTGTTGAAGTGAAAAAGCGGCGTTGTGCACTTTTTGTGATGGGTAAAAAAATATTACAATGTCATTAGAATACGAAGGCAAATTTCGCCACCGTTTTCAAAGTTGTAATAGCTCAGTTAGAAAACGGGCGGCATTGATGCCAAAAGATCTCGGTTCAAATCCAGTCCGTATTTTTTTTTTGTCAAAATTCTTTTTTTTGTGACAAAGTCTAGCGAGCCCTTTTTACTTCTGCCGGCACTCCTGGAGTGCAACCCGTTGTTTTTTTTGTGTGTAATACATTAGCAAACATCCAAACTTTCGCATTTATGTAGTGCGCTTCCACCTTCAGCCTTATCACCACTTATCATCAGGTGTGATGAAGGCTAAGTGCTACCCCGTTGTGAATAAATAAATAAATAAATTTATAATATTAGTAAAATTGGTCTTTGACACAACTTACCTACTTACTTACGTCGTAAATGAAAAATCGATACGTTTTGCTCTTTGGTTATCGTGAAGGCGAAAACTTGTTTTGTTCGCGACAAGATGTGTCATAGATTATTATTATTATTATTATTTATTATTAAAGGTTTACTTAACTAGCTAACAGATTGCTCCAAGGCGCTAGCAAGGCGCTAGCAAGTCAATTACATAGGTATAAAGAAATTAATTGAAATTACACAGTGCATTTAAAAAGTAGGATATTAAATACTAAAGTACATGCTAATGTCAAATTAAATTGAAATGTAAATTGAAATAACATGTCAAAAATAAAGCGTCAAGACAGGTACGAAAAACAAAACAATAACAATAATCCAGAGTCAGTTATTACAATAAGGTATGTATAGGTCAAATTTATATAAAAAAAGTGTCAGTCAGTAAATTACCAATTACCAATTTATTTACAAAAATCAGCACATCCCTATGCGATGCGATAGATAGATAGATAGATAGCTAAAAAGTTTATTTACTACAACACACACATGACATTACAACAGAAACCAAATAAAAAATAAGAAAGAACAGACATACAATTAATAATAATTAACCTTAAGCTATGAGCACATGACACAGAGAGAGAAAAAAAGAAGTATGCATATGTGTGCAGCAGCAAAAAGGGTCAAGGCTCGGTGTGTTGATTTGCCAGACGGCAAAATCATGGTTATACACCATCAGCGATTTAATATCCCCTCTGCGGCACAGGCATTCATTATGGATTTATAAGGAGACTGAGCCATGACCCACCACGCGGGCCCAATGCGGATTGGTGGGTATTAGTTGCTCCGTTTTGACGTGAAAGATGGACAAACAAACAAACACACTTTTACATATTTTATAATATTAGTATGGATTAAGTAAGTATTCGAAAAATCGACCCGTCTCACAACTAGCTCCGATGGGACTCGAACCCACGACCACTCCATCGGAGCACTCCATTGTGAGACGGGTTGAATTGTTTTTCTGATACTTAGTTTTTAATATTTTCAATAATAAAAATTGCATTGTGAATGCAAAAAAAGGAATAAGTAATAATCATAAACTTATTTATACTAGGGGTAAGTATAATAAGTTTATGATAATAATTTAGAAAAGCACTAAACTATTATTACTTTTACACTAAATTAAAATTACGGTAATTGGTTTTGCTATAAATAAAGCTAAGAACATATTACGGAATGCACTACAAGTTGATACGCGTCTAACATATCGTAGCATTCTGTAGCACTACGCTACGCCGTAGCAGCAACGAAGGTTTGACGAAACATAAAGTAATAAAAATCTGACCTTCAAGCGAATGTCGCCTGTCTCTCAAGGGACTGGGGTACAATTTCGTGTCAATACCGAATTTGGTTTGACGCAACGCTTTTTGGTATTCTCCGTAGAGAATTTTCACACATATTTTATTACTGGGAAATAAATAAGAAAGGTACAGGCTACAGAACGACAGGATTTACGGAACTACATCTTTCTTGATCTGATTCTAAGGTTGGTATTAAGTATAGAACAACACTCAAGTGGAGATCTCTTCTCAAGTATAGTTAGAAAGGGATGCAAATACATGCAATGAATACAGTCATCCTTTGCTAACTTTTTTTTTTTTACTTGAGAAGACTCCACTTGAGAGTCGTTCTGTAATACGGGCCTGAATTTTTGCAACAATATTTATTTAAGTTCAATATAATGATTTCGCGTGCTTTTTCATTGTTTGTAAAATCAGTCTCATAAACATTTGATAGGTACAGACATTTTTATATCCGATATTAAGCGAAAATAAACAATTTATTATTATTATAATTCCCTTTATTATATTTAAAATACTTACAAAATTATATTTCTAAACATAAAATTTTTACAATGTATTAACACTAAAAATATAACATTTAAAAATACAAAAATGCAGTTCCCTAACCGTAGCAAGATCAGGGTCCCGCGGCTACCGATGGTTAAGGATCCAGAGACAGGAACCTTCTCACTATACGGGCCGTGTCCAGAAGTACTGCCTTCTGCATCTGACTCCCGATCCATTCACCTAACGCAAGCCGTTATTATTATTATATTAATATTATTATTTATTATTATTATATTATCATTAAGGGAACTATACTTTTTGCAGGCAGACCAATAATCGGAGGGGCCAGACATCCCCCCAGACCTCAGCCCTTGGCTGTCTGCCCAAGTCATGAAAGATATCTCAACACTAGTAAACCTCACACATTTTATTCCCAAGAAAATAACGACATTATTACCTATCTCAAAGAAATAAATTACTTTACACGCAACTACACGGTTTACCGTTGGATATGTAGTATGTATTAATTAGTGATAGAGGGTGTGCCAACCACTTAAAGAAATTGTACTATGGTACCTATTAAGTTTCAATAACAGGAAACAATAAATAAATAATTTTTTTTTTACTACTCCTTAGACATAAGGTCTAAGCCTTTTTTAAACAAGTTCATAGGTCCTTTTTCAAACAAGTCGTTTTTAAACAAGTTACAAGTCTAATAAATACATATTAGACACTATCACATTGTCATACATCCTATCAAATTTTAGTAGCTGGAGCACTAGTGTTATGGAAATTAAAAAAAAAACGACGGGTATTACCAAATACACCCAGACCCGAGGAAATATTGAAAAGTTCGTTTTCAATATTTACCCGACCGGGAATCGAACTCGTGATCTCTAGTGATAGCGGTACCTGGTGCGTACACCACTCGGCCAGGGAGGTCTTCGACAATGGATGAGTCATTCTAGTTAAACAACTATTACACATTTTAACCGCCTCTGTGGTCACACCACTGGTATCAGACCTAGAAATCCCATGTTAGATTCACAGTGGTAAAATATCGTAATCAATTTGGTTGGTGATAGAACTGGTTGTAAAACTTGCGAACAGGTTCGTAAATACATTAGGTATACAAAGAGAATTTACATTTGGGTTTCGCAATTTCAGAATGGAAATTATTTCGTTTCCAATCAAAGATCTTAACAAACGGTTCCTGCTCGAATACAGGTTTGGCTTGCTGATTTCGGTTGCACAGACAACTTCACGAAAAGTTAATATTAAGAGGCCGGCGACCGGTCAGCTCCCCATACTAACGTAATACCAAAATAATTTGAATTTAGTGCATAATTTTCTGTACTTGGTACTCGGATTAAGGCGCCGATTCCCCAAAAAAGGGTATTTTAAATTATGGATTACTCGCAAATCACAAGTACTTACTTAAAATTTGGAAAAAATATATGTTATTTTACAGTTATTTATCTAGTGCTTCCGGCCGTTTTTTTTCGATTGGTGATATTTTACTGTGTCAAATAAAATCCCAAACATCCGTCTAATAATAATTCAAATATCATATTAGTTGTAGTATACTTGGTTTTAGTTAATGAAAAACATATGAAAATAATTGTCTTTGAATAGTCGAGGGATTCCGGCCGTCATATTTTTTTTTATTATTTCATTTTTAATTGAATTTTAAGTGATTTTCGATTTGCGGGGCGCTCGCGAGTTCACAGTTCACTGCCGGCTGGCCTTTGGGCCCGCGCGAAGTGTATCGAGCGCGGCCGAGCAAACGTTAGCGTGCCTCAGTCGGGAATCCTCAGGAAAGACAGTATTTATCCAGGTATCCATAAAAAAAATATCCTAAATACTTACAAATAAATGCGAATTGCAGTTTTGTATGATAATAATAACGAAATCAACAAATGGGATAACGAATGAAGAAATAGATGTTGACGAGAAGCCGAGCAGCACGTCTTCCACCTCCGGGCTCGTCACCTCGCTCCGCCTCGCAGTTGTCGGCAACTGCCTCAGTGCCGTGTGTTCAGCTGACATCTGCAGTTGCGTCGAGTGATAGTGACGAGTACTTCTCTCCGCCGTCGTCGCCACCGCCTGTACGCCGGAGGAGGGGCCGGCCACCGAAGAGTTTGGGGCTTCTGGGGCAAACGGCTCCGGTCAGGGCCCCCGCTCCCGGTGGAGTGCAGCGCATGCGATGGACAATTTCCATCAATGAAAATGTCATGCGCGCATATTTTGAGGCAACAGAGGCAGGAACTAATCTTACTGCGTATCGTGTTCGGATGCTTTCTCTGTTTCAGGCTCTCGAACCATCAATCAACGTTTCGGCTCAACGACTGTCGGATCAGGTGCGAGCCATTCAACGGGGTCACTTGTTGGATGACTCGGTACTTGATCGGCTCCGTACAGAGGTGCAACGTAACCGTATCATTACTACTGCATCGCAGGCGGCAACTCAAGCTTCTGCCGCGGCCACATTGCAAGCTGGCGTTGCTGATAGTGATCGTGGAGATGATATGGTTACTACTGTAAGTCCCCAATACAATGATATATTGAGGAGTACTCTTGAAGATGTAGTTCGGGAATTTCGATCGACTTTGGTTCACCTTAGACCTCGGCTTCCACGTTTTCCCATGCACAAAAAAAATAGGGCGCTGATGTGTGCTTTAGATTTGCTACTACCAAATTACTTTGATAGTAGTGAAGACCTGGCTGATACTCATTCGATCCTGTACTGTGCGGCTATTACAGCTTGTCGTGTTGCTCATGTCAAATTTCCAAATACTGACACAGCAACACGCCCTCGCCTGGCTGTACCAGCCTGGCAGTGTAGGATTGAGCGTCGTATCAGTGAGGCTAGGGTACTCATCGGTAAGCTCAGCTGCTTTAGGGAGGGCAACATGCGCCCTAGGGTCATGCGCTTTGTGAAACGTGCATTCTTGGGGACTGGTATTAGTCCTCAAAATTATATTTCATGTGTCACAGAGCGCATCGACTTCCTGAAGCAGAAAATTTGTGCATGGGCTAATCGTATTCGAAGGTATAGGGTGCGAGTCGATCGCTTTACTCAGAACCGCATGTTCGAGAGAGATCAACGACGTGTTTATGCATCCTGGGAGCGATCGTATCAGAGTGATACTGATATGCATCGGCCGGATGATGAAGCCATGATTTCTTTTTGGCACAACATCTGGTCCGTGCCTGTCACTCACTCTGAAGGCGCGTGGATAGAGGATGTTGAGCGTTCGTGTGAGCTTATACCTGATATGAATGAAGTAACCATTGACTACCAAGACGTAGTTTGTGCAGTTCGTTCCTTACCCAACTGGAAATCTCCAGGCCCGGATGGACTGCACAATTTCTGGTATAAATGGTTACCTAGCTCGCACGTTTGCTTAGCATCTCAATTTCAATGTGCTTTATTATCTCGATCGCTTCCAGAATTCATGACAACAGGCATAACCCATCTGCTCCATAAATCTGGTAGTACCGCGGACCCCAAAAACTATAGACCTATCACCTGTCTGCCAACAATTTATAAAATTCTTACGTCCATTTTGAGGTCGAAGATTAATGAACACATTAATCAAAATTCTATTATGGTCGCCTCTCAGAATGGATGTAGGAATGGGGCCCGTGGTACTAAGGAGCTACTCCTCATTGACATGGCTATTAACCAACAGGTTCGTCGAAACCGAAAGAACCTGTCGACTTCCTGGATAGATTATAAGAAGGCCTATGATTCCGTGCCGCATTCGTGGCTCATGAGGGTGCTGGAGTTGTATAAAATAAATACAACTCTACGCACTTTCTTGATATCGTGCATGCGAAAATGGAGAACGGTCCTTTTCTATCCAGGATCTCGACAGATTCTAGGTCAGGGCGATCCTATAAAAATAGAGCGAGGTATCTTCCAGGGTGACGGTTTGAGTCCATTGTGGTTCTGTCTCGCCTTGAACCCTCTGAGTACACTTCTCGAGAGTTCAGGGTTAGGCTATCGTTTACGGAGAAATGGTCAAGTAATATCACACCTGCTGTACATGGATGACCTGAAACTATTTGCCCATAGCAGTTCTCATTTGACAGCGTTACTAAAGGTTACTGAAGCGTTCAGTAATGCCATTAAAATGGAATTTGGTGTGGACAAATGTGCAGTCATGCATGTAAAGCGTGGTCAGATAATGGAATCCACGGGTATACAACTCTCGGATTCTATTCATCTTAGATCTCTCTCCGTAAACGAAACCTATAAATATTTAGGTATGTCACAGGCATTAGGCATCAACGATGCTGACATGAAACAGTCGTTGCGTGAGCGTTTCTTGGGGCGCCTTTCAAAAGTCCTTAAAAGTCTTTTGTCTGGCGGAAACAAGGTTCGCGCATACAATCGATGGGTCATGCCGGTACTAATGTATTCCTTCGGCATACTTAAATGGACTCAAACTGAACTGGATGCCCTGGATAGAAAAGTTCGTACATTGCTAACAGCACACCGCATACATCACCCACGTTCATCGACCATGAGATTGTATATCCCGCGGAAGTGCGGAGGTCGTGGCTTCTTAAATGCTAAGACATTGCATAACCGCGAGATATGCAATCTTAGGGAGTATTTTCTCCAAGTCGATATGGGGTCTCATAGAGATGTAGTTGCTGTTGACAATGGACTGACTCCTCTATTTTTAGCAAAAGAAAACTGGCGCAAACCTGTAGTACTTAGTACTTCCGACCGCAGCACTGTGTGGCAAAGCAAGGAGTTACATGGCAGATTCTACCGGGCTCTCCATGGGCCCGACGTAGATTTATTAGCCTCAGTATCCTGGCTCCGCTTCGGTGATCTTTTTGGTGAAACCGAAGGTTTTGTCTGTGCAATTATGGATGAGGTTGTGATGACGAATAACTACCGAAAGTATATTCTAAGGGATGGCACAGTGGATATTTGCCGAGCGTGTCATCGTCCGGGTGAATCCCTTAGGCATATAATCTCCGGTTGTTCTCGTCTCGCAAACGGCGAGTATTTGCATAGACATAACCAAGTGGCCAGGATAATACACCAACAACTTGCTCTGAAACATAGTCTTGTGGCATCCGAGGTGCCGTACTACAGGTATGCACCAGAACAGGTCCTTGAAAATAGCCATGCCACATTGTATTGGGATCGATCTATCATTACAGACAGGACTATTGTAGCTAATAAGCCTGATATTGTATTGATAGATCGACACGAACGCCGCGCGATAATTGTTGATGTCACTGTTCCCCATGACGACAACCTTGTGAAAGCTGAAAAAGATAAAGAAAACAAATATCTTGATTTAGCTCACGAGATTGTTGACATGTGGGACATTGATTCAGCAATTGTTGTTCCGATAGTCATATCTGCCCATGGTCTGATAGCCAAGAGCCTCGATAAACACCTTAAGAGGCTCGCGTTAGGTGGATGGATCGGGAGTCAGATGCAGAAGGCAGTACTTCTGGACACGGCCCGTATAGTGAGAAGGTTCCTGTCTCTGGATCCTTAACCATCGGTAGCCGGGACCTTGATCTTGCTGCCGTTGGGGAACTGCATTTTTGTATTTTTAAATGTTATATTTTTTAGTGTTATACATTGTAAAAATTTAATGTTTAGAAATATAATTTTGTAAGTATTTAAAATGTAATAAAGGGAATAATAATAATAAATCATATTTATTTCTCTCTCCAAAAGTTACATCAAGGTTACAATGTTTATGCGCAGTATAGCTAATGGAGTTATTTAACTTAATTGGAGAGAACTGGTGCCTGCACTAGGTAGGATGCAATCCCCCTGTGTGACAAGTCACCAGGCTCACTCCGACCTACAATGAATATAAAATTAAATGTAAAATGATAAAAATACAATGTACTCTGAGTGTTCAAAATTTACATGACGAGAGATGCTACTATATAATTTACTTAATTAAACAATCGCAAGCAAAGAATCAGTGTGCACTATTATAAAAATAAGAGAAATATTGTCATAAAATAATACCTAGTTATTTAAGATGTGTTACTTATATAAATATTTTGTGTATAATATAAAGATAAAAGATAAAATGTAATTGGCATTATTTTTTTACTGGGTAAAGATATTTTGGATTTTTTTTAAAATAGAAACCTATTTTACATAAATACTGTCTTAATCCAAATTACATCACAAGTACAGTCAATCATGCTAAAATGTTAAATTATTTTGGTATTACGTTTTTGTATCGCGGGCCACTTAAGGTACGCGTCACATGCAACGGATTGAATGGATTTTGCTCATAAACGTCTTGTCTGTCAGTCAGTCAGTAACGCAAGAGTTTTATATAATTTTATAGATAACCAGTTCCACAGTGGTTGAGGATTCCGGGGGTAGTGCGTTTCCATCTTCAGACTTATCAGCACTTATCATCAGGGGTGATGGAGGCTGAGCATTACCCCATTGTCGAAAACCTTTTAATTGTACCTACTAAAAGCTAACATGCTATTTCAAACTTATTTCTTGAAAATATGTGAAATACATCTACGACATATAAGTGTCACGTGCCAATTCGTGTTACGACGGAATATCGGGATCGCAGCAGTTTTTGCAATAACCGAGACGGCTCGAATCAATCCGATAGTTTTTACGTGATGTCACGGAGAGAGGGTACGATACTGAGGTTCGATAACAAAATTTGTTGGATTGAAAATGAAGTATTAGAAAAAATCTACTCGTCTCACAACCAGCTCCGATGGGACTCCAACCCACGACCTTTCGCTATCCGGGCGACTGCTCTAACCACTGAGCTACGAAGTCCTTACGAGAAGTGTAAATTTTTATAAATAGTTCATTTTAAATTTTTCAATAATAAAAATTGCATTGTGAATACAAAAAAGGAAAAATTTAAAGAACTTGCAATGGCAATAATTTCATTGTTTCGATTGTCAAGTATCTGGAAAGGTATTTCTTTCATGTGTGAGGGTAGTTGATAAAATTAACGCTGGCTATACAACGCGTAAGAAGTATTTGATTAATTCGACTGAATACAAAAAGTTTTTTTTTAAACCTACTTAGGTCTGTTTTAAATGACAATACTTACAACATTAGGGTGACTTTCACCACTGATGTCTGTGTTTAAAACATAGTTCTGTCCCTGTCAGCTGTTTGAATGTGACAGAGACAGAAATACGTTTTAAACACGTTTAGCGTTAATCGCATTTAAATATCATTAGTGATATCGGGCCTAAGGTCAGCAAAAAGGCATGTCAGACTGTAAATTTAATAACGAGACTGTGACTCAAATCCCATACCAAAAATAACCTCTACCTCCAAATATTTATACACCAACATAGCATTCTAAAAACACCGTCTCCCCCCCCTCACCCCTGACCACAGGACGCAGTGAATATTTCAGTGAGCGTGTTTCCGGTCAGTCGACATTTTCAGAAAGGATTCGTTAATATTTCAGGTTACGGTGATATTTCATTTTGAGCGCTCCCAACGGTGTACGAAAGTCATCTAAGCTTGTGTATTAGGGACATATAATATATTATTAGTTAAAGGGAAAGACGACCCATTTAGCGCAGGGGTAGGATACCTGCCTTCTGCGCCAGAGGTCTCGGTTCGATTCCCGAACAAGACAAATATTTGTGTGCATGAACATGTCTATTTTTCTTGGTCTGGGTATTATGTATGTATATTTCCAAAATAGTACCTATATATTTATTCGTTGTCTAGTTTCCATTCCAGTTTCTTAATGAAAACTACTTATGAGCTAGATAATTGGTGTGATAGTAAGAAATTTAGTTATTTATTTAATATTTAGGTACTAGCTGCCCCGCCCCGGCTACGCACGAGTGGCGCCATATCTTAGATTTTAAAATTTGCGTGGTGTGAAGCACCCTCTGCATCATAATTTTAGTTCTAGATTTTGACACGTGCCTAGTTTTGTGGCGCGTTTAGCCCCCAGGTTCTGTCAACATGTAGATTGTAGACCATGAAGCTCGACTTAATACTGAGGTAACTGGAGAGTGCAGTACTAACACTTTTTTGTCACCAAAAATTACACAGTGGCTGTTTTCCGTCTCACCTACACTTTAAAAAAATACGTATGGTCATATGAGACAACTGACAGCCACTACATACATAAATGTCAAATTTGCTGGGTACACTTTTTTATTCAGGGTGAGAACTCCAGTTACTGTTACCTCAGAGTATTAAGTCGAGCTTCATGTTGTAGACTCGTTGTATCTCAAGTGTCAAATTTACACGTTTCCATATTTTACATGTTAAGTAGATCGGTGTTATCGGTTCAGCATCTTGCCTGTCAATATCCTGTAAGGTTACTCTTCCGATCTTCGACGGTGCGCTTATTAAATTGACTGACGAACAATCTTGATATCTCGGGTGCGTGGGGGAAAATGTACTGTATTCTGTTGTGGGAAAAATTTGTTTGAAAGAACCAAGTTTTGGTATATAAGGGATTGTTATCACCGGTTTTTTAAGTGAAAACTTCTTTAGCGGCAACGTGCACTTTTTGTGACGGGTAAAAAATGTTAAACTCGCGTCAGGACACGTGACCGTCAGATCGAAAATTCGTAAGACGGACACGTGACCTGTACCCCTAGTCACTAGGGGTACAGGTCACTAGGGCCTAGTGTAAGTTTTTATGTCAAGCAAACGCAAACTATTTCGATTCCGTATTTATGTCAATTTGTATGAAAACTGTATAAGCGCGCTACTCGCCGCTAGAGGCGCTGATACAGTTTTCATACAAATTGACATAAATACGGAATCGAAATAGTTTGCGTTTGCTTGACATAAAAACTTACACTAGGGGTAACTTACAATGTCATTAGAACACGAAGGCAAATTTCACCACCGTTTCTGAAGTCGTGATAGTTCAGCTTAGAAAACGGGTGGCATTGAAACCAGAAGACATCGGTTCAAATCCAGTCCGTATTGTTTTTTGTCAAATTCCTTTTCTTTTGTGAAAAAGTCTAGGGAGTCCTTTTCACTTTTGCCGGCATTCCCGGAGTGCAACCAGTTGTTTTTTTTTGTATTCGTATTTTTGTTCAAAAGAAATCGATTCCTAGACAAAATTAATTGCGGAACCGAACGAAACCCTACAACGATATCGGAACGTAAACCTCTTCTACGTTAAGATCACTCAGCGCCCGGAGTTCGAAAATTATTTGATCTACCGTTGTATCAAGAAGCGCTCCACGGGTTAAAATAGAAATAATTTTTTCAATTCCCACTGCTCTGGGACACTAGACTTCTTTACTGTATCATAATCTAGTCACAGGACAAGTAAAAATAATTATCACATAAATGTTTTAAGACAGAGGTCATAATACTACTTTTACTGGTGTTTTACTCTTACCTAATAAACCGAAACAAACTTACCTTTCATACAAATCGTTAATAAAATACCATAAACTGGAACAACGCTGGCCGGTTCTAATCTAAAAATAAAAAAGCCTATTACCCCATATAATGGTCGAGTTATGTGCAATCTTCCCTAATGGAGTTGCCCAGCTCGCTAACTCAGTTAGCTGTGTATTAGCTGGCTGAATAAGGCTAATGCTATCTCCTTGTTTTTATTAAAAACTAAGTGTCAAACTCTTTGGCCTAGGGAGCGCGGGAATTTTTCCGGGCTTACAAAAGGCTGTTTTATTTTTATTAAAAAGTCAAATGTCGAACTCTTTAGTTAGCAACAACATGACACAAAATGTGAGAGTTTTTTGTTTTAATTATTATCAAACTCTTTGGTGCTAAGTTAGTTGGAAGATAACTTTGTATTCTTTTGTTTCAGTCATAATATTTGGATCTATAACAATGTAAATTTGGGACTCATCATGTCAGCCGAACGATGCCCACTGCTGGGCATAGGTCTCCCCCAAGGATCTCCACAACGATCGGCATCCCGCGACCTTGGCTGGATGGTCGGTCCACCTTGTAGGGGGCCTGCCCACAGAACGTCGTCGTCCGGTACGTGGTCGCCATTTGAGATCCATTCCGCCCCAACGGGCATCGGTTCTCCGCGCTATATGTTCCGCCCACTGCCACTTCAATGATGCAATCCTTCGAGGGATGTCGGCCGTTTTAGTTCTCCTGCGGATCTCATCATTTCTGATTCGATCGCGCAGGGAAATACCGAGCATAGCTCTCTCCATTGCTCGCTAAATGGAACTCCATTGTTCGCATTGGGTGACCTTGAGCCTTCTTATGAGACCCATAGTAAAGGACCACGTCTCGCTTCCATTATCATAAGTCGCAACACACACTGGTCAAAAAGTTTCGACCTGAGACATTGAGTTATTTCGGACGCGAATATATGCCGGAGCTTCCCGAACGCTGCCCATTCGAGCTGGTTTTGACGAGAGATCTCTGTCTCGAAGTTGGACTTACCTAACTAAACTTCCAACGAATTTGGGACTATAACATATTAATTGATGATTTTGAATTCTTTGATTGGGTTTCATAGTTTTTTGACTTTTCCGTCGTTGTATCTCCACAGTCTAAATCTTATTCAATTACTTCATGAATTATTTATCTTCTCATTACATGACTTGTTTACCCTTCAAAGCCTGCGCTTGTTGCATTATTTAGACGTCGATTGGATGTGAACTTAGACTACGTAATCAGACGAATGGTTGTGACAGTACTGCTGGTCGGGTGACCATGGTTTTTATGAAAGGAGCGAAAAAAATAATAATACTTCAACAATAACACCTAGTACTTCAATGCACATACAAATCTCATTTTTTTTTAATTTCAAAACGGATTAGCATCCTAGCCTTCATCAGAGTTGATGTACCTTAAGTGAAGATAAGGAATGTGAACTCCCGGAATCCTCAACCACTGATGAATGGGCTCTTGTTGTTTATTCCAAAAATCACTTGCTCCGTTTGGACGTGAAAGACGGAGAAACAAACAAACAAATATGGATTAAGCTAACTATTAGGTATCCACACAGCGAGTGGGACGGAACGTCATCGACGAAACTTCTCCATACAAACACGTGCCGTCCGTGCCGCCCCGCCCGCTGTGTGGATGTCGCCATATATCGCAATGCAATACAACCGGGCGGCACGCCCAAGTCTCGCAGACGACTCTCTGTCTTTCTCGCTGTTTGCGTGCACGCAGATTTTTTTTAATGTTTAATGTATAGATCTATTGTTGTATCCTTGCCAATCTTCCGAAAATCGTGGTCACTCCCCCTCGTCCCGAAGCAAACGTGACTGGGATCCTATTCGGTACTATTTCAAGAAAATCTTCATATACTTAGCTGGCAAGAGCCAGGTAAAAATTTCAAGAGCAGGAATATCGATACTTTCATAACTAATATCATTAATGCGAAAGTAACTCTGTCTATCTCTTTAATTCAGCCTGTTTTCACATCTAAAGCACTGCATCAATTCCAATGAATTTTGACACAACAAACAAACGACAAAGAATTCTTTATATCGCAAAACATCTAAGTGATTTAAAGGGCGCTTTTAACCGCGCGACCTGGCGGATAAAATCAAAATCAAAAGCTACTGTAACTATTTATAGAACTGTCCTTCAAAAACTTGAATCATGGTCACCCGTCCTCGTCCCGAGACGGAAACGTGACTGGGGTCCTATTCGGTCCTATTCCAGGCAAATCTTCATGTAGCTGGCAAGAGCCCGGTTAAATTTTCAGCGGCTTTTAGGGAGTAAAGGTTTTGTGGCGATATATGTGGTCGTTGCTTTTGTATCATTTACTTTTGTAAAAGGTTTTAGATCTGTTAACCGCATGAGTTTGAAATGTACAGTCGAACCAATTGATTCATAACCCATTTTACTAATAACTAAAAGAAAATTAAACTTCACGGGTCATTGTCAATGTCAACAAGCTTCAATTTCGACCATATTGAAGTTTTTATATCTGTAGGAAATTTAACTTATGGTAAGTCACGATTCTATTGGTTTGACTGTACAGACACGAGCAATATGTATAAATCGCAGGCAATTTGTTTGATTACACCGTACATACGGCGTCGTCAGTTTAAAAATGCTCGGTTATGTAAATTGCTGAAGGTAAATTGGTTAAAGTTGATTGAACTAACGGTTAACTCACCTACTGATATGTGCGAGGAGCGAAGCGGTGATCATTTTAAGGCCGCTACATATTGGGCCAAGCATTGGGCCAAGTATTGGGCCATAATATTGGGCCAATGTGTAGAGTAGGGCTACTTGGTGGCGGGCCAACTACCAACATACCACCAAGTAGCCCTCTACACGTTGGCCCAATATATTGTCCCAATAGGCCCAATGTGTACAGCAGCCTTTAGGTTTACATGAACCAACCAGAACCGATCAGAGCGACGGACGGCGACGACGACGCCCTAGAAGCTCGACTTAATACTGAGGTAACTGGAGTTCTCACCCTGAATAAAAAAGTGAACACCAGCCAATTTGACATTTAGTATGTAGTGGCTGTCAGTTGTCTCATATGACCATACGTTTTTTTTTAAGTGTAGGTGAGACGGAAGACAGCCACTGTGTAATTTGTGGTCACAAAAAATTGTTCGTACTGCACTCTCCAGTTACCTCAGTATTAAGTCGAGCGTCATGACGACGCCGTTTGTAAACTGCGGAATCTATCAAATGTTTTAAACTATGTAGAGAAGACCTTATCCAAATGTAATTTTTCTTTTTAAGGCGGTACCCTGAACGAAAGTGGCGCCCTCAGAGGTTTTTATATAATAAGTTTCTAATAAAAAAGGATTTCTATAAAACTTTACGATGATTTTTAGGGCTCATAGCCTAGTATTTTTAGAAGGTATCGCTACATTCATTCATAGTCATTCGTAGAAGTAGATAGAAAAAATGTGTTAAAAACGGTCACTTTTGGCAGTTTTGCTATCTACTTCTAGCAGAGTACCGCCTTAAACAAGATACCTACATCCAGAATAAAAAACGAAATATTCTTATCACATATATTCTTATACATTTATGTTCCAGTATAAATACCAGTCCTCAGCATCCATTCTCTGTGAGCCCATATTTGCATACGAATGTAGCTCGTAATTTTTAGAGGCTGTGTAGGTTTCTACGTCTTTGCCTTTCGCTTCAATTTAGAATGTTTTTGTTTCTTTTTTAACGTTCGGATATTTTACTGAATAAATGAGGATTAGAAACTTGTACATACTATGGGTTAAGAAGTATAAACTTTCAGCTTAAATCTTGCAAGCTCAAATAAAAAATGTCTAATGCTGATTTTCTTGAGTTTTATACCTACCAATAGCATACAGAACTTCTTGCTTAGGACGAATGAGCTTTCATAGGACCCTACTACATTGAACAAAGTATAACGAGCCGACCGATAGAAAGTTATAAAAATGTGAAAATGTGTGAAATCTTTCCCGGTGGGGTTATTCCACAAACGAAGGATGTGAATGTGGTGCCCCCTCCCAAACCATGGCACATCTAATGTCCTGCCCCGCGTGCCCTACATGCAAACGCGAAGACCTTTATAACGCCACTATGAGAACGCAGTACGTGTGGCGCAGTAACTGGGCTGAACAGATTTAAAGGAGAAGCAGAAGAAGAAGAAGTATGAAAAGAGGTGAAACGTTACATCTCGCTCGGTTCGTTAGCTCGCTCGCCAGCTAGCAGTGTAGCTTGCGCTTAAAATCGCGCGGAGCAGCTAGCTTTGCACAGGATTATTTCTAAAACAGCAAAATCCTTGCAGGGGTAGATTTCAAATTATTTTTACTTTTTTGCATTCATAATGCAAGTTTTATTATTGAAAATATTGGAATATTTTTCTAATACTTCGTTTTCAATAATAAAAATTGTTTTTGTGAATGCAAAAAAGTAAAAATTAATTGTAATAGCAATTATTTCATCTCTATTGATTGTCAAATATTGTTTCTTTCGAGTGTCGAAGGTAGTAATAATCTTCATACTGATGAAATCCAGCTCATGATATCGTCGAATCCAGCTCGGATGGGCAGCGTTTGGGAAGCTCCGGCATATATTCGCGTTCAAATTCCTCAATAATCTTGCTTGGACGGATCCTCAGACCACACACCAGTTACTCTTACAGTGTCAACCAATGTGATCTATCGGGAAAATCCAGAGTTCTTGACTAATAATAAAACAGACTGGGAAGGTTTTACAAGCTACGTAGATGATAATATTGATTTGAAAACGTCTCTGAAAACCGCTGATGAGGTAGAAAATGCTTGTAAATACTTGACCAATCTCATCCAGGTGGCTGCATGGCACAATACTCCACAGCAAAGTCATCCCATAAAAGCCTCAGAGTATCCATTGGCTATAAAGCAAATGATTTTGGAAAAGCGTCGACTCAGAAGGAATTGGCATTTATCTCGCCAACCCTCAGATAAATCAATATTTAATAAAGCTGCGAAGAAACTCAAAGAATCTCTAAGAAGCGCCGTAAATGAATCGATCTCAGATAATATCAGAAGGCTGTCGCCCACAGAACGTAATGAGTACTCTCTTTGGAAAGCTACTAAAAACGTAGAGCGACCTCAAGATACAAACCCTCCATTAAGATCAGGAGCGAGGACATGGGCAAGAACAGACTCGGAAAAATCGGAAGTGTTCGCGCGACACTTATCTAAAGTTTTCATTCCAAACGAACAGTTATCCGACGAGTCAGATATAGACGAAATTTTAAATAGAGATTTGCAATTGTGTCTTCCTATTAAGCCATTCTCACCCAGAGAAATTGCACGCGAAATCAGGACCCTCGACCGTAAAAAGGCGCCTGGGTTTGACCTGATCACTTCAACAATTTTAAAACATTTGCCCAGGAAGGCTATCACTTTTCTTACCTGTCTGTGCAATGCCATTCTCAGGTTGTCCTATTTTCCTACGCTCTGGAAAATATCACAAGTGGTTATGATACTGAAACCGGGAAAATCCGAACATGACGCCTCATCATACCGACCTATTAGTTTGACTCCAGTGCTATCAAAACTTTGGGAAAGAATATTCCTTACCAGGTTACTAGCAGCTATGAGCGAGTGCAGTATTACGCCAGATCACCAATTCGGTTTCCGAAAGGCACACTCGACTATTGAACAAGTTCACCGAGTTTATCACACAGTACGTCAGTGCTTCGAAAACAAGCAATATTGTTCTGCGGCTTTCCTTGATGTACAGCAAGCTTTTGATCGAGTCTGGCACAATGGACTGTTAGCCAAAGTTAAAACTAATTTGCCACACTCCATGTTCCTCCTTATTAAGTCATATCTCACCGGTCGCTCCTTTCAGATTAAGCAAGGTGAAGCCCGATCTAGTTTTTACAATATAGAAGCTGGAGTTCCTCAAGGTTCTGTTCTGGGTCCAGTATTGTACTCTGTTTTCACCCACGACCTACCCGTAATGGACGACATCAATGTCGCCACTTATGCTGATGATACGGCCTTTTTAGCAACAGATTTAGCCCAAGATATAGCAAGCAGTAAACTACAGAAACAGCTCGATGAAACTCACAAATGGCTCTGCAAATGGCGTATTCGTGCAAGTGCCTCAAAATCTCAACATATCACCTTCTCGCTGAAGAAAGGTAATTGCAACCCAGTCAAGCTTGGCAACGAGGTCCTTCCACACACTGACAATGTCAAATATCTTGGATTTCACCTTGGCCGACGTCTCACGTGGCAGACGCACATCAAGAAAAAACGAGACGAGATCAACATAAAATATCGGAATTTATACTGGCTTATAGGAAGAAACTCAGTTTTGTCTGTTGACAATAAACTTCTGATATACAAGTCAGTTCTGAAACCGATTTGGACATATGGCATCCAGTTATGGGGTATTGCAAGCAAATCAAATATTCTCTGCCTGCAACGTGTACAAAATAGCATTCTGAGAGCAATAATTAATGCTCCATGGTTTACACGGAATGATGAGATCCATGAATACCTAGAGGTACCAACTGTAGCTGCAGAAATCCAGCAGCATCAGAAGCGACACAAAGATCGCCTTCTGAATCATCCTAATCGGCTTGTTGCTGAACTGTTGGACACGACAAATGTGGTGAACAGACTAAAAAGAAACCACATACTTAATTAGGAGGGCCGGTAATGACCGTCCCACTATTTTCAACTCATTTCGCTCCACAAATTCGCTTATGGTCTGGCGACCGATCGCAAATTAAAAAAAAAAAAATAATAATAATTCCTCAATGTCTCAAGACTAAGGTCTTTGACCAGTGTGTGTTACCAGTTATGACTTATGGAAGCGAGACGTGGTCTTTTATTATGGGTCTCATAAGAAGGCTCAAGGTCACCCAGCGAGCAATGGAGAGAGCGATGCTTGGTATTTCCCTGTTCGATCGAATCAGAAATGATGAGATCCGCAGGAGAACTAAAACGACCGTCATCGCTCGAAGGATTGCTCAGTTGAAGTGGCAGTGGGCGGGAGACATAGCGCGGAGAACCGATGGCCGTTCGGGCGGAAAGGTTCTCGAATGGCGACCGCGTGCCGGACGACGTCCCGTGGGCAGGCCCCCTACAAGGTGGACCGACGATCTGGTCAAGGTCGGGGGAAGCCGCTGGATGCGGGCAGTGCAGGACCAATCGTTGTGGAGATCCTTGGGGGAGGCCTATGCCCAGCAGTGGGTGTCGTACGGCTAAAATGATGATGATGATGATGATGAAATAAACGCTGGCTAACACCGTATAAGAAGTATTGGATAAATCCGACGCTTCTACTAACGACTCCGTAGCTCACTGGTTAGAGTATTCGCACGGAAAGTGAAAGGTCGTGGGTTCGAGTCCCATCGGAGCTAGTTGTGAGACGAGCCAATTTTTTCTAATACTTCATTTCAACAGGAGTATATTTACTCAGTTTAACGTAGTACTATTAGTTATTCTGTGGTTTAACGATACAACTTTGTCACTAATACTTACTGGTATAACTGTTTATTAATACTTACGTCACGGATTTACGTAAGTATTAATAAACAGTTATATTATAACTTTGCTAATGAATTCTGTTCTGAGTTGTGAAACTTGGTGAAGCCTACGCAATGTTGAGACAGGTGCTTTTAATGTATAAATGCGACGGCTCCGGAATGGCGCAGTGGAGCTAGTCAGGTCGGCTGACCGAAGGGTCGGGAGTTCATCTAGATACATCTATCCACATAGATAAACATTTGTGTAAAAAAATAAAACCGCCTTCAAAAAACCACATCAAAAAAGTAAGAAATAATTCCTCACCAGATAAATAACACAAAAAAAAGAGAAAAAACATACATACAGACGAATAGAGAACCTCCTCCTTTTTGATTTAGAAGTCGGTTAAAGAACATTCCACCAAAAACATCATGTCAAAACCGCCTTCTAAAAAACCATATCAAAAAAGTAAGAAATAATTCCTCACCAAATAAATAACGTAAGTACTTTGAAGTCGGGCGTGAAACATGTACAATTTTTTGTTGTTTTTGTTTAAACCCGCCCGACTTCAAAGTACTTACGTTATTTATTTGGTGAGGAATTATTTCTTACTTTTTTGATATGGTTTTTTAGAAGGCGGTTTTATTTTTTTATAAAAATAATTTTTATTTCACTCTTTTTAGTGCATCGTGCAGGCAATTTACGTGTTTTCTGGTAAATAGGTATGTGATCAAACTCAAAACCTCCTTTTTTGAAGTCGGTTAAAATACCTTGAGGTATCCCCTTTTTAACAAAACAAGAATCATCTAAATCGGTTTATAAACAAAGGAGTTATGCCTAAAGATACGTATTAAATTCACATAAAGTGGTAACGAAAACGACAGTATTTTCAAGATTTCCTGAAAACTACTGAACCGATTTCAAAATTTCAAAAAATGGGACCAACTTGGAAACCAACCTGATGTAATAACGTTTGAACCATTTCAATCGGTTCAGCCGTCTTCGAGTAATCGGCGGACATACACAAAAAAAAAAAACATACATACAGACGAATAGAGAACCTCCTCCTTTTTGATTTAGAAGTCGGTTAAAAAACTAGCCAAATCTCGCTGGAACTGCTTATACTTATTTGTATAATTTTTCTGTGCGTTTGATTGTCACCTAATGACAGGTAAACGGCACAATGAACACCGTATACAAAAACCACTCTCTCACGGAGGTCTCAAAATAATAATACGGGTAATCCGGAAAGCATAGGCAAAATCGTGCCCGTTACGCACAAAATTATGTTGCTTTTTCTTTACTGCTAGCTGTTACTGTTAATTTCAATACGAATGACTAAACTTAGGTGGAGGGTGTTGAGCTAATAAAAAGGATATGAATTCTTTATGCATCATTAAGTAATTATTAATCATCAAGTAAAGATGTATGACCTGTAACACCCGTTACATGGAATGACCTAATAGTAAATTTTTAATATATAATCTGTGATTGAAAATTCCTGGAGTATTACGCTTCCACCTTCAGCCTTACCACCACTTATCAGGGGGCCAATTCTGCTAACGTAAAGTCACAATCGCGTCTCTATCGTGTTTAAATTGTAGTTCAATTGTTGTGCTTTTTTACACACAAGTTACAAGAAATATGTACTTTTTTCACAATACTATTGATGGTCACACCACACACTACAATCACATCACATCGTACTGTCATAATTCTTGTAATTAGTGTTTAAAAAAGCACTACAACTGAACTACAATTGCAACACGATTGAGACACCATTGTGACTTAACGTTAGCAGACTTGGCCCCCTGGTGTGATGAAGGCTAAGTGCTATCCCATTGTAGATTACAAAAGTAAGAATAGATTTAAAATCCAAATTATTTACTTTATCATTCCTCCTAAAGGTAAATTGCCTTTCCAAAATCAAGTATAGAACAAATTCCAAATTGTAGACTACTTAGGAATACTAAAGCAGATTCTGTCTAAAGATTGAATAATTCAATGGTTGTCCCCTTTGTGTAGGGAACGGCTGTGATTTCCCCTTTATCGGGGAGTTTTGGGAGATAACGGGCCAGTTGAGTTCCCGACGATAATGAAGGAATGGTGAGCCTATTTTCCTTTCGTGGATATAATGTGGATTGGCTTTTAAGTTGCTATAAACTAGACATAGGTAATTCAAAACTTCAAAATTCAATTAGGTTTGTTTAACAACACTATTACGCCATCGGTTCGCAAATCCTACGGCAGGAGACCTTGTAACAAGAAGAACCGGCAAAAAACTCGCCAAGGGCTATTTTTTTCCCCTGATTTGAAAAATGACCTCCACATAATAGTAAGGTTACTTCCATCACAGTACAGAATACTTAAATTTATTCATTGACACAAACACATTAGAAATGACAGATCTCACGGCTGCGTCAAAGTAGGAAGCCAATTCAGCAGTGGGTCTACGGAGAATAAGAATTAACTGTAGACCCACCAGTGGAGCAAGACGGTGGGGCCACGTGTCGTATATTTTTCATTAACTAAAACCAAGTATACTGCAAGTAATAGGATATTTGGATTATGATTAGTCTAATCGTAATCCAAATATCCTATTACTTGCATCCGTCTGTATGTTTGGGATTTTATTTGATACAGTAAAAACAATTATCACTAATCGAAAAATAAAACGGCCGGAAGCACTAGATAAAGAAAAACTAACATATATATTATCCAAATTTTAAGTAGGTACCTACTTGTTATTTGCGAGTAATAATTTAAAATACCCTATTTTAGGGAATCCTGGCCTTAACAAGCTAACTCGTTAGCCGGCTAGCCGGCTAGTTTCAAAGTTATACATTTTGCGGTTGTTCTGTGTAGCGTTGCTTTGTACAGTGACCAAAGATAACAAACTTTAGCTTAAATTTATAAAGGCTGTAAATATTATATTAAAAAGTTCTAAATAAGTATGAGTACTCTATATAATAAGTAATAGTGAGTAATTTATAATAGTCTTTCTATAGTAATATTCTAAAGAGGCAAGATATGATTGTTTGTTTGTTTGCATCGAATAGGTTCCGAAACTACTGCACCGATTTAGAAAATTCTTTGACCATTAGAAAGCTACATTCTTCCCGAGTGGCATAGGCTATATTTTATCCCGATATTCCCACGGGAACGGGTACCACATGGGTAAAACCGGTTTTGTTAAGTTAAAATTAAGAATAAGTAGGTACTACTATAAGATCTTTATCATCAGTAGCCCTTTTAATGTCCCCACTGCTGGGGCGCACCCTTCCTTATGGATGGATAAGGAGAGTGAGCCTTGACCCACCACGTGGGCCCAATGCGGATTGGAAGGTATTAACGACTGCAAAGGCATCCAAAACTAGTGGCATAACGTGCCTTCCGGAGCACGGAGGAGCTCGAGTTAATAAGGTTCTGGTTACCCATCCCGTGACCGACCATTGCGAAAGTTGCTTAACCTCAACGATCGCAGGCCGAGGGCACTACCACTGCACCACGGATTCCTCAAAAAACTAAAAAAAACTCTCTTTGTCTTTGTTGTAATACTGCGCCGCCTAAGTATAACCAGATGTTCGGGATAGCGACAGCGCGCACTTCAGTGGTTTGTTTACATAAAAAAATGGGCCATTAAAAAAGACCCTGGCTTCCCTAAGAAAACGAAACTTCTACACCTAAATAAAAAGGGAAAAATAGTATATCTATACAACTAACGGCGCATTAATTTTACCATTTATGAGCTGCATTTGAACTTGCTGTATACCGGAGATTTTTTTTATCTCCCCACGCGCCCACTGGGTAGTTGGGTACTCAAAATTGTATGCGAAAACGCGCAAGCGGGCGCGTGAGTGCTGTACTGTCATATTTCATACAGAGTCGTCAAATTGAAAAGTGACTTTAACTTAATATAATATGTAAAGTCACTTTCCATCACAAATTAATCTTAAATTTAAAAACAAAATATAAAACCCGGTAATCATAGCAGTAAATAATTTTCAATAACTAAGAAATAGACATCCTTTAAAATACACTCTTTAAAATACACACCAACCAAAAATGTAGGTAGCGAATAAAATAACAAATATAAATGTCAAACAAGGGTAATAAAACTTTGAATAGTTTAAGAACATAAGAGTCACTAATAAGCAGTGCCATACAAGCCACTATAAAATAAGACTAATAACAATAAAACATAAAAAAATCTGCATATTTTGAGACAAGAAGCCAGGAGCAGACCCATCCCCCACTGGTATGGGTTTTGGTATGGGTTGGGAGCTGGAGAGTGTTAAGGGTGTCGTCGCGGGATAATGTCGTGTAGTCCACGCGGGCGAAGACGCAGGCGGAAAGCTACTATACCTATAAATAAGGTCGCCGCTAGAAATATAAAAGGTACCCCTATCTTTCGTGCGGAATTAATATCGTTTATATGTCTCTGAATATGCAGCGGTGCGGAAAATTCAATTTCAGTTTAGTAAAGGTAGTAATTTAGATGTGTTTAAGATAAGTCTGCGATGTTGGTACCAACTGGAGGTCCTTTGGGGCTAGTTATTAAGTTACTTATTTCAAATCAAATCAAATCATTTATTCGGTAGTAAAAAAAACAATTATAACAGTGATCTTAAAACTTCTATCATAGTTATAAACTACCGAAAATGTCTCCACCAAAAGAGAAAAGTCTCTATGTTCTGTGGTCTGCACTCAACATAATGGGAGAGTTTCCTACAGTAATTTTTCGATGCACTAGATGGCGCTGTAACCGTAACACAACCTACTTTTTTCAGCATATTATGGCAAAGGATTCTTTCATTTAGCCTGTGCATTCACATGTGCATTTACTAGGCATTATTTATTTCGTATGTTTCATTTTTGTAGTAGCAAACTAGAAACTTAACCTTGCTTGACTTCTGTTCAGAGAATACGCTCTTACTCCGATCAACAGGGCTTACGTTACTATTACTTTTAAAACATGCAATAAATACTAATAAATAAACAATTATTACAGACCAATTTGTGTTTAAATAATAGTTTACAATGTTGTTATTAGATAAAAGTAAAAAAAAAGATAACTCTCTTTTAGAAAAATATTGTTTAATTAAAGATATAAAAATGTAAGTAAAGAATCACCCTTACGGGCTACAAAAGTATGGATCGATTTCGTATCGACTTCTTTTTTGTAAGTAGATAAATTTTAAATATATACTTTTTATGGGTATTGAGGGCATAACAAGTATATATTAATGTAAGTATTACAACATATTTAGTACAATATATTTAATTATATTTTTATATTTTGTTTTTCCATACTTAGCTAACATTGCCTAAATCACGCAACGGTTCCTTGCCTCCTGGAGGCAATCAAGTCGGCGAACTTCAATCGAATATAATCGGCCAAATTTTTATTAAATTGGACCAATTTCTTGTTCTACGATTAAAATAAGGTGTCTAGATTAAGATTGGTATAAGTTGAATAGGAACAGAGAGTGATTTGACATAATTAATTAAAGTGTTTTAATTAGCTGTCAGCTTGCCTCCAGGAGGCAAGGAACCATTGAGTGGGTAGTTGACATTTTAGATTTAATATGATAATGTAATTCGTTTATTTAAACGACTGGAATATTCAAATTGAACGCATTCGGCGAATCTAACAGTAGGGAGCATAGATAGAATAGAATTAAATGCAACAGAAGAACCGCTTGGAAAAAAACCAAGAGTGTAACACTTAAAATATAAATGACATAGATCAAGACAAATAACACAACGAACTTTTTATTATTTCCTTGTGTCTGGGTGTACATGGTAATACCCGTCGTTGTTTCCAATTTCCATAATACTAGAGCATAAGCTACTATAGTTTGGTATTGGAACAGTATGTGATTTTGTCCAATATTAATTTATACATACGGTCGTTTACATATACGGTCTAATATAAATCACATGTTATATAAAGTTTAAAATCACATGTCATTTTATATAAATACTAGCTGACCCGGCAAACGTTGTTTTGCCATATTAATTATAGTGGACCCGGTAAACTTCGTATCACCAACATGTATTATAGATAGAGAGATGAAAATAAATAATCGCGAAGAAGTTTAATACACTGTTTTTTATACAGTACCTAGGTAATCCAAAGCGGCTAAAACGAAACGTCAGTGATTACAATACTCTTTGACATACCTCTTTGGAAGCGGCTATGGAAGAATGACAGTTTTGTATAGTACGACAGTTTATCGATTTTCTATACAAAATAATCATTTTTATTTTATAATTTTCCAGAATAAAAAGTAGCCTATGTTACTCTCCAGCTCCCAAACTATCCCCATACCAAAAATCGAGTTGATCCGTTGCTCCGTTTTGACGTGAAAGACGGACAAACAAACAAACAAACAAACACACTTTCACATTTATAATATTAGTATGGATAAATCGTGTTAGAAACTATCATCCAATACCAAGTTATAGTAGCTTGAGCACTAGTGTTATGAAATTATAAACAACGACGGGAAAACTTCGTTTTCAATATTTATCCGACCGGGAATAATTGAACCCGGGACCTTTGGTGATAGCGGTACCTTGGAAATCGGTGCGTACACCACTCGGCCACGGAGGTCCTCCAAACTTGTCACTGTCGTGAATTCGAAGTTAGTGGCACTTCTGTACGACTAGATATTCTATATTTTACGATATTTCGTATTCGTTCTCATGAATATTCGATTGACTAACCATTTCATAGTAATATGCTTTGATTGCAAACGATTGAAATCGAATGTGCTAGTGTATTTTTTTATCTGATCGCTATTTGGTTTTCAGAGGCTTTATGTTCGATATCGCTGATATCGTAATCATTGGTGATAAAAATAAAATTGATTTTTGGATTGCTTGCGCGTTTTAGCAAGCGGGTTAGTCTGTTTAACGTTACCCAGCCGGCCTAGCATGAGCGGCTTTTATCACGCGATATGATATAGCACGTCATGCTGTCTTGCTAACCCCACTAAGGTCCCCACTAAGCAAGACAGCATGACGTGCTATATCATATCGCGTGATATAATGATGGTCATGCTAGGCAGGCTGGTCGCACACGGGCCACCGGCCTCAACCACAAAACTCCGCCACCGACCATTTCCTGTAGTTTTTAACCGACTTCTAAATCAAAAAGGAGGAGGTTCTCTATTCGTCTGTATGTATGTTTTTTTTTTTTTTTTTGTGTATGTCCACCGATTACTCGAAGACGGCTGAACCGATTGAAATGGTACAAACGTTATTACATCAGGTTGGTTTCCAAGTTGCTCCCATTTTTTGAAATTTTGAAATCGGTTCAGTAGTTTTCAGGAAATCTTGAAAATACTGTCGTTTTCGTTACCACTTTATGTGAATTTAATACGTATCTTTAGGCATAACTCCTTTGTTTATAAACCGATTTAGATGATTCTTGGTTTGTTAAAAAGGGGGTACCTCAAGGTATTTTAACCGACTTCGAAAAAGGAGGTTTTCAGTTTGATCACATACCTATTTACCAGAAAACACGCGAATTGCCTGCACGATGCACTAAAAAGAGTGAAATAAAAATTATTTTTATAAAAAAATAAAACCGCCTTCTAAAAAACCACCTCAAAAAAGTAAGAAATAATTCCTCACCAAATAAATAACGTAAGTACTTTGAAGTCGGGCGGGTTTTAACAAAAACAACAAAAAATTTTACATGTTTCACGCCCGACTTCAAAGTACTTACGTTATTTATTTGGTGAGGAATTATTTCTTACTTTTTTGAGGTGGTTTTTTAGAAGGCGGTTTTTTTTTTCATACATTTTATTATGAACTCCCCGCACATGGTTGACGCCGCTAGTCGTCACTCGTTTCTTCTTCTAGCTTGAAGTGGCGGCGTTTGTGGCTGTCGCGTGTGATGAGTGTGCGGCGGACGTTAAGTTACCATTAATTACTTTTGTTTAATTGCAGAAAAAGTATTTTTTTCAAAACCCTTGTGGTTCATTAATTTTAACGGGTAAATTACAAAGCAAATTACAATTACAATTACAATATTACGACCTACGACTTACCTACGACCGATTTGGCGCAGGGCACTACCTGCCTTCTGCGCCAGAGGTCTCGGGTTCGATTCCCGAACATGACAAATATTTGTGTGCATGAACATGTCTATTTGTCTTGGTCTGGGTGTCTCTATGTATAATAAGTATGTACTTACAACCAAAAACAAACAAAAAGTATTTAAGTATATATTTGTCCGTTATCAAGTTCACATATACACAGTTTCTTATGAAATTTACTATGGGCTTAGATAATTGGTGTGATTGTAAGAAAATATTTTTTTTTTTATATCTACCTTTAATTTTTTTTTGATTTCGAAAAATCAAATTCGATCCGATGGCGCAGTGGTATATACCGACCATGTCTTCTGAGTCAAGGGTCATGGGATCAATTTCCTCACATATTTATTTATGTATGCAAACAGAGGCGGACTAAGTCTGTCAAGGGCCCGGGCAGCAAGCTGGATTGGGGCCCAGCACCACCCTTTAGATAACACCCAGACCAAGACAAATAGACATATTCATGCACAAAAATATTTGTCTTGTTCGGAAATCGAACCCGAAAACTCTAGCGCAGAAAGCAGGTAACCTCCCCTGCGTCAAATCGCTCGTCAAATAGTTAAGGCTGCGATTCCCCAAAATAGGGTATTTTAAATTATGGCTTACTCGCAAATCACAAGTACTTAAAACTTGAAAAAAATATATGTTATTTTACAGTTATTTAACTAGTGCTTCCGGCCGTTTTTTTTCGATTGGTGATATTTTACTGTGTCAAATAAAATCCCAAACATCCGTCTAATCGTAATCCAAATATCGTATTACTTGCAGTATACTTGGTTTTAGTTAATGAAAAATATACGAAAATGATTGTCTTTGATTAGCCGAGGGATTCCGGCTGCCATAATTTTAAATTTTTTATTAGTTAATTTTTAATTGAATTTTAAGTGATTTTCGGTTCGCGGGGCGCTCGCGAGTTCACAGTTCACTGCCGGCTGCCGCTGCGTCCGCGTGCAGTGTATCCAGCGCGGCCGAGCAAGCGTTAGCGTGCCTATTTCGGTCGGGAATCCTCGCCTTAAACACTTCAGCAACTTACAAGTTAATAGTCATCTAAGTACTCCTATAGATAAACGCGTTGTTTGCTTGTTAGTCAGGTATTTTCGTCTCGACATTATTAGACAAACGAAAACACAGTCTATCTACTGTCTAGACGTCGCGACATAGATCGTGAAATAAGTCTGTCTGTCATTTTACGATTGCAAGGTTTAAACCGCCTCTGTGGTCTAGTGGTTCACACTACCGGTTTCAGACACAGAGGTCCTGGGTTCGCTTCCCAGTGGGGGTATTATTGTATTCGGTTTTGTTGGTGGTAGGACTTGTTCTTAGTCCGCCTGGCTAGTTACCTACTACCATCTTATCTAAGTCTGACGCCATAACAATGATGTTTTGAGCATTGTTGTTTTCCGGCAGTTAGATTACAGATGAGATAGCCAGTTTCTCATTAGTTGAGGATTCCACGAGTAGTGAGTTTCCACCTTCAGCCTTATCATCACTTTTTTCACTTGTTTTTCACTTCTGCCTGCACTCCCAGAGTGCAACCTGTTTTATATTCATAACTGTACTAGCACTTTGCCTTCATCACACCTGTGTTGGTGGTTAAAAATTACGGACGTCGTTCGGTACGTGGTCGCAATTCGAGAACCTTTCCGAACCAACGGCCAACGGTTCTCCGCGCTATGTGTCCCGCCCACTGCCAATTCAATGATGCAATCCTTCGAGAAATTTGTATAAATGGTACATAATTAATATACTTGGTTTACATTGTTTCAGGTATTGAAATTGAGTAGTGCTGTGTATAAGGTAAACGTTTACAAGACTTGCCTGCCTTAACTTAATTTGATTCTTATGAAGTCAAAGGTACTGTTTTTTTAAAGACGCCCGTAATGTGTAGAAATATTATTGAATTTATGTAGAGATAATATTATGTATTTTTATTTAGTGTTGTAATTTATCATTTGCACACTCACGAAAAGGGAGTGGTATCGCTAAAGCCGAAGAACTGTTTCCTTGGCGAAAAGCAGAGATAGATTTGCGGAGCTGACAGGCCTGATGGTATGTATATGTCCCGTACAACGTAAGACCGATGGAAATATACATCTCGTCACACTTTGATTTAAGACTGAAGCTTTATTTTTACTTAACTAGCAGTTAGGACCCTTCGTCTCAAACGTTTCTCACATTAACAAAGAATAATTTCGTATTGATAATTTTAGTCTGGCGACTTGAATTTGATAATTTGAAATAATCAATTTCAGATAATTTGAAAACTGACTTTCAGTCCTGGCATTGCACCCCCACGACGAACCGAAAGGGATAAAATAAATTAAGTAAAATTTTTCTCTTTCTTTTTGTCATGTGTTCTTCTCTCTTCTTTCTTTCTTTCAACCTTCAGTAATGAGGAGGCACTGATAGAAGAAGAAAACACTTATGATATATTCCAGATATATAGAAAAATCGTACCTAGGTACGATTTTTTCAAGACACTGACTGAAAGGTGTATATTTTTTTTAACAAACCTTATCTTGTCAAAATCCAACGTAACCTTAGATTTTAAAACATACAATCGCATGAGAAATTGAAAAAAGCAAATTTTTGACGACCAATTTGGCGCAGAGGGAGGGAGGTATGATTACCTACCTTCTGCGTCAGAGGTCTCGGGTTCGATTCCCGAACAAGATAAATAGTTGTCATGAACATGTCTATTTTTTCTTGGTCTGGGTGTTACCTATGTACATATATTTATTAAGTAGGTATTAAAAATAGTATATAAGTAAGTACCTTTAATATTTATACGTTATCTAGTTTCCATAACACTGTTTCTTATGAGCTAGATAACTAGTGTGATAAAAAAAAATCTTTATTACGTGCCACAATTCAATATTTGCTGGAGTCCAATAACTTCGTAATATCCTCCGGGTGCAGTACGATATTAAACGGGATGCGGGGGACATCAGACACGGGATTTTATTTCAAAGAAAACTCTGCCTTTACTTAATAAAACATCAAATAAGTGGGACTTTGAACCCCTTCGGCCGTCTACGAAACCGGTGCTACGTAACTAGTATCGTACGAAGAATAATTCTTCTTATTAAGACCTCCGTGGTCGAGTGGTTTTCGATATGTCGTTATATCTGCGGTCCCTACTTTGAATTATTTAATACTAGCTGTGCCACGCAGTTTCACCTGCGTTAATTTGAGGAAAATGAAGAAACCTACAAAATAACAAATATTTTTCCCCGTTTTTGCAACATTTTTCATTAATGCTCTGCTTCTGTTATTCGTAGCGTGATGTTATATAGCCTTTAAATAGCCTTCCTTGATAAATGGACTATCCAACACTGAAATAATTTTTTAATTCGGTCCAGTAGTTTCTGAGATTATCGCGCTCAAACAAACAAACAAACAAACTCTTCAGACTTCAGTATTATAATATTAGTATAGATAGTATAGATTCTGTCGTGTCTGGGTGGTAATACCAGTCTTTGTTTCCGATTTCTATAACACAGTTGCTTAAGCTACCTACTTAGTTTGGGATTGGAGCAATGTACAGTCGAACCAATTAAAACGTGACCCACCTTAAGTTCATTTTCTAATGCTGGGGCCACATTATGGGGATATGCCGATGTTCAACTTCGCTTGAATTGTCGCGAGAATTATTGCTTTAAATTTATCGCCATAGTGTGGCCGCTCGATCGCAAAAATTCACGCGATAATCGCCACTCGAGTTATCGGCATAAGGCATACGGTGTAGTGAATGCCGTAGTAAAATTTTCGCTTTAATTATCGCGATAACGTGGCTACACTGTGTTGGAATTTGGCAAATCCCAAATGGTATTCCCATAGTGTGGCCGCAGCATAACAGATACCTGGTAAAATTCAATAAGGCCGAAGTTCAAACTTGTTAACATTGACACAGACCAACTCTGACACTTTCAATCAAATTCTTAGCAAAATGGGTAATAAATCAATTGGTTAGACTGTACTATGTGATGGTGTCTAATATTTATTTATTTACTTTAACTAGTACATTTAAAAAAAAAGAGAAAATAAGAGAGCAGTAGCCATAGCAACGAAAAACTGTCGTTATGGTAACCGTTATTATCGTATCGTAATTTTTGGTCTAAAACAAGATGACTCATGTACACATGAAACGAAAGTAGGGTACACCCTACTTTCGTAAATATAAAATTCTAACACTGCCATCCATGTATATAAGCGAGGTTGCAAATTTTATCCGAAACAATCCTGACTTTTTTGTAATGAACCCCATCGGTAGTCGCCGCGAAGGAACCTTGAAAGTTACTCATGGATGCAAAACTCTTCTCAGGAGAATGAGTGTTAAATTGTATGGGACCTTAAATTTATAATAAAATCCCTTTGACCATACGCTCGATCAAAGACAACAAAAGATTTAAAACTGCGCTCAATGGCTACCTTGCTGAAAAAGTGTATTATGACATAAGCTTATTTTAAAATGATAAAATAGACATCTAGTTATATGTAGTTCTACGCCTATTAATAATTATAAGGATATTGACATTTCATGTATTGACATTTTCATATATTGACATTTTTATATATTGACATTTTCATATAATGACATTTTCATATATTGACATTTTCATATATTGACATTTACATATAGACATTTTATTTAAGAAAAATTTTTTATTAATCAAATGATTGCGGTTCTAGTGTGTACAAAATAATAATGTTCATATACCTTTAAGGTGAATCATGGCTGTACCTATTTTTTTTCTGTATTTCACTGACATCTTTGTAATACCCATGTTTATGAATGAATAAATAATATGAATCCTACTTGTTCAGTACACCCCTGCCTAGACCGCGGAGTCAGCATTGGCGCAGTGGAAGGCTATCATGAGTATAGACTCCGGACAAATCTTGGTTTCAGCCGGGATGTAACTGAACAATAGGACTGCGATACACAGCGGAGAGACTTTTAAGTAAGGTAAGGTTACATACGGGTCTGTGGGTCGACCGTCTCCAAGGCAGAAGTGGTGTAAGGGGGGCCCCCCCTGTGGCTCCGTCTTCTTCTGCAGACCTTACCAATTAGTCACCTCACTCATAACACAAATAACAGCGTTCACAAGACACCGGGCGTTTCAACAATAGATACACAAAGACACACACGTGGGAGCTTTTTTTATTACGATATAGTGTCTCGACAACAAGCGCGTGTGGTAGAAAAGGTTATCTTTCAAAGCATCCGCGACCGGCCACTCCAGAGATGGCATCAAAACCTTGGTCGTACAAAACGGGATCACATAGATAATTTAAGATGTATTCAAACTCGATATGCCAGGCACATTCAACGCGAGCGATTTTTAACAAATTCAGCAAAATTATTCCGACATTTTTTTCAAGAAGAATTCCAATCAAGTGTCGCTGTCAACTTCAAGTGACAGCTAATGTCAATTTGACGTGACATTAGAGTTGCGTTCAGAAACGTCGATCTTTTCCGAACATCCCCCCGCCCCGGACCGTTAAGAACGGTACGTCAATCTACGGGTAATCGGGAGAGCCCACTAACTGCTCTCTTCAAAACCGAATCTCGAACCAAAACCTCAGCAAAACGAGGAACTCCGTCAGTTCCGGGGTAGAGTTTAACAATGCGCCCCCTTCGCCAACATAGGGGCGGCAGGTTAGCATCCTTAATCAACACGAGGTCGCCAGTCTGGGGTGGGGTGGTTTTATCTGTCCACTTCACGCGCTGTTGTAGGATATGCAAATACTCCATCGACCAACGTGCCCAGAAGTTTTGGGACATCTGTTTCAAAAGTTGGTATCGCGACAAACGATGGGATCCTACATCCTGAATAGGATATTCAGGCAAAGCCAAAAGGGGCTGTCCGATCAAGAAATGACCTGGGGTCAACGCTTCCAGGTCATTCGGGTTCGAAGACAACGGGCACAAGGGTCGCGAGTTGAGGACGGCCTCAATTTTACAAAATACCGTATCAAGTTCCTCAAACGTGAGAATAGTTTCTCCAATCACGCGACGCAGGTGTGTCTTGGCAGCCTTTACACAAGCTTCAAAAATTCCTCCCCAGGTCGGACAAGCTGGAGGGCTAAACTTCCAGATTATCCCACGCCGGGAGAGGGTGGTTCCAATGTCTATTTTATTATCAACAAAAAACTTAACTACTTCCTTAAGATAATTACACGTTCCCTTATAATTAGTACCACAATCGGAACGTATCAATGACGGCAGTCCTCTACGGGAAACAAATCTGCTCAAGGCGGCGACAAAGGCTTCGGTAGACAATTCCGAGACAATTTCCAAATGGACAGCCTTGGTGGACAAACACACAAACACGCACAAGTACGCCTTATAGGTTTTAGCATTACGCAGTCTCGAAGCCTTTACAGTAAAGGGACCGGCGAAGTCGGTGGCGACTCCGGCAAAAGCTCTACATTCCGTGACGCGATCAGCAGGCAAATCACCCATCTGGGGCTGCATGGTCGCGGCCTTCAATCGATAACAAGGCAGGCAACGGAAAACCACAGTGCGAATGGCTCGACGAGCAGACAAAATCCAAAATTCACGCTGCAAAATGGCCAACAAAGCATTACAGCCAGCATGTTGTGCATTCACATGGCGATCTGTTATTATCAGTTGAGTCAAATGTCCGGCTTTAGGTAACAAAAGGGGGTGACGAGCTCCATACGGCAGGTTCGCATTTCGAAGTCTTCCGCCGACTCGCAAAAGCCCACTCTCTTCCAGGAAGGGATTTAATCGCGATACCGCGCCCTTCAACTTGCGACGGCCTAAACGCAAAATTTCAATCTCGGACTCAAAACTATCAGCTTGTACTCTCCGGACCCAAAACAAGAGCGCGTCCCTACGCTCGTCCGGAGTGAGAACCGACGAATCACGCCTCGCGCGTGGGTTTCTGCAATTGTACACAAAACGTCTGATCCAAGCGGTAACACCAAGCAGCTTCTGTAAGGAGCTGTACCGATCCAACAACAAATCCTTTTCCCCGGCGGGGTTAGTCTCCAGGACGCATGCCCGCATATCAGGAACGGCTACGTTCGACAACGCTGGAGAGGGCGGCCACTCCGACTCAGGCCGCATCAACCACTGTGGGCCCCACCAGAGGGGGTGGTTAATTAGGGTTGGGGCTACACAACCCCGAGACGCACAATCCGCGGGATTCATGGTTCCCGGCACGTGTCTCCAAATCAACTCGATGTCGGAATTACAAATCTGCGACACTCGATTGGCCACAAACACGTCCAAGGTGTGCGCCGGAGCCTTCAACCAACAAAGGACGACCTGACTGTCCGTCCAAGCATAAACCTCTTGTATCGCAATAGATCGACCTAAAGTGAGCCATACGTGGTTCAACAAACGCATTAGGAGGGCAGCTCCACACAATTCCAACCTCGGGATCGTATGACGAGTCCGAAGGGGAGCGACTTTGCTTTTCGCTATCACCAGATGCACAGCAACAACTCCGTCAACAGTAACGGTGCGGAGGTACACGGCCGCAGCAAATCCACGTTCGGAGGCATCGGAAAAGCCGTGAAGAGTAACTTTACAATTTTCAGAAGGGAGGAATAGCCTCGGCAAATGCACTTCATTAATCTCGGGGAGGGATGAAACGAAGCTCGACCAATCTCGGAGTAACTCGTCCGAGAGGGGTTCATCCCACGACACACCCGGAGCCCATAACCGTTGCAAGAAACACTTGGCCATAAACAGCACGGGGCAAATCCACCCATTGGGGTCAAAGGTACGTGCGACAGTAGACAATACTAAACGCTTGGTCCAGACTTTCGGTGGTCGTAAATCCACACAATAAGTGAACGTGTCAGAGACCGGTTTGTACTGTACGCCAAGGACGGTCACCACATGGGGATTATCAACATTTTCGAATAGGTGGGGGTCCTGCTGGTGCTCTTCGGGCAAACCTACCAGTACATCAGGCGAGTTGGATATCCATTTCCTCAACTCGTAACCTCCCGACTTCAAAAGGGCGGTGAGTTCGTCTCTCAGGACAATCGCCTCTGAGACAGATGAGGCGCCCGTGCAAATGTCATCCACATAGACGTCACTGGCCAAAATGGCGGAGGCGCGAGGGTATCTCAAGCGCTCCTTCTCGGCCAACTCCAACAAAGAACGAATCGCAACAAACGGGCTCGAAGCCAAACCGTACGTATTCGTATTCAATTCATAGATCAACAAGGGGTCCCTAGGACTCTCTCTCCACAAAATCAATTGGTACCTCCTATCCTCGGGATGGATGACCGTTTGTCTGAACATCATCCGGATGTCAGTCATAAATACAATTTGGTGCCGCCGGAAGTTGGTCAAAATGTCTGAGATCTCCGTGTGCAGCTTGGGACCTACATGCAGACACTGGTTCAAGGACGCTCCAGTAGAGGTGGGAGCCGAACCGTCAAAGACCACCCGAATCTTTCCGGATTTCAAAACGGCGTGGTGCGGCAGAAAGAAGTGCTCAACGGAGCGCCAATCCAAATCGCTCACGGACATGTGCCCTAACTCCTCATACTCCCGCATGAATTCAACATACTTCTGGCGGAAGACCGGATCCTTGCTCATGCGACGCTCCATCGCCACTAGCCTACGTTCCGCTAGCGGTCGGGATTCGCCCAGAGGAGGTCGGCCGGCACGAAAGGGGAGACGGGTGATCAAACGACCAGAGCGGAGGCGACCAGTGTTATTCTGGTAATACAACTCGCATTCATCCGCTACTGGGTCTACCCGCGGGGCTGGTGGAGGTTCCTCAACCTCCCAAAACTTCTGCACCACTTCGGAGAGAGACACATTAAAAACAAGACCGCGATCCTCATCAAGGGAATCCAAAACGCGGCGAGCAGGGCCCATCACAACTGTACCGAGTGTCGTCTGCAGAGCTACCAAGCCATCTGGCTGCAAAACTCGCTTCCCCGTCAACAAAACTCGCCCCAGGACATCGGCTCCAAGGAGAGCATCAATCGGGCCTGGGCGGAAGAAATTTGGATCGGCGAGTGGGGAATCAGACACCAAAGACAACATACTCGGTCCCAAGTCAACTGAAGGTTGACGGCCAACAACTGTGTCCAACACAATCGCCGAGGTCTTAATGCCTGGCGTGGACTTATTACGTGAGGTAAATGTGAAGTCAACATGCCCTAACAACCCGGGGACTTTCACATCGCCAACACCTCTCACGCCTTCCGTGTGGGGGTGCACCTTGAGGCCCAACCGCCTAACTAACCAAGATGACACAACACACCCCTGAGCACCGGAATCCAACAAGGCGCGAACTTCCACAAGGTCGCCATTCAATCCCCTGACAAGTACAGAGGCCGTGGGCAACAAAACGGTCTCTGGAGGGGTGGCTACAATCGACCGTAAACACGTTGATTGCTAGTATGTGGGGTCCCCAGACGTCCCCCCATGGTAAGGGGGTCGCTCATAGCGATCCAGTGGGTCCCAATCTCCCACATACTGCCTACGTCCAATTCGCCCGGCATCAGGCGGGTTATATCTCCCGGCCCCTTGAAGACGGGGCGGGCGCCGCTCCAAACGCGGGTATTCGGCGAGCGGCGGCGAGAATCGGTGCCTATCATCCACCGTGTACGTCGCCCCATAGTCGCGGGGGCACGGTGACCGATTTTCAGAGGGGGGGTCCCGGGGACCCCCGGCTGTGCGAGGCTCAACACGTTGCGGGGGGCTTCTACGACCTCCCGCAACGCTCGCAAAATCGAACCCCCTAGTTGGGGACCGATTTCCCATGGGGGGGTCCGTGGGACCCCCGCCCGTGCGAGGCTCAAAACGTCGCGGGGGGCCTCTACGACCTCCGGCAACGCCCGCATAACTCATCCCCATCCTTGGGGATCGGTTTCCCATGGGGGGGTCCGTGGGACCCCCGCCCGTGCGAGGGTCCAAACGTGGCGGAGAGCGTCTGGGGCCACTCTGGTGGCCACTAGAACTGCTGCGGGATGCAAACACCGCGGGGGGTCCGAGCCCCCCACCCATACGAGGTGATCCTGCAGCGACGCGCTGCGGCGCTCCGCCGCCCTCTGGGCTGTTCATGCAGAGGAGGGGATGGTGGTTGCCCTTACAAAATCGGCATGGGTGCGCTTGGGTACATTCGCGCTGCATGTGCAGGCCCAAGCACGAGTAGCACCATGTCCGTTGTCGCGCGATCGCTCGACGGCCTTGGACGCGCTGGTCGAGGAACTTATCACAACGGGTCGTGCTGTGACCCGGTTCCCGACAGTACAAGCAGCGGGCGGTCTCCTGGACGGCGGCATAGCGGCCGGGCGCGCGAGGGGCCATACGCCCCCTACGGGGGGGTCCGGTGGGGGATCTACTCTGTGGCACAGGTCGTTCGGGTCCCATAGGACCGGCCAGAGAGGAATTATCTGCCAGTCTACTTTCTCCTTCCAGGAACGTCAAGAGGTCCGAGAAGGGTGGCAGATAAGTCGCACTATCCCCACCATACTGCTGCTCAAAACGGACCTTAACAGAGACCGGCAACTTTCCCAGGACAATGTGCAGTAACAAAAACGACCACTGCTCCACTGGGAGTTTTAAGTTTTTTAATGCGTTGTATGCAACCAACAGCGGATTCAACAAAGCCACTCTCAAGTGCATCACGCTGGCAACGCGGGGTAAATTCAAAACGGCGGCAACATGGTTGTCCGCCAGACGTCGTACGTTCTGGTACCGACGGGCAATCAAATCCCTAGCAATAGGGTAGTTTTCATCCGAGGGGGCCAAATGTTGAACCGATTCAAGGGCCTCCCCTTCCAACACGGATAACAAATAAGCTAACTTCTGGCCCTGGGTCAAATCGTCCCGGGCATGTACCAGACTATCAAAAATATTAATAAAGCCCTCCCAGTCCTCTAGACGACCAGCAAAACGCCTTAAATCTAAGGGAGCCAATCTAGCAAATAGAGGGGGCATACTTTTAGATGTGGCCGGGGACGGGCTCGGTTCATTCTCTCTTGCCACTTGCAAAGGCCGGGCCACCTGAGTAATTCTGTCCGCAAAATCATAACACTGGTCCACATCCAAATCGACTTCTTGTCGCATTTCCACATCGGCCTCAACAGTCCTTTCCAAAAATAAGGCATACTGTTCATCAACAACAGCCAAACGTACGGGCAGATCTACGTATCTGTTCAACAAGGCCTCCGTCCTATCAGGTCGATCCAACAATGCGACTGCAGACGCTAACCACCGTAACTCAGAACGTATTTTGGCTTTAGCAGAGGAGGCCGTCATTGTAACGTCACAAATTTATCAACAAAACCAACAAATTCAAAATATTCACTATAACACAAAATCTCCAATATTTGGAGGTTATTACTAACCACAAAATTCCAATATTACAACAACAAAGTATTTATAATGACACAAACTCTTAAATATCTGGAGGTTATCAGAAAACAACAAAACTCACTGACTATTGAAATTCACTCAAAATCACTGACTATTGAAATTCACTTGGATATCAACACAACATACTGTTACACAACAACAAGTTAATTTTAATTATTTCAAAGCACAAGTTTCAATGAGTTTCAATGTGTAAACAATGTCCCAAATCATTTAAGTTTCACTAAGTATTGAGTGCAAACTTATTAGCTAACCTTTTATTAGCTATTATTTTAGCAACAAACTTGTCAATATTCACAACTCAAATTTGCTAACAAAACTGAATAATAATTATTATGAGCAAAGAAAGGCATCTGTTTACATTTTGGAACCTCAATACATGACAATTAATTACAAGACATGGAACCAATAACAAAGGAATGCTCTTTACTTTTCAAATGCAAGTTAATTACCATTTACAAGTACAAATTAATCTAGTCCGGACCAGATGGTCATCAAACGGCACTGATTAATAGACAAACTTTTGGCGTGGGCCTCTCAGGCCTTCAAGCTACGCTCTTGCTACCAAGAAATGTTCAGTACACCCCTGCCTAGACCGCGGAGTCAGCATTGGCGCAGTGGAAGGCTATCATGAGTATAGACTCCGGACAAATCTTGGTTTCAGCCGGGATGTAACTGAACAATAGGACTGCGATACACAGCGGAGAGACTTTTAAGTAAGGTAAGGTTACATACGGGTCTGTGGGTCGACCGTCTCCAAGGCAGAAGTGGTGTAAGGGGGGCCCCCCCTGTGGCTCCGTCTTCTTCTGCAGACCTTACCAATTAGTCACCTCACTCATAACACAAATAACAGCGTTCACAAGACACCGGGCGTTTCAACAATAGATACACAAAGACACACACGTGGGAGCTTTTTTTATTACGATATAGTGTCTCGACAACAAGCGCGTGTGGTAGAAAAGGTTATCTTTCAAAGCATCCGCGACCGGCCACTCCAGAGATGGCATCAAAACCTTGGTCGTACAAAACGGGATCACATAGATAATTTAAGATGTATTCAAACTCGATATGCCAGGCACATTCAACGCGAGCGATTTTTAACAAATTCAGCAAAATTATTCCGACATTTTTTTCAAGAAGAATTCCAATCAAGTGTCGCTGTCAACTTCAAGTGACAGCTAATGTCAATTTGACGTGACATTAGAGTTGCGTTCAGAAACGTCGATCTTTTCCGAACACTACTATCCTACTAATATTATAAATGTGAAAGTTTGGATGTTTGGATGTTTGGATGTTTAGATGTTTGGATGTTTGTTACTCAATCACGCCAAAACGGCTGAACGGATTTGGCTGAAATTTGGGACATAGATACTTTATAGTCTGGAGAGGAACATAGGCTACTTTTTATCCCGGAAAAATATCACACTCCCGCGGGATAACGTCGTATAATTCACGCGGGCGAAGCCGCGAGCGGAAAGCTAGTATGAAATAATATGAATATGAATGAGTAATATTTTGTATGAAGACCAGAGCAGCGGCTCTTTCGGTCGTTTAAGGAACTGTAATTTAATATTTGTTTGACAGCAACACTTTGACAGCTTTGTAAATTATGATTTCAAATAGAAAGATAGTGCTATTATAATACGTAGTAGTTTTTTTTTTACCCTGTTCTTTCAATATCCCTGCGACTTATATCTTAACAATCACTATGAGATTTCTAGTTATTAAAGGCATAAAGAAAAAATTATATGTACAGACTTGCTTTTGTTACTATATTATCATTGGCATAGATGTATAAAAATATAAGCTTCTTTTTATCTAACTACTAGAGGCAGGCTTTGCCAAATCCCTAGATTATGTATTAGGTACTTTATCACTGTCTTGCTCAGATACCTATTAACATACTAACGCTGCTCATCTGTTACATTCATAGATTTGGGTGCAAAGCGATTAATTGTGTCAACGTCAAAAAAAAACAACCTTAACTATTAGAAAAACGAAAGTTTTAAGCAAAAAGCTTAGACTAAATACTGAGGTAACTGGAGTTTTCATCCTGAATAAAAAAGTGTGCCCAGCTAATTTAACATTTAGTACGTAGTGGCTGTCAGTTGTCTCATAATATGACCATACGTATTTTTTCAAAGTGCACGGAAGATAACCACAGTGCCACAAAAAAGTGTTAGTACTGCACTCTCCAGTTACCTCAGTATTTAGTCTTAGCTTTTTGGTTTTAAGATTTTAGTGGGTGAAAAGTTTTCATCAATACAAAAATGAGACCAGGGTGCCTACCATCAACTCTTATTGCAGTTTTGTATAGGACCTAAACTGATCTGCTTCGCTTATTCGTACCACGACAGCTTACATATCAATGACAGCGATTCAGTGAACATTCAATGACATTTCACAGCCGCTAAGCTGTCAAAAACTCTTATTTGACTTATAACTCGGCCAAGCTAACATGACACCTGCAGGTTATACCCTTCCCTCTCACTCTCCGGGCCTGACAGAATCAAGTGAAAGAGACGAGTAGAAGAAATAAGGACACAAATCGTTCGGTCATTTACATTTAGCAATTCATTTGCGATCCAGTTTTTAGAAGGTCATAGTACAAAAGAAAGCAATTCATTTTAGGAACCTATTCTGCATCGCGCTAGTTTTGAATCGCTGTCTTAAAATTGATGGTACGCACCCAGCCAGCAACTTTTACTAAGCCGCGGAATCGCGAAAAAAAATCAGCTGCTTCATACTTTTATAAATGTCGAAACGATCCGAATTCGCAATTCCGTTGCTGGTCCCCATAGTAAAAGTTTTTCTTATAGATGGACACTATTACCATATTTACCATATTACACACAAAAATCTTTGGAAGTAGGTACCTATACTAATTTAAAATTTTGAGGTCTATATTTTTGGTATTTAATAGGGTTTCACTGTTGTTGAAATGTGGATATTAATGAAGTTAAAAATGTAACATTATATTATTCTGAAAAAATAATTCGAATCTGTTTTTTAACAAGCGAATAATTAAGCTGTTTATTTTTGACTAAAGCTGTCTCTTTCTAAAATCTAATTAAATTTTCTATGGCGAGACTATGACGCTACTGACTTGCTGAGGTCACAAAATTAGTCGTTCTATCCTTGTCTAATAAGAACGATAAAGATATAGTCCACTCGCTTAGATAGTGTCGCTCTGCCACAATGCCGTGCGGGTGTACCGACACTATCTAACCGAACGGACTATAAGTATCCGACTTTCATACAACAAATAGTAATCTCACCAAAATCATCCTATAAAAAACTGACCACCTCTCGCTGGAGCTGCTTATTTCTTTACAAAAAGCGTTGAAATCTGTCAGTAAAGTCAAGCCAACTCTAATGTTCCTTACTGCGATTTCTTTATTGATATAGTTACGTTTTATTTTGATGTGACTTTGGACGTTGAACATTCTAAATGTTGGTTAGTTTGGTGGGCACAAATCAACGACCAAGTCGCATAAAATTAAAACGTAACTATATCAATAAAGAAATCGCAGAAAGGAACATTAGAGTTGGCTTGACTTTACTGAGAGATTTCAACGCTTTTTGTAAAGAAATAAGCAGCTCCAGCGAGAGTTGGTCAGTTTTTTATAGGATTATTTTGGTGAGATTTCATATCTTTTTGCTAGGTATTACACATAAGTAATAAATACAGGTATACTGATTTATTTACTGCAAATGTAACTATTTAATCCTATATATTTATATAGGATTACAAAGTTATTTATGCAGTTGGTGTAACTAGAAATTATCCTAGTTTTTATAGTTTTCCCTTTATGTGGCCATTAAACCCTAACTCTGTAACCAAATTCCAGCTCTCTGAGTTTATTCTGAGTACTAGTTCAATTTGATGATCATGAGCGAGTGTCATAAATGCGAAACTTTGCTTTCGCTTAACTTCGGAACTAAATGACCTACAGACTTGAAATTTTGGATTTTAAGCTGTAATTTTAGCTTACTGGATGACGAAAATTTCTGCGTTCTGGTCTTATCCAGAGGTTCTCAAATAGGGGCCTGAAAATGCGGCGAAATGGTTCCAGTAAAGGATGGTACGGCAGTGTATGCTTCGCGCTCGACTTGGCGGGGGCACTGCCGTGCCCCCAGATTTATGTGACTGTCAGATTATAGGGCTACTTTTTATCCCAAAAAATTATCACATTCCTACGGGATATCTTCATGTAGTCCATGCAGGCAAAGCCGCGGGCGGAACCTTTATAATTTGTTTCCTAATTTAATGCCAGCTTAACACAAACATAAAGGAGCGTCCTCCTTGGAATCATTTTTTCGTGAGCATATTTGTAAACAACCAATCGTAGGCGAGCAACAATTAATGCTTCCCAGCGAGCCCAGCATTAACTTTCGGCAAAACTATGAAGTTCGAGTCGAACATTCCCTTGCGAGCTTTTGAATGCTACGAATGCTTTTGAATGCTCTCAGTGAGGACGGTCCTTTAAGGTGCGTCCTCACTAAGAGCATTCACGTGTAATGAGCATTCGACGTCAAATATTCGAGTGGTATGGACCGGAAGCCGAGCGTTACAAAGCTTACACGCAAGCGCGAACTTCGGCTGGTGTGGACGTTGCCACGATTTTCGCGGAAACGTCTCGCATTCGAATATATAATTCACGCAAATAAAACGCTCAAAAGCGAGTACTCCAAATAATTATATTAATGAGCCACGACCGCTCTAAAAGTACGTGTCATATAACTTAGCGCGTGTCAATATCTGGAATCCTGGAACTAAAATTATGACATGGAGATAAGGTTCATTTTTCCAACCGACCACGACAGTCAGCGCCCTCTGACAAATGCCAAGTTACAGTGGCACAATCTTTTCTGTTCCGGTGACAGCAGCGCTACTTATGTACTTTTTTCTTTTTTTTGTAGCAATTTAACCGGCCCTGTCTTTTAAGACCTTCAGCCGCCAGCAACGCTATGGTTGGAACAAGAAATTTGTATGTTGTTGTGATTGGACATCAAATCAAGTTGACAGCAAAATGGCATTAAAAAACACGTTCGTTTCATATTTTGGCCACCAGAACCGACATTTTGACATGAATGACATAAACGAGATCGTATTTGAATGCTCCAAGCTCGCAGTAGTGATTACATGCTCTTTGGCTCGCATGGGAATGTATGTACAACTCGAACGTTGACAGTTTTGCTCAAAAGTGAATGCTGGGCTCGCTGGGAAGCCTTTGTTGCTCGCCTGCGATTGCTTGTTTACAAATGCTCACGAAAGAATGCCTCCAATGAGGACGCTCCTTAATACGAAATGCAAACAGCAAAAATACTTTAAGCGGATATTTTTATAAAGTCAGATTGTTTCCCGCCAATGTAGGCCGTTTCTATTTGTCTTGGCGGCCATCTTGTTTGCCGAGGCGATCTTTGTGGAAGCACAATTTGCGGAGGTTTGGGTTTTTAATTCTACCTTTTTTATGTTTGAACGGCTCTGGAACTAACTGGCTGGTGAATTTCGTACTCTGCGCTTTGAAATATATATCTTTTTAAATTAAAATTACTAGAGGCTTTAGCGAGGTTTTACCCGCGTGGTACCCGTTCCCATGGGGATATCGGGATAAAATATAGCCTATGTTACTCGAAGAATGTAGCTTTATAATGATCATCATAATCAGATGATAATGATGATTAATTTTATTCCCAAACAAGACAAAAACTGATAAATGTATAAACATGTCTATTTGTCGAAATATAACACTTTTTACCGATTACTTCACGCTGTATTATTCAAAATATTTACGTTGGATAAAAATCTATAAAAATCGTATGTAGGGTAAAGAAAGGTATATTGGTGATAAAAGTACTTTGGTGATAGTTTTGTAAACGGATTACCACAAAGTTCCCTATGCGAGCTCATTCATGAGACAGCGCTAGCGAGTTCCTACGAGTGTGAGGAAGATATACATATTTCGCACGCTACGCTTTAAGGTTTCTGTGTTTAATAAACAATCTTTAGATAAAATATCACTAAATTACTTATACCATCAATATACCTTTCTTTACCCTACCTACATATCTATAAAAACACAAAACTAAATATCGCTATGAAATACTATTTAGTTCACATTTCTTCATCTGATCTATAAATTGAAGTAGGTACTTAAGTAGATTTTTAAATTCAAATTTGCCTTTCTCAGCATTATCAGTCGCCGAGTTTAGCTCTTTCTTGATACGGCGGGCGACAGAGGGTATTCTAATAAGTGCACTATATTTAGAAAAAATCGACCCGTCTCACAATCAGCTCCGATGGGACATGAACCCACGACCTTTCGCTATCCGGGCGACTGCTCTAACCACTGAGCTATGGAGTCGTGACGGGAAGCGTCGAATTTATCGGAGCTGGTTGTGAGACGGGTCGATTTTTTCTAAATACTTCATTTTCCATTTTTCAACCATAAAAATTGCACTGTGAATGCAAAAAAGTAAAAATTTAAATAAAGTGCACTATAGTTTGAGACGGGGCTCCACAGTTGCAGCACAGGTTGCAGTACGTCTGCGTGTTATCGATGAAGCCCCATCTTGCCATTACAAAACTTCTTGCAAAATTACTATTAACTATTATAAAGTAAGACGGTAAAATTAAACTAAATAAAACTATATTTCAGCATAACTTTTTGTTTTCAGCCACTCTGTAAGCAAAGTTTTACAACTTGCCTAATCAGTTCGCGTGAGTGGTGAGACGGGTCGATTTTTTCTAAAATAAGAACAACATTTTTAATTTTTCAATAAAAAGTAATAATTTAAATAACTTGCAAATAGTAATTACATTTTTAGCGATTGTCAAATATCTGGAAAGGTAGGTATTTCTTTCGCGTGTGAGGGTAGATATCTTCACATTGATGAAATTAACGCTGGCTATACAGCGAGTTTAACCGCCTCTGTGGTTCACACCACCGATTTCAGACCAAGAGGTCCCGTGTTCGATTCCCTGTGGGGGTACATATTGTATTCGATTTGGTTGGTGGTAGGACTTGTTCTTAGTCCGCCTGGCTAGCTACCACCGTCTTATCTAAGTCTGACGCCATAACAGTGATGCTTTCAGCATTATTGTGTTCCGGCAGTTAGTGCTACCCCGCTGTGGATAAAAAAAGAGTAAGAAGTATTAGATAAATTCGACGCTTCTCGTAACGACTCCGTAGCTCAGAGGTTAGAGCAGTCGCCCGGATAGCGATAGGTCGTGGGTTCGAGTCCCATCGGAGCTGGTTGTGAGACGGGTCGATTTTTTCTAAAATACTTTTTTCTATTTTTCAACTTACGTAAATTTAAAAGAAACTCAATAAAAGCTAATCTATAACCAAAGGTCGAATGAAATTTAAACCTTTCGCTAAGGTATTTTAGCAAAGTTTTTTTACCGAAAGGTGAGTGAGGTTAACAAACAAAGGTTGAAAATAAACAGGAAGGCCTATTGTTCAGTTTATTGCGAAGACAGCCGATTTTCGGCGGAAGGGTGAAGTCAAATGGCATCTTAGTTTTGGAGATAGATAACCAAATAATCTTGTAAATATTACGAAAAACGGGATTTTTACCATGTTTTGATTGGTTGTCGGTCCCTGATATTTCGGCGCATATGCACACGCCATGATCACGGAGTAACTGAAGAAAGTTAATGAGGGTTGGATGTTAGGAGCAGACAAATCTGTCTACCCTCTTTTTTGTGCGTTTTCTACGCTTGCACAAAACTCACAGTATCACTACGTGTGTGTGTGTCGTGAGAATTGTGAACAACTTCGAGTTGAGTGCGCGAACGAAAGCAGTGGTACGGTACGGTAGAAAACGAACAAGAAAGAGGGTAGACAGATTTGTCTCCTCACAAAATCCAACCCGCATTAACTTTCTTCAGTTATATAAGATTTTAAACTTTCGCGTTCCATTATAATTATAAACAAGAGTAACGGGACTCAACGCGACATTTATTATGAAGTACATATTATTATGTATATATATATGTATATACATATTATTGTGTGTTTCTTCAGTTACTCCGTGATCATGGCGTGTGCAACTGCGCCGAAATATCGGGGACTCGACAACCAATCAAATCATGGTAAAACCCCGTTCTTCGTAATATTTACAGTGTTAATGACCATGAAAGTTTAAAAAAAAACAAATAATCCTTCCCAGGAACTCAAAGTGTAACCTTAAATACCAATTCCATTCCACAGCTTTGCCCGCGCTTTTTCCATGGGAATGAGCCTTATTCCCGCGGTAAAAAGTAGCCTACGTCCTTCCTAGGGTCTTAAACTATCTCCATTCCAAATTTCATCAAAACCGGTTTAGCCGACGTGAACATACACATATATATGAACATACATACGTACACACAAACAAACAAACAAACAAGCATACACATTTTCGCATTTATAAATTAGTAGGGATGAAATTATTTATTCACAAATCCGAGTATACAATGTTGGATAATATTATATGGATGTATTTACAAAAAGTAAGTCCCTATTTGAGTATGTTTATACTTTGTCTAGTTTTTAAATGTAACTTTATTTGTGCTAAATAGTTGGTGTGAATGTAAGATTTTTTTTTAATGATATCTTAGGTATTTCTTGTTAATTTAATTATGTTACCAGTGTGCATTTAATCCAAGTTTGTCTGTGGTGCTTAAAACTATGAACATTAGAGTTCCTGTAAAGTTTTAATTGGTTTTTGTTAAGTAATCACAGCTGTCTTTAGAGAGTTTGTGTTGTCTTTAAGAAGTTAGTTTTCGAGATCTTGGGTGTTTTAATTATTCTAGTGTCTTATGAACTTTGTTTCTACTCCAATAGAAATAAATAAGTTTTTAGTAAAAATTTCATTTTTATGACAAGCTTTTTTGCTGACTGTCCTGTATACAAAATTTCAGCTCCATCGGACACTGGGAAGTGGGTCAAGTTAAGCTTGCAAGATTTGTCCCCCACTAACTGACTAACTAATCAGTTTTTAGTAAAAATTTAATTTTTATGACAAGCTTTTTTGCTGACTATGCTTTAACATTGTATTGTCATCTGAACCAAACCTGTATACGAAATTTCAGCTCCATCGGACACTGGGAAGTGGGTCAAATTAAGTTTGCAAGATTTGTCCCCCACTAACTAACAAACTAACATGGCAAGTTAATAAAAAGCTTTTAATAAAAAATAAAACCGCCTTCAAAAAAACCACATCAAAAAAGTAAGAAATAATTCCTCACCAAATAAATAACGTAAGTACTTTGAAGTCGGGCGTGAAACATGTACAATTTTTTTGTTGTCTTTGTTAAAACCCGCCCGACTTCAAAGTACTTACGCTATTTATTTGGTAAGGAATTATTTCTTACTTTTTAACCGACTTCTAAATCAAAAAGGAGGAGGTTCTCTATTCGTCTGTATGTATGTTTTTTTTTTTTTTTTTTTTTTTTATGTATGTCCACCGATTACTCGAAGACGGCTGAACCGATTGAAATGGTTCAAACGTTATTACGTCAGGTTAGTTTCCAAGTTGGTCCCATTTTTTGAAATTTTGAAATCGGTTCAGTAGTTTTCAGGAAATCTTGAAAATACTGTCGTTTTCGTTACCACTTTATGTGAATTTAATACGTATCTTTAGGCATAACTCCTTTGTTTATAAACCGATTTAGATGATTCTTGTTTTGTTAAAAAGGGGATACCTCAAGGTATTTTAACCGACTTCGAAAAAGGAGGTTTTGAGTTTGATCACACACCTATTTACCAGAAAACACGTAAATTGCCTGCACGATGCACTAAAAAGAGTGAAATAAAAATTATTTTTATAAAAAAATAAAACCGCCTTCTAAAAAACCACATCAAAAAAGTAAGAAATAATTCGTCACCAAATAAATAACGTAAGTACTTTAAAGTCGGGCGGGTTTTAACAAAAACAACAAAAAATTGTACATGTTTCACGCCCGACTTCAAAGTACTTACGTTATTTATTTGGTGACGAATTATTTCTTACTTTTTTGATGTGGTTTTTTAGAAGGCGGTTTTATTTTTTGATGTGGTTTTTTTGAAGGCGGTTTTATTTTTTTATAAAAATAATTTTTATTTCACTCTTTTTAGTGCATCGTGCAGGCAATTTACGTGTTTTCTGGTAAATAGGTATGTGATCAAACTGAAAACCTCCTTTTTCGAAGTCGGTTAAAATACCTTGAGGTATCTTCTTTTTAACAAAACAAGAATCATCTAAATCGGTTCATAAATAAAGGAGTTATGCCTAAAGATACGTATTAGATTCACATTAAGTGGTAACGAAAACGACAGTATTTTCAAGATTTCCTGAAAACTGCTGAACGGATTTCAAAATTTCAAAAAATGGGACCAACTTGGAAACCAACCTGATGTAATAACGTTTGAACCATTTCAATCGGTTCAGCCGTCTTCGAGTAATCGGTGGACATACACAAAAAAAAAAAAAGAGAAAAAACATACATACAGACGAATAGAGAACCTCCTCCTTTTTGATTTAGAAGTCGGTTAAAAAAAACATACATACAGACGAATAGAGAACCTCCTCCTTTTTGATTTAGAAGTCGGTTAAAAGGCTTGTAAAGAGGAAACAAATACATAATAAATGTGAAAGTGTGTTTGTATGTTTGTCCGTTCTTCACGCCAAAACGGAGCAACGGATCAAGGTATGGGGATAGTTTTGGAGATAGAGAGTGACATAAGATACTTTTGGGATAACGTTGTCAGACCACGTGGGCGAATGCCGCTGGCGTAAGAGTAATAAGTTACAAATGACTTTATTAATAATGCAATTTTTTTGTATTTATTATTGTTAAATAAATATTAGAAAAAGTCCCACGTAACTCGGCCGGGAATTGAACCCAGGACTTTTCACTGTCCGAGGAAATGCTCTGATCATTGAGCTAAGGACTCCGTAGCTATTTAAGAGATTGGTCTATATTTTTCTAAATTTTCATTTTCCATAGAAATAAGTAACAAAAATAGCATTGTCAATACAACAAACGCAACAAAGTAAAAAATAATATTTGTAGCTAGGTAACTATTTAGTAATCTGTGTAGCTAGTTTTTGATTTACGAACAAAATATTTGTTTACTTACAATCTTTAGATGAAGGATCACGAACTAAATCAATACTTTTTATCGTGATTCTCTTCGATTGCCATTACAAAAAAATTATAAGTAGGTAAGTACCTATACCGTTCCGAATTATTTTTGGTTTCGAAATCGTTTCTAGTTTCTCGTTCCAAATGAGTTTGACCGTACCCACGGTCGTACTTCCAACGACATTCACCGAACTACATCGATTTTCAATAGCTATATAAAGCAGTGTAAGCATTTCATAATTCAAGAGCCATATTGTTCATCCGTCTTCATAATAAATTCAGTGACCGATTCAAATTGAATCTTATCCACCTGGGGGCAATAAGTTGAGTCCATTTATAGGTAGGCAAGTTACATGATTGATTTAGCTTATAAGTAAAAAAATACTTATTACTCATTATTATTATGACTAATTATCGGGCGATGTTGGTCAGCGCGCTCGGCGGATCGTTGAGGATAAGCAACCTTCGCAATGGTCGATCACGAGATCATCTCATGTCAGCCGAACGTCGCCCACTGCTGGGCATAGGCATCCCCCAAGGATCTACACAACGATCGGTCCTGCTTGGCCCGCATCCAACGGCTTCCCGCGACCTTGACTAGATCGTCGGTCCATCTTGTAGGGGGCCTGCCCACGGAGCGTCTCGTCCAGTACGCGGTAGCCATTAGAGAACCTTTCCGCCCCAACAGCCAGTCGTCGTCACACAAAGAAAGTAGAATTATCAAAATTACATATATGTTTTAATAGTAATTCAAATTCTTTATTCTGATAACAAAGATCCATATGTGTTTAGTAAAAAGTGCCTCATAATCTATGTTAGTATTCCATAACTAACTTAAATGTCGCCGCCTGACTCAAATGCCACATAATCGAGCAGACATCTTGCCTGCTAGGAAGAATCTTTAAGCAATAACGTTTAACCTCTGCTGAAAAAAGAGGGGTGTTATGAGTTTGTCGTTTCCGTGTCGGTCTGTGGCACCGTAGCTCTTCGAAGCATGTTTGATTCTCAGTTCAATCACAGCGAAACGGTAAATCAGATTTGGGTGACGTAACTCTGGACACGTGGTTGGCTACTTCAATGACCGTGGCAATGACAATAACTTTTACGACATATTTCATTGGTCAGCATTGAAACGACGTTGACAAGCATTGTGACTTAAATCAGTGACAGTGCGACAACGATTTCTGTTCCGGTGATAATCTTTGGAACTAAAACAGTTTTCATACGACAGTCTATTTAACCGACTTCTAAATCAAAAAGGAGGAGGTTCTCTATTCGTCTGTATGCATGTTTTTTTTTTTTTTTTTTTTTTTTTTTGTGTATGTCCACCGATTACTCGAAGACGGCTGAACCGATTGAAATGGTTCAAACGTTATTACATCAGGTTAGTTTCCAAGTTGGTCCCATTTTTTGAAATTTTGAAATCGGTTCAGTAGTTTTCAGGAAATCTTGAAAATACTGTCGTTTTCGTTAATACTTTATGTGAATTTAATACGTATCTTTGGGCATAACTCCTTTGTTTATAAACCGATTTAGATGATTCTTGTTTTGTTAAAAAGGGGATACCTCAAGGTATTTTAACCGACTTCGAAAAAGGAGGTTTTGAGTTTGATCACATACCTATTTACCAGAAAACACGTAAATTGCCTGCACGATGCACTAAAAACAGTGAAATAAAAATTATTTTTATAAAAAAATAAAACCGCCTTCTAAAAAACCACATCAAAAAAGTAAGAAATAATTCCTCACCAAATAAATAACGTAAGTACTTTGAAGTCGGGCGTGAAACATGTACAATTTTTTGTTGTTTTTGTTAAAACCCGCCCGACTTCAAAGTACTTACGTTATTTATTTGGTGAGGAATTATTTCTTACTTTTTTGATGTGGTTTTTTAGAAGGCGGTTTTATTTTTTTATAAAAATAATTTGACAGCTAATTTCGTATTGCAAGTCGTTCCTATGTCACGGATGTCACCGGATCAGTACCGTTACCATGAGTTTACATCGATCCTACTCGCTAGCGACGACGTAAAAAATTTGTATGGAAAATTGCACAGCGCCTCTAGCGGTCACTTGCAGAACTAAAATCGGTAACATGAGTTCACTTAGTAAAATACCTATCGAAATGTTTTCGCTAACGACTAACGTTTTTCGCAGTTTCTATAGAAATCGGCACCATGAGTTACAAAGTTGACGGATGCCGTCGAGAAATACTATTTCGACAGTAGTAAAGTAGCTCACTAGCATAATGAAGCGTGAATGCGTAGTCAGTCAAAATTATTATTTCATTTACAATTAATTTCTGCACTATATCGTGTCAATGATGTCCGGTAGGAATTATTTAGCATAGAATATGTTAGCGTCGGTTGCATATGAAGACGAACGACGCGATCAAGAAGAGATTTCCAAGCGAACATGATTGCGAAAGAGACTTGGAGCTGATGCACTTTGCAAATCAATGAAAATAATAGACTCGACTCAATAAGGAAGCTTTTGAATATTTGTTCAAATATTGCGATTGGCTGGTTGGCATTTTGTAATTCTTCGGACAAACAGAACAGAATCCTTTTATGAATAACAAGCGGCCGCCCGCGGTTTCACCCGCGTGGTTCCCGTTCCCGCGGGAATATCGTTATAAAAGTATCATATGGGTTATTCGAGCCTATAATCTATCTTTTTTGCAAATTTCATCCAGATCCGTTCAGTAGTTTTCGTGTGAAAGAGTAAATAACATCCATCCATACTCACAAACTTTCGCATTTATAATAATAAATTGGATCGTACAACTGTACTTAGTTATGGAATGGATAAGTTATGAAATAAGCTTATCTCAGATGGCATGGTGCCACTGGTGCCAGCCTAGCTTGTTCCCTTGCTTGGAAAAGATGTATATAATAATTATGAAGATTTAACAAAATAAAACAATATTTAATTGTATTATTTATTTTTATTTACAATTCTTACTCTAAAATTACAAAACATAGTACAAGGAGAAAATGTTTGATGCTAGTGGGACCTAAAAGTGGTTCAATTCACTTTTTTCAAGTTTTTGTTAGTCCTAATGTCTTTCAATATGGACCCACCCTTTGGTCTATATTAAACACTAGCCAATTTTTGGTCCAATTTTAATTGGCCAGAAGGAATTGGAATATTTATTCCAATTCCTTTACGGCTACGTTCCACTATTCGTCTGTTGCTAACTGAACCCGCACAGCCACTAGAAACATAAGTAATTAAACCTCCTGGTGAAGCGCCAACCTCAAATTTGAGTGTTCTTATGTTTGTATGTTCTAAATAAAACTTTTTGGTTGCTCGGCTAACTTGGCTTCTGTATGCTTATTGCAGTCTCATCTATAATGGCTCTTGTAGAGGGATAATATTTTTTTTAACTGTCTAGCATATAAAATTTACTTAACTTCGGCTAGGCCAAATGTCGAACAAGCTCTAAATGTCACATAAAAAAAATATCTATGCAACTATAATATTAAACACTTCAGTCTTACTTACAACAAATATTTTTTCTAGTTCGAAATCTATAGTGTTTCTTCTTAGTTTAATTAACAACAGCTAAAGAGCTGCTTTATTCATTTATTTACATATTTAGTACACACAAACATAAAAGCAAAATAGAAAAGAAAGAAATAGAAAAAGTACAGGGGCACGGCTTATTTCAAATTAAAATTTCTACCAGCCGGCCTGTAAAAGGAAATTATCACCATGAGAGCCTTTATGTAATGATTATATGTAGTATAAATAAGTGATAAAACTAGGGTCGTAAACTAGGAGTAGAAATGGATCTTCTACTGATATAAGCCGATCACTACTCCAACGATATTCTATATTATTCACCAAAAACTGTACTTAAAATTAACGACAATTTAGCAGCTTTTTCTAACACTGTAAAATATTGAACTGTCTCATCATCTGCAAGTAATAGTTCAGTTGAGAATAATCTTAATACATTGGAAGTTTGAATGCCACAAGTTTTACATTCTTGAAAAGGTTCAAGCCTTGGAGTTATTTGTATTGCACTCGATCGATCACATTCTCTTGAGATACATGAATCAAAGTCGAGGTCCACACTGCTAACACTATTTCAAGTGACACTATGTCCGATGGCCTTTCAAAAAGTTGTTTTTCTTCTTGAGGTTACAAGCTTCTAATCTAACTTTTCTTGCTTTTGCCTCCTCTGAAACTGGTTGCATGTTCCATGGAAACATTGTAGGTACAGCACCTTTTTTGAGGCATCTATGCTGATTTTCAACTCCTGGAACAAACAAGAATGTTATTACAATACTTTACCAAGTAAACTAGTAGGCCAACATTACTATTGATGTTTCTTTTTAATGTGCGTATGAACCATTTTTGACCACAGAAATAAAATAAATTTATTGAGGAACTGCTTACCTGTGTATTTACTGCCTTTTTCAGATAATCACACAATCAACAAAATGTTTTCGACATTACTTCTAACAATTTTTTGGTGTTATATTTGCCCGGCGGATAGCTTTTAACCATGGGCGACGAATTTTATTATCTTTTGGGATGCAATATACACCAATTTCACAGCATTTTGGTACAATACAGCGCGTCATTTTAATTACTTTCTAATGATATGAACGAAGAAAAGAAAATCAAAATGTTTGGGAACAAAACAAGTTTGACAGTCAGTATGAATAATGAGCAAAACGACCAATTTAAAAAACACTTAAACTTAACGTAGAAGCGCTGCTAGGTGACGCTTGCAATTGGCAGGGTTACCGATACGTTTTCTGTTATCTACCTTCATCATCATCATTTCAGCCGTACGACGCCCACTGCTGGGCATAGGCCTCCCCCAAGGATCTCCACAACGATCGGTCCTGCGCTGCCCGCATCCAGCGGCTTCCCGCGACCTTGACCAGATCGTCGGTCCACCTTGTAGGGGGCCTGCCCACGGAACGTCGTCCGGTTCGCGGTCGCCATTCGAGAACCTTTCCGCCCCAACGGCCATCGGTTCTCCGCGCTATGTGTCCCGCCCACTGCCACTTCAACTGAGCAATCCTTCGAGCGATGTCGGTCGTTTTAGTTCTCCTGCGGATCTCATCATTTCTGATTCGATCGAGCAGGGAAACACCAAGCATCGCTCTCTCCATTGCTCTCTGGGTAACCTTGAGCCTTCTTATGAGACCCATAGTAAAAGACCACGTCTCGCTTCCATAAGTCATAACTGGCAACACACACTGGTCAAAGACCTTAGTCTTGAGACATTGAGGAATTTTGGACGCAAATATATGCCGGAGCTTCCCAAACGCTGCCCATCCGAGCTGGATTCGACGAGAGATCTCTTTCTCGAAGTTGGACTTACCTAATTGGATTGTCTGTCCTAGGTAGACATAGTGGTCAACAACTTCGAGTGTAATGTTCCCAACATTAACTGGAGCGGATGCAACATGGGCATTGGACATGATTTTCGTCTTATCCATGTTCATCTTCAGACCCACTCTTTGGGAAGCATTGCTGAGATCTTCGAGCATTGTGTTCAGGTCTTCCAAAGTCTCAGCCATGAGAACTACATCATCGGCAAACCGCAGGTGTGTTAGGTACTCGCCATTGATGTTAATGCCGAATCCTTTCCAGTCCAGTAGCTTAAAAATATCCTCCAACGCAGCTGTGAACAGTTTGGGAGAAATGACGTCTCCCTGTCTCACACCTCGCTGTAGTTGGATAGGATTAGAGCTCTGGTTCTGTAATCGGACCGACATGGTGGCGTTTTGGTATAAGTACCTCAGCACCTCGATGTACCTGTAGTCTATTTGGCACCTCTGGAGAGACTGCAGCACTGCCCAGGTCTCGATCGAATCAAAGGCTTTCTCATAGTCCACGAACGCCAAGCATAGTGGCAAGTTATACTCTTCGGTCTTCTGTATAACTTGCCGCAGCGTATGAATGTGGTCTATGGTACTATAACCTTTTCGGAACCCGGCTTGTTCGGGAGGTTGGAAGTCGTCGAACCTGCGAGCGAGACGATTCGTAATGACTCTCGAAAACAACTTGTAGATATGGCTCAGAAGCGAGATGGGTCGGTAATTCTTCAGGAGAGTCTTATCACCCTTCTTGAAGAACAGCATCACATCGCTTCTGCCCCATGCCTTTGGCGTTTTGCCCTCGAGGATGACAGAGTTGAAGAGCTTCTGGAGGACCTTAAGTATCGGCTTACCGCCCGCTCTCAGAAGTTCTGTTGTGATTCCGTCATCGCCCGCCGCCTTGTTGTTTTTGAGCTGCTTGAGAGCCATTCTAATCTCGTACAGGCTGACGTCCGGGATATCTTCGGTATAGTGTCGGGTAAGTTTGGCTCTAGGTTCTGTAGCCTTACTTTCAACAGGTGTTTGTGTGGAATATAGCTGTCCATAGAAACTCTCAATCTCCCTCAGGATTTCAGGTGTTGATGAAATGATACTACCGTCCTCAGCTTGCAGCCTCGTCAGTTGACTTTGCCCTATAGCCAGATCTCTAGCGAACACTTTGGAGCCTTTGTTCCGCTCAATGGCCTCTTTAATACGCTCGGTATTAAATTGGCGAAGGTCGCTTGTCAAGGACTTGGAGATCTGCCTATTTAGCTGTCGATAACGAAGGGCATCCGCTGAGTTCTGTAGTTTCATTTCGTTTCTCTGATCCATGAGTCGGATACTATGGCTGGAGAGTTTCTTTAATTTAGGACGGTGGGTTTTGTAGTGCTTGGACCCTACCGTGCGGACAGTGTCCACCACCATGTTGTATAGATCGTCCATATCGATGCTGTTCTCAAGGGCTTCGAAGCGGTTTTGGAGCTCGAGCTGAAAGCACTCGGGGTTTTGAATTTGAGCCGGTATTGGTCGGAGCGTAGATTTTATTAGTCGAGATCTTTCCAGCTTGACGTTGATATTCAATGTGCCTCTAAGCATGCGGTGATCGCTTCCCGTCTTTACGGCGTTGATCACAACGACATCATTGAATATTTGCTTCCTCGTTGACATAATAAAATCTATCTCGTTTTTGACTTTACCGTCCGGACTAATCCAGGTCCATTTGCGGCTTACGGGCTTCTTAAAGAAGGAGTTCATCATGTAGAGGTTCTCCCTCTCCATGAAGTCTGCCAGCATCTGGCCCCTTTCGTTCCGTTGCCCAAATCCAAATTGCCCCACTCTCAACTCATCACCGCAACGTTGCCCCAACTTAGCATTAAAATCCCCCATCACAACCGTGTAGTGGGTTTTGTAGCTATGCATGGCTTTAGAGATCTCCTCATACATAGCCTCCACTTCGACATCGTCGTGTTTCGAGGTCGGAGCGTAGACCTGAATGACATTCAGCGAATATCGTTCCGATATTCTGAGTATTAGGTACGCTACCCTGCTCGAAACACTTCCGATGGTGATCACGTTGTTGACAAGGGATTTATGGACGATGAACCCGACACCACCTTGGGACTGTTGGTCGCCCTCCCGGTGGTATAGTAAGTTACCGGATTGAAGGGTAATCGAGTCCTCCCCCTCTCTTCGGACTTCAGATAACCCAATAATATCCCAATGCAACTTACTAATTGCCTCTTCCAACTCTATAAGCTTCGCGTCGAGCCTCAACGTGCGCGTGTTGTAGGTTGCCAGGTCAAGTCGTCGGTGTTGGTAGCCGGAACCTACCCGGGGATTCTTAGCACCCCCTGCCCCGCCGTTACCATAGCCGCTACCGTAGCTAGGAATAGCGGGGCCGCCGGGGACTGGGGGCCGATTTTTAGTGTGTGTATCCATTTTTACGGGGGGGGGGTTTGCCATAATCGCCACGCTTGGCAGGCGGGTTGGCGATCGCAGTATAGCCTGTTGAAGCCTGGAGACGCTGCTGCCCATCTCCTTTGGCAGTTTTCCCTCTGTCGGCTCTTACGACACCCACGGGAAGAGAGGGGGTAGTGCTATTCTTTTTATGTGCCGGCACTACACGGCACCTTACTCTGTCTTTATTAGTGCGCTAGAAAGAAGCAGCATAATATGTGTGAAGTTAGTCATGATAGTTTTGTGTGCCAACATAACGACTCAAAACCGCTATCGAGAAACGAGTTGTCGCTAGCGAGTCCACTCGACTCATGGTACGACTAATATTGAAAACTATTCGATACGTGATTAAGCGATAGCGACTGTAGTAAACGAATGTGACTTTTCGACAGCAACTCATGGTAACGCTACAGACAGGATTGTGGGACTATAGGGTTGCGTGTCGTGTGCGTCGTTATGTCTTTACGGCAATACGAAGTCAAACGTCAAGACGCAAACGTGATCAAGACGCGCTGCATATAATTACGGCGATCGGCCCGCAGGATGCGGTATCTATTGATGGTTTATCTGTGTTTGATACAGAGATTCTGGTCTGGAATAACACATTCTTTGAGTCTGCTGTTGTATTTTTATTGCCGCTAAAGATTCCATGTCACCGTTTCATTTTGTCTGGTAGACAATGCCTTTTAGCGTTAAGTCCGCCATTTGCTTGTAATGCAATACTCTTAAATAAATAAATTAAGCTGATTTTATCACGGGAATCTATTTCATTGCCACGGAAAAACATCAGGTAGTTCTGGCGGGTAAAGCCGCGGCCGGATAGCTAGAGTAACGTAAAATCTTTGCACCCAGTCTCTTGGCCTATACCCGTCTTGTCGAACGAAATCTCTGCTCTTAGTTTTTTTGTTAAGAATGAAGTCAGTAATGGGCCGAAAACTGTGGGTTGAATTCCGCGGCACGAATTACTACCAGTTTATTGAGCAGGCCGAAATGGGAATTCTGGGAGGTATTTGAATAATGACAGACGAATCGATTTTGTAGGACCGGGATTTTTAGGTAGGAGGTATGAATTGAAAATGAGATGGAAAAGAGTAGGTATAATTTATAAGGTAATATAAGGTATAAAAAATACTTTTTTAGGACATAATAAATAAATAAGTACTTAAATATAAATATTGGACACCATCTCATTGGTCCAATATTAAACTATAGTATTTTGAGCACTACTGTTATGGAAATTGGAAACAGCGACGGGTAACAACATACACCCGGACCCGAGAACATATTGAAAAGTTCGTTTTCAATATTTACCCGTCCGTGAGTAAATCGAACCCGGGACCTCTAGAGATAGCAGCGCCTTAGGAACCGGTGCGTACATCACTCGGCCACGGAAGTCGTCTCTATGACCAGAATTGATTACCTACTAATATTATAAAAAGGAAGATAAGATTTTCTGTTTGTATGTATAGTCCGTTCGGTTAGATAGTGTCGGTACCCGCATGGCATTGTGGCTCTTGCTATAAAATCCTTACTAATGCAGATATAACTAATACGCTAATACACACAAGTTGGGTACCAAAGTCAATTAATTATGAAAATTTGGATATTTTTATATAAAAGGAATTTAAGTAAGTGATTTACAAATAAAAGGGCGACACTATCTAAGCGAATGGACTATATGTCTGTAATGAATAAACTCGAAAAATACCTCACCGATTTTAAAAATCCTTTTGCTTATAGAAAGCTACTGGTTGGGTGTATGTAGTAATAACCGTTTCCTATTACCATAAGTCTGGCTACACACGTACCACAACCACAACCACAACACGTGGTTTGGCGCATTTGATATTGGAAATTAATAGTACAATTCACACGTACCACATTTTGCCGTCATTATCGACCGCGTGAGTCAACGCAACCACCAGCGACGACGCTGCGAACTAGCGGCCGGCCACATTGCATACGACGTAACTACATCACACACAACTACTAGCGACAACACAATCACATCAACATTTTGTCGCACAACCACAATGCAACTGCAAAAAGCTGCATCGACACTATTCACACGTACAGTCAGCGTCAAATTGATATAAGCGTCTAGAGTAGTCAAAAAGATCTGAAAAACATAAACGCAATTTGATCTAAGCAGTTCAAATCATCATAATTGTTGTAAGCGCGCAACGTGTTCAAAATTCAAAATATCTTGTTAGGTACTCATTCTTTCATAATCTATATTAATATTATAAAGAGGAAAAATTGATTGTTTGTTTGCATCGAATAGGCTCCGAAACTACTGGACCGATTTAGAAAATTCTTTGACCATTAGAAAGCTACATTAATCCCGAGAGTGACATAGGCTATATTTTATTCCGATATAGCCACGGGAACGGGTACCACGCAGGTGAAACCGCGAGGATCCGCTAGTTATTTATATGAGCAGTCAGAGTGTGCAAAATATCTAAGCAAACAAAGCTCTCAAAGTTATCTGTGCATGATGTTGTTGTACATTAAGCACAGATAACTTTGAAAGCTTTGTTGACTGTACCAAATTTTGTCGCTGCGACGTGGTGTGGTCACTTGTGGTACGTGCGGGTCGACACTTATATGAACTCGCCGCACTCGGTTGACGCCAATAGCCGTCACTTGTTTCTTCTAACGTTTGTGGCTGTCGCGTGTGGCCATGGCCCGCTATTATTTCTCGGCTGCTTGCAGTGCAACGAGTGAGATAGAAGATGGCTTTGGTGTGGCTCGTATGCGCAGCGACACGGTACCTTATGCTAATATTAGACGGTTAAACCAAATTGATTCACTTTGGTTGAAAAGCTAAGAAATACAGGCGCACATTGACATTGAATGATTCACTTTTACGTTTACATTGTTCAATTTGGTTGCTTCATCCGAATTGAAAGGCAAAAGTGAACCGTGTATTTCCGCCATAACAAATGTATTCAATCTACATAATTTGGAATGGGAGCTATGTATGTGATTCTTATTATTCATCTTAACTACACATAAACATGAACCGGAACTCGAATTAATGACCTCCTTGCACAAAAGTTGAATTGCTTTACCACTCTACCTTGGCGGTGATGAAGTGTATACAAACGTTGTATACAAAAAATTATTTTTATAAAAAAATAAAACCGCCTTCAAAAAAACCACATCAAAAAAGTAAGAAATAATTCCTCACCAAATAAATAACGTAAGTACTTTGAAGTCGGGCGTGAAACATGTACAATTTTTTTGTTGTTTTCGTTAAAACCCGCCCGACTTCAAAGTACTTACGTTATTTATTTGGTGAGGAATTATTTCTTACTTTTTTGATGTGGTTTTTTTGAAGGCGGTTTTATTTTTTTATAAAAATAATTTTTATTTCACTCTTTTTAGTGCATCGTGCAGGCAATTTACGTGTTTTCTAGTAAATAGGTATGTGATCAAACTCATAACCTCCTTTTTCGAAGTCGGTTAAAATACCTTGAGGTATCCCCTTTTTAACAAAACAAGAATGATCTAAATCGGTTTATAAACAAAGGAGTTATGCCTACAGATACGTATTAAATTCACATAAAGTGGTAACGAAAACGACAGTATTTTCAAGATTTCCCGAAAATTACTGAAGCGATTTCAAAATTTCAAAAAATGGGACCAACTTGGAAACCAACTTGATGTAATAACGTTTGAACCATTTCAATCGGTTCAGCCGTCTTCGAGTAATCGGTGGACATACATAAAAAAAAAAAAAAAAAAAAACATACATACAGACGAATAGAGAACCTCCTCCTTTTTGATTTAGAAGTCGGTTAAAAAACCGATACATCGGCATCGTCTGGAAAGTAAGAAATCTTTTTCTGTAGAAACACAATTTTTCATACATAGACCCTTTTTTATAGCAGATTGTGTGCTGTATAAGTTTGATCAGAAAGTCAACTATGATTTCAATAATAAATCTATCTACATACAACGTGTTAATAAAAATAAGCGCAATACCTCTTTAGGTGGTGATTGTGCTGATGAACATGAACAATTTTTACTATGGGGCCAAATCTGCAACTTAACAAAAAAAATCAGCTGTTCCATACATTCTGGTCCATATATTCCTGGTATTCAATTTGTATGAAACAGCAGTTTTTTTTTTTATTGAGCTCGCTGGTTTCCCCGTAATACGACGTACTGACTGTACGAATGCTCGCTGTGTAACATGTTACATTACACCTCGTAACGTTGGTCAGTACCCACCTTAAGTGCTCCTTTACACTGCCATGCCAATCGCTTGCGTTACTGACTGATTGACCGACAACGCACAGCCGAAACTACTGGGCGCAAGAGGCTGAAATTTGGCATGGGAGTGTAAAGAAGCACTAAGAGAGGATTTTTGGAAATTCTCCCTCTAAGGGGGAAAAAGGGGGTCCACGCAGATGAAGTCGCGACGGGAGCGCTAGTATTTTGTAATGCAACATGAGGAGCCAGTGGCGCATTGGCTAGCGCGCTCAGCTAGCGATCGTTGAAGTTAAGCAACTTTCGCAATGGTCGGTCACGGGATGGGTGACCAAAAACCTTCATCTCTAGCTGCTCCATGCTTCAGAAGGCACTAAAGGCTGAGACCCTTAACTCCTTCAAGTCCCAGGTTAAGGAGTTCTTCCTATCCCAACTATTCCATGAGTCCTTCCCTTGAAAGTTCGTGCTTTGTTTGGTTCTCGGTTTCTGCTACTATAGTAGCATAGCACTTTCTTTGATCTTGCTGTACAGTATAATAATATGTATTGTATCAAAAGTATATTTATGTATTTTATTGTATTAAATTATATTTTTATATTTATTTATTATTATGTATTGATTATGTATGTAAGTATTGATAATAGGTCTTTACCTATGAAATTGCCGTTTTGTATGAAGATTTCTGTAATTATTTTTTTTCCATACTAACGTTTTTGTTATTATTTAACGCCTAATATTATGTAAATTTACAAAATTTTACACACGTATTTATGGATATTTTAACTACTAAATGACACATTCGTTAAGAGAAAAAAATTTTTTTTTCACTAAGTTACAACTAATAAAGTACGAAATTCTGGAAACAAAAATAGTCGTAACTTTCGGAATAAGTTTTTTCTATGTAAGTAATCAAATATCGTGGTTATTAAATTATCAAAAGTTGCTCGATACGGTCTTAATGTAACGCAATATTAAAGAAATTATATATTTCTAATATTATAAAAGTTGTTAAGTTATATGTACAAAAGAAAAAAACGGCAATTTCATATGTAAAGACCTATTATATCATAGTAGTTAGGTAAGTATCTATTTTTTTTTAAGAAATTTATTTTCCCATAGTTATTGCGCACAATCTGCCCTTATTATCTTCTTCAAACTCTGTAGAATATGGGTTGCCTGGAAGAAATCGCTGTTAAGCGATAAGGCCGCCCCTTTGTTCACAATTTTTTATGTTACTGTATTTCTTGTATGTTTGTTGTTTCTGTTTTTGTGTGCAAATAAAGAATTAATCAATCAATCAATCAATCAAATCAAAATTAAAAATGTCGCACATTGTGGCAAGAGTCGTGCGGCATAGCAACACCTTGTGTCATGTGGTTGACGGTCGCAGCTTGTATCGAAACACGATGGATTCCATGCGATATTATTGACATAGGCTGCCGCATGCCGCATGCCAAAAATGTTGGATATGTAGCTGTTCAACAAGATGACGTACGCTACAATATGTAGCATAGCATGCGGCAATGTTGCTTCGGCGTAAATGAGCTTTAAAACCGTTGGTGAAAAAAGGTGAGAGAACCGCCTACGCCTTAGAGAAATGAAATATTATTTTACTTCAATTGAAAGTTGACCTTCTGTGCCAGATTTTGCCTTGTCATCCTTAAGGAAGATTCATATACAGTTGGACCTCTAAAGGTCACTCGACCGTTTTTCAGTATTAACGGATTTTGGCTATGAGTAATGGTTTTCTTATTTTTTTATTACTCTCCAAAACTTTTATAAACAAAATGTATTTTTTTGGATTATAGCTAGGATTCAAGTTTGATAGAAGGTTGAGTTGGTAATTTTATACTCTGCTGTTAAATATAATTATATTGAACTTTAAGAAAACTTGTGGTAGAAACGAAACACCAGTCCCACAAGTAGATTTCGAACGGGATTCAAACACACAGACACGAAACAAGCACAAATGTTTATCACACGTTTGTTCCGGTTGGGGATCGAACTTACGACCCTCAACTTAGGAGATATGCTCAGTACCACTGCGCCAACGGGCCTGTCAAATATAATTATATAGCTACTAGCTTTCTGCCCGCGTCTTCGAATGCGTGGACAACACGTCTATATCCCCCGAGAATGTGATATTTTTCCGGGATAAAAAGTAGCCTATGTTCCTCTCCAGGCTTCAAAGTATCTTTGTCCCAAATTTCAGCCAAATCCGTTCAGCCTTTTTGGCGTGATTGAGTAACAAACATCCAAACATCCAAACATCCAAACATCTAAACATTCACATTTGTAATATTAGTAGGAAGTAGGACTAGCTTTATGCCCGCGTCTTCGCATGCGTGGACTACACGTCTATATCCCCCGAGAATGTGATATTTTTCCGGGATAAAAAGTAGCCTATGTTCCTCTCCAGGCTTCAAAGTATCTGTGTCCCAAATTTCAGCCAAATCCGTTCAGCCGTTTTGGCGTGATTGAGTAACAAACATTCAAACATCCAATGTCTAAACATCCAAACATCTAAACTTTCACATTTGTAATATTAGTAAGATTAATTATTTGACATTACCTACGTTATGTGACGAGCTACATTGCCTTGAAATAAAATTTAACTGAGTTTTTAATTGAACTTTTCAAATTTCAAGGTTAAAACCAGTAACAATAAAAATAAAAAACAAGTGACAAACGTTGATAAAGAGATTTCAAGTCGTACAAGAACTCATTTGCTCAAGGATTTAGTTTTTATTGCTGAATATATTGCAGCCTCCGAGAGCAGTGAATTAAGTAGTGTTGTGCTGAACAAATAAGTTTATAGTAAAAATTTCATTATTATGACAAGCTTTTTTGCTGACTGTACTTTAATATTGTATTGCCATCTGAACCAAACCTGTATACAAAATTTGTACCCCACTACCTAACATGGCAAGTAAATAAAAAGCTTGTAAAATAAAAGTAAATTAAAATAATAATTTATTCAATTTCCAATTACACAGTTTACAAGTTTTGTAATTGAGTAAGACGGACATGACGAATCTATAAGGGTTCCGTTTCTTGTCATTCGGCTATGGAGCCCTAAAGTTGAAGAAATGAGATATTCCTTATAATGCACCCATTAATTTTTATTATCGCACCTTTTTGAGGTAATCTATTTTGATAGAGCACCTTAAAAGTGCGCAATGAGGAATGGTTTGGGTGTGCTTAAACATGGGTGCGCTATTAGGAATAACTTGAAATAAATTTTACGTTACGACGGAAATATTTTGAATGTTTCCGTGTTTCTAGCATAAGGGTGTCGAGTGTGACAGTCAATTCACTAGGTACTGTAGGAAACTGCGTCTAATCAAAGAAAAACTTGAAAAATCTATATTTGGTGACGACCACCATCGACCAAGCGAACTACTACTTCGCGTTAGTGTATATATTCTTTGCTACTACAACTGTTCGCGCCGCGCTGCGAGCAGTCGTTGTCATTGTCAAGGTCACGAGACAATGCGCTCGGCCGGCCGGTGTAGGATCGCCAGTTGGCCGTAAGCAGCCGCGAGACAAGTTCGTGTGTTTCTGTAGCGACGTGCCGCGCAAGTTACCTACCCATATTGGGACCGAGATTCGTTTTGCACCTACTAGGGCTCCGGTCGGGGTACGGACGTGTAACCCGTGTGTGTTCGCTTTGAAAAGCGCCGGGAAAGTTTTAGCTGTCTATTAGGGCATTGTGTAGTTTTAAGAGTGTTAGCTGTAAGAGTATCCCATCGGGGGTTGTGTGGAGATCGTTTTGCCAGGGCGCGCGCGCGCCGGCGAGACAACGTCAGCCCCCCTGGATTACGGACACTATTTTCTAGTAAGGTAGGATTAGTTTAATTTACTTAATTTTGCATGGGAAACCTTCGTTTCAATAAACTGTGGAACACAGTAGATGTGGTCATCACAATTGTGCGTGATCATATTTTTGGTAGCAGAGCTTAGTTGATATAATTAATTTTCATATTAAAATTAACTACATAAAATTTCATAGTAAAAATAAAAAGCGTACCTAAAAAGCGTACCTAAAAATTATTTTTTTTTTGTTGAAATCTCGAGGGTATTTGAAGATCCCGAGACGATTTGAAGTACTAAGAAATTGTTCTAGTAAATTCTCGAAGCGAATGTTTCTCACTTGGTGGATCCGATAATAGATAGACACTTATATAATTGTTGTCACATACTAGTGTTTTGATACGAGTTTACTCGCCTAGATGTGTATATTTTTTTTTGTGTGTCCGGATTTATTTGACGAATAGTTCGTTCGAAAGTGTGTTTATTAGTACCACATACTAGTGATTTGATACGAGTTTACTCGCCTAGATGTGTATATTTTTTTTGTGTGTCCGGATTTATTTGACGAATAGTTTCGTTCGAAAGTGTTGTTTATTAGTACCACATACTAGTGTTTGTTCCGAGTCCGCTTGCCTAGTTAAAAAAGAGGAAAGTGGTTTTAATTATTAGTAGTATTAAATTACGAGTATTATTATTAAAAATAGTTTTGTTTTTGTTTGTTGATAACGGTTTAGTAGTTGATTTGCGAGGTTGACTTGGCCGTGCCGTGTATGCCATATCGTTAATCCTATACGTTTTGTTTATACCGTTATATTGTTAGCCCTTGAAATTGGTAAGTTGCTAATAATTTATGAAACTAGTAGGGTCCGTGTATGTCGTCCGAATTTTAACCCTTGAACCCCGTTGGGGCCAATTCTGACCACGCATATAGCTGTCAACGTTCACTCAAACCCGGGGCGGCCAATATTGACCAGGCGCCGGCCGGCACAGATTACTTGTGTTTTATATTATCGTGACGCGACCTATTTCTATTGTTTTTTGTTGATGTTTACCACTTTTATATTTCTTTGTTTGCTTTGTTTATAAAACGGATTATAAATGGCTCCTACGAATCCGACCGCCGTATCCAGGGCTGGCATCCAAGGAGTTTTGCGTTGGCTTGCTTGTGCGGTCACATTAATAGACCGAGCCGACCGGGTAGGCGCGTTGCTAGCTCGGTATGGCGGGCTGGCAGCTCGCCTGCAAGACCTGGAGCGCCACGCCATGGAGTGTCGCGCGTATTATTTGCAGAACCCCCCAGCTGATGATGCCGTGTCGGAACAGCTGGAGCAGGATGTAGCCCAGGCCTATGAGCTGGCTGACCAGTTCACGGAGGCGGCTGAGAGGGCCCTGGCTGTTCGGAAGGGGGAGCCGGTTTTGAGCGGGGAGGTCAAACCTACCCCGACGGCGTTGCTAGGCCGACTGCCTACTTTGGAGATTCCCACTTTTAATGGGGATCTGTCAGCCTGGATGGGCTTCATTAACCTGTTTGACAGCTTAGTGGATTCACGACGGGACTTATCCCCTAGTGAGAAGTTGGCCTATTTGCGCTCCTCCCTGCGAGGAGAGGCCAGCGCGGTAATCCAGCACCTGCTCATCAGTGACGACAACTACCAGGTGGCTCGCCAGCTTCTGGTTAGCAGGTACCAGAATGTCCGGTTACTGGCGGACACCCACGTGGCCACGATTTTGGCCCTCCCGCGAATCACGCGGGTACACCTGTTACGGAGGGAGTTGCTGAACCCGCTACTGTCAGCGGTCAACTCCCTAAGGCGATTGGACCTGCCGGTGGATCAGTGGTCCTTTGTACTGCTGCACATAGTCCTCGCCAAATTGCCCGCTGAAATGAAGGGGCGTTTCGAGCAGAGGTACGGAGGCGACAGCGCCTCGTATCTCCCGCCCTTCGCGGACCTCCTTCGTTTTTTGGAGGACGAATGTAGGGTGACGGACCACCTGGAGCCCGCCCCGGTTCCAGGTGTTGGTCGTATGGTGGCGGCGAGGGAACAGCCCCGTCGCCCGACCAATCGCTATGCTGCCTTCCAGCAGTCCCCTCCCCCCGCACCGAGTGAGCGGTGCAGGTATTGCAGGGGAGATAGGCACGTGGTGCACGAATGTGCCAAATTTAGAGGCCTCCGCCCAGAGGGACGGAGGGCCGTTGCAAGACAGCGCCAATGGTGCTATAGGTGTTTGGGGGGACACATGCAGTCGGCGTGTCCCCAGACCGAGGATTGTCGTCTTTGCGGAGGGAGGCATCACCCCCTCCTTTGTTTGGACCGCAAGGACGCCGGGAGCGACCGGGGTTCGAATTCCTCGCGCACGGGCGGGGGCCCGGCAGCCCGGAACCGGTCCCCTAGAGATTCGGCGGGGCTTAGCCCCCCCGTTCAGTCCCCCCCGGAGAGGGGGAACTATAGGAGAGACGCCCCCGCCACGGGCGGGGGTAGGGGGGTACCACAAGAGTACGCCACGGTGGCGATGGGCACGGGCCCTATTTGCTACTCCCCCCCCCTAATGGAGAGGCCTCGATTGGGGTACTATGTACCGAGGCACGCCCCACACGGGTATTACCCTGCACCTAGGAGTGCTGTTGGTCGGGGCCAGTATGTACCCGATTGGGACCCGCTCGCCCGGTACGAGCGTCCCACATTTGGCGCGCCGACTCAGGCGCGAGGGGGACAAGTACCCCCCCAAAATTTTTAATGGCGCCCCTGTCGGACCCAACCACCCCTCCGGAGCTTGTGCTGTTGCCAACAGCCTCCGTGAATGTTTGGGGACCTAAGGGCAATGTTGTAACGGTGCGTGCCCTTTTGGACTCAGGTGCCCAGGGGTGCATAATGTCCAGGTGGCTTGTCCGACAGCTGGGTCTTTTGCTTGTGCCGCATCACGAAGCGGTACGGGGGGTGGGAGACTCGCGGATCCCTGATCCGATTGGTCGAGTTGAGTTCTCCTTCTCCCCCCACTTCACGCCAAGGCCGAAGATCGGTGCTTCGGCGATAGTTTTTGATAAGGTGGTTGGACCACTCCCGCAAGTGCGAGTGCCGCCATCCACGATTGAGCTGACGTCTGGACTGGCTTTGGCTGATCCTTCCTTCCACCGACCGGGCCCAATACACTTGTTGATTGGTGCGGATGTCCTCGGTCGTGTATTGTATGGAAGCAAGCGAGTTTTGCAGACAGCCGATCTTGTCGCCTTGTCCTCGTCGCTGGGTCATGTGGTGATGGGAAAGGTACCACAGACACCAGAGACCCCGTCGGTAGACCGCCAGACCATTGTCGGTTCTACTTTGTCCGACGTTCTCCAAAAGTTTTGGGAGGTGGAGGAACCCCCCACTGCCAAGCGGTTGGATCCGTTAGCGGAGGAGTGCGAATTGTTCTACCAGAACAACACTGGGCGCCTCCTCTCGGGTCGCTTGATTACCCGCTTGCCCTTCTTGGCGGTTCGCCCTCCTTTAGGGAGCTCCCGGCCGATGGCCGAGAAGAGATTGTTGTCCATGGAGCGTAGGATGGCCAGGGATCCCGCATTCAAGGAGAAGTATATAGACTTCATGCGGGAGTATTTGGACCTTGGGCACATGACCATCTCGCAGTTGGACTGGCGTAATGTGGAACATTACTTCCTGCCACACCACGCTGTTTTGAAGACTTCCAATGGGAAGATCCGCGTGGTCTTTGATGGTTCAGCGCCCACGTCAACCGGAGTGTCGTTGAATCAGTGTCTGCATGCGGGGCCGAAGTTGCATCACGATGTCTGTGATGTTTTGACCAACTTCCGCCGGCACGCTGTCGTCTTTGTGGCCGATATCCGCATGATGTTCAGACAGACCGTGATTCACCCGGAGGATAGACGATACCAGCTCATCCTTTGGCGTGAGGATCCCCAGGATCCGATGTTGGCTTACGAGCTGAACACCAACACTTATGGTTTGCGGTCGAGCCCCTTTGTGGCGATCCGTTCGCTTTTGGAGCTCGCAGAGCGCGAACGGCTACGCTATCCCCGGGCATCTGCTCTTATTGAGGGGGGGGCCTTATTTGTCGACGATATCTGCACGGGGGCCTCGAGCTTAGATGAGGCTCTCGTCTTACGTGATGAGCTGATTGCGCTCTTGAGGGCTGGTGGCTATGAGTTGCGGAAGTGGCTGTCTAACTCACCGGACCTATTGGCAGATTTGCCTAAGGACCACCAGCAAGAGCCGCTCCTCTTTGAAAATCCGGAGACTCCAGACATGCTGTCTGTTTTGGGAGTCCAGTATCGACCAGTCCCGGATTTGTTCACATATAGATTGGAACTGCCAGACCCAAAGGTCTGGACTAAACGCACGGTGCTGTCCACTGTAGCCCGTACCTTTGATCCGAACGGTTGGCTCAGCCCTGTAGTGTTTTCGATGAAGTGCTTCCTACAGGAGCTCTGGGCTGCGGAATTGTCATGGGATGAGCCCCTCTCTGGTAGCCTCCTACGAGAGTGGGTGAGGTTCGTGTCATCCCTACCCGACGTCAATCGGGTTTGTATACCGAGGCAAATGCTGCCTTCGGGAAAGTTTAAAGCCTCCCTGCACGGCTTTTGTGACGCGTCCGAAAGCGGATACGCGGCAGCCGTTTACATCCGAACGGTGGATGCAGCAGGCGTTGTCGCCGTACACTTAGTTACGGCCAAGAGTAAGGTCGCCCCCCTTCGGACTAGGCTAACCATTCCGAAGTTGGAGTTGTCCGGCGCCACTCTCTTAGTACGGCTACTCAATCATGTTGCCGACACCTTGGGAAACGGTGTCGACTTGGAGTCGATATTTGCGTGGTCTGACAGCCAGGTCGTCCTTTGTTGGCTGAAGAGTTCAGTCCACACCCTTGAGGTTTTTGTGGCCAACCGGGTCTCACAAATTCAGACTTCAAAGGCCCCGTTGATTTGGCGCCACGTACCGGGCGAATTGAACCCCGCAGATTGTGCCTCCCGCGGCTGCGAGGCGCCTGAGTTAGTGGACCACCACCTATGGTGGAGTCCATCATGGTTGTTACGGCCTGAGCGCTCATGGCCTGCCACCCCGGCTGTGGCCAGAGTCCCAGACCTAGGCATGCGTGTTCACGCCGTGGAGACGGTGGCGGCTCCGCAGATGGAGTTTTTGTTAGACCGCTACAGTTCTTTGGATAAGTTGCTCGGCGTGACTGCTTGGATGAGGCGCTTTGTGCGAAATTGTCGCCAGCCTCAGGAGAAATTGTTGTCTCCGGTCCTCGCCCCACAAGAGCGGCAAGACGCTCTGTTGCATTGGTTGCGAGTGACGCAACAGCGAGAGTTTGAACCGGAGCTGAAAGCCCTGCGCTCAAGTAAGCCCAAGCTGAAGGGACCCTTGGTGCGGTTGAATCCCTTCTTGGACAGTACCGGATTGCTGCGTGTCGGAGGTAGGCTCAGACATGCCAACCTGCCGTACGGATCACGCCACCCTTTGTTGCTCCCCAAGGATGGACCGTTAGTTAGACTGTTGATTACAGACCGACATGTAAAGAATGCTCATGCCGGTTGTAATGCTTTGACCGCGCTCCTCCAACGAGAGTTCTGGATTTTGTCAGCGCGGAGAATAATCCGATCCGTTATTTTTCGTTGTCTCCCGTGTTATCGTTTGCGCGCCGATACGATGCAGCCCCAGATGGGTGATTTGCCTGCCGATCGAGTGAACGAATCGATGCCCTTCTCAGGAGTTGGAACGGATTTTGCGGGGCCATTTACCGTTAAGACATCGCGGCTTCGTAATGCTAGAACGGAAAAGGCTTACTTGTGTGTATTTGTTTGTTTGGCCACTAAAGCGGTCCACCTGGAGGTGGTTAGTGCCCTCACCACAGAAGCCTTTGTAGCCACGTTGAATCGTTTTGTGTCTCGCCGCGGAATGCCGTCGTTAATCAGGTCCGATTGTGGAACCAATTTCAAGGGCACCGATAGGTATTTAAAGGAAGTTTGTGAATTTTTGGATAGGAATAATTTTGAGATCGGATCCACACTCTCTCGCAGAGGGGTACGATGGCAGTACTCCCCGCCATCCTGCCCCCACTGGGGAGGGATTTTTGAAGCAACTGTAAAGGCCGCTAAAACTCACCTTCGTCGCGTTATTGGGGAGACGGTCCTCACGTTTGAGGAACTCGCGACCGTATTTTGTAAGGTTGAGGCGGTCCTCAACTCGCGTCCGTTGTGTCCGTTGTCTTCGGACGCGAATGATTTAGAGGCCCTTACGCCGGGCCATTTTTTGATTGGCAGACCGCTTAACGCCTTGCCGGAATATCCTTATTCCGAAGTGCCCTCCGGACGGCTCTCGCGATTTGAATTGCTCCAGCAGCTTACGCAGAGTTTTTGGCGCCGTTGGCATCTGGAGTATTTGCACATTTTGCAGCAACGCGTTAAGTGGTCGGATAGGACGACCCCACCCAAGACTGGAGACCTCGTGTTGGTAAAGGATCCAAACCTGCCGCCCCTCCGCTGGCGTTTAGGACGCATTGTTCAGCTTCATCCGGGGTCGGATGGTGTGCCCAGGTTTGCCGAGGTCCTGGTGGGGGACTCTGTTTTGAAGCGAGCGATCGCTACCCTCTCTCGCCTGCCCTTAGATTGAGTTGGCGGACAGTTTGTTACTGTCCGGGACGGGGGGATGTTCGCGCCGCGCTGCGAGCAGTCGTTGTCATTGTCAAGGTCACGAGACAATGCGCTCGGCCGGCCGGTGTAGGATCGCCAGTTGGCCGTAAGCAGCCGCGAGACAAGTTCGTGTGTTTCTGTAGCGACGTGCCGCGCAAGTTACCTACCCATATTGGGACCGAGATTCGTTTTGCACCTACTAGGGCTCCGGTCGGGGTACGGACGTGTAACCCGTGTGTGTTCGCTTTGAAAAGCGCCGGGAAAGTTTTAGCTGTCTATTAGGGCATTGTGTAGTTTTAAGAGTGTTAGCTGTAAGAGTATCCCATCGGGGGTTGTGTGGAGATCGTTTTGCCAGGGCGCGCGCGCGCCGGCGAGACAACGTCAGCCCCCCTGGATTACGGACACTATTTTCTAGTAAGGTAGGATTAGTTTAATTTACTTAATTTTGCATGGGAAACCTTCGTTTCAATAAACTGTGGAACACAGTAGATGTGGTCATCACAATTGTGCGTGATCAACAACATTTTAGTCTAGAAAACAAACGTAATGTGAAATGACGTGACATTCAAATATAATATTTTTTTCTTTTAACTACCAACAAGTTCTAATATCTCAAGGAGATCGCATCACTTCACAGTACTTGTAACCTCTTTCAAAGCAAGTGTTTTGTGCAAGTCTTTTTATCGATATATCGAGAAATGCTTCCGCCACACACCCCTAAAGCTAACCCTTTCGCAAATGAGTCCGAGACATAAGTTTTTACAATCCTCATTTAGAGTCGAAATGACGAAAATGAAATAAAAGTTATAAAAGTAAGTGAGGGTTAATGTCGTCATAATTATGTTAAATTAAAACTGGAACTGTGTCAGTTTGTTGTAAACTTGCTTATTTCTCTGACTGTGTTTGTCTCTTTTACTGTGTTCTGTATGATAAAACAAGTCTGAGTCATCCATACTTATTATAAATGTGAAAGTGTAGTTGTGTTTGTTTGTCCGTCTTTCACGTCAAAACTGATCGACTTGATTTTGGTATAAGGATAGTTTGGGAGCTGGATAATGACATAGGCTTTTTATCCAGGAAAAATGTCACTTTCCCATGGGATAACGTCGTGTAGGCCGCGCGGGCGAAGCCACGGGCGGAAGGCTAGTTTATTTATAAATACATACATACATTATGTCACATCACAGCCAATTGGTAAAAGTAGCTGTTAAATCTGTCAAGCCACTTAACTGTATGATGAAGAAAATATTGAATATGAAGTAATAGAAAAACGTCGACGCGTCTCACAACTAGCTCTGATGGGACTCAAACCTACGACCTTTCCACGACTCCGTAGCTCAGTGGTAAGAGCATTCGCCCGGACAGTGAAAAGTCTTGGGTTTGAAATTTTAAGTTAGATAAATGTTCAAATAATTTGTTAAGTATCTAGGTTACACTTCAAATATCACACTTATGTTATGTGAAGAGCAGAGGCTTCTGATACAGGTATTTTTATGTACTTAAAAGGGGCTTCTGGCCACTGGCTGTTCTAAAATGGTATTTGATAGTAAATAAATATTTTTGTTTTTTTTTTCGAGTCCCATCAGAGTTTGTTTTAAGACGAGTCGATGTTTATCTAATACTTCATTGCAATAATAAATATTGAGCTAAAATTGAAGGTGGTAACTAAATTACTATAAATTTTATATTTCAACTAGCTTTGCTTCGCAGTAATCGTACTAAAAAAAAAAATTTTTTCCCGTTTTTGCAAAATTTCTCATTAATGCTTTGCTTCTGATGGTCGTAGTCGTAGCGTGATGTTATTATAGCCTCAATAAATGGACTATCCAACACAAAAATAATTTTTCAATTCGGTTTAGTAGTTTCTGAGATTAGCTCGTTCAAACAAACAAACCAACTCTTCAGCTTTATAATATTAGTATAGATTCATTGCTCTTATCTAAGCAACGATGTTTCCACATCAGCAAGCACAACCGAGAACCCTTTATAATCATACGGGCCGAAGGGGCCCAAATATGAAATTACCGCAATCGGACATTCGACCCGCAGTTATACCGACTAACTTCAAATGGGTCCTATTTGTACTTAATATGGAATGATTTGTTGTAGTACTGGTACTTATGGAACATTCGTTTCAGTTATGATATTTTTCGAAGACCCTACAACTTAGAAAAATCTTAGGAAAACATAGAGCTATTAGCCTTTTGCCCGCGGCTTCTCGTGTACTACACGATATACGTTATCCTGGCGGAACGTGATATTTTTACGGAATAAAAAGTAGCCCATGTTAGTCTCCAGCTCCCAAAGTATCTCCGTACCAAAAATCACGGCGCTCCGTTACTGCGTTTTGACGTGAAAGGCGAACAAACAAACAAACGCCCGCATGGAGTGCACGACTTTATCCCTGGGGAATGCGATATTTTTCCGGGATAAAAGAAGCCTTTCTTACTCTCCAGCTCTTAAACTATATCCATACCAAAAATCACATCGATCCGTTACTCCATTTTGACGTGAAAGACGGACAAACAAATACACTTTCACATTTATAATATTGTATGTTAATTACTAGTAGCTTTCCGCGTTTTTACCCAGCGAGTTAAATCGTTGTACTTATTTTATCTTCATATTCCTACGGGAACACCTGTTCCCGTAGGAATATAATATCGAGATAAAATCCAGTTTATGTCACTCAAGCAAGAAGAATATATTTTTCTAATGATGAAAAGGCTTTTAAAATCGATGAAGAGTTTTTTGATTTTATCCATTAGAAAGAAAAAATCAAATCTTTTTGTTTTGTTTGTAATAATAGCATAAAAACAGTTTATTTATGGGAAATGTGATACAAAAAGCGATTTTATTGAGAGTTATCATCAGGTGGCCATTAAATATTTTCGCAGCTGGGTTTTTATGATCGAAGCAGCTGGGGCACAAACCTTCAGTTTGGTGGGTATTAAGGCGAGGATTCCCGACCGAAATAGGCACGCTAACGCTTGCTCGGCCGCGCTCAATACACTTCACGCGGACGCAGCGGCATCGGCAGCCGGCAGTGAACTGTGAACTCACGAGCGCCCCGCAAATCGAAAATCACATAAAATTCAATTAAAAATTAACTTATAAAAAATTTAAAATTATGACGGCCGGAATCCCTCGGCTACTCAAAGACAATCATTTTCATATATTTTTTATTAACTAAAACCAAGTATACTGCAAGTAATACGATATTTTTGGATTACGATTAGACAGATGTTTGGGATTTTATTTGACACAGTAAAATATCACCAATAAAAAAAAACGGCCGAAAGCACTAGATAAATAACTGTAAAATATCATATATTTTTTCCAAGTGTTAAGTACTTGTGATTTGCGAGCAATCCATAATTTAAAATATCCTATTTTGGGGAATCGGCGCCTTAACGACTACAAACGGTGGAACGGTTAAACGTGCCTTCCGAAGGAAGCTCGAGCTCCTCTGGCACGAGATAATATATACGACCATTCCGAAAGTTGCTTAACCTTAAACATCGCTTGTTACTAAAACACAAAAAATCCAGAGCTAAATGCCATTCCCCAAATATGAAATGGCCACAATCGGACATTCGGCCCGCAGATATCCTGTCTAACTGCAAATAGGTCCCATTTGTGCCCGATATGGAATGGGTCCTCGATTTGTCGTGGTACAAGTACTAATGATTTAGTACATAATTTGAAACATGTATGGCGCAACTTGCAGTATATAGTAGAATTGTCTTTTGTTTTTAACTAATATTAAAGCTTTAAGTAGAGTTCCTAAGTAATTGAAAATTGCTCACCGCTATGATCATTAGGTAGTTCGCCTATACTTAACTGTATTTATCATAACCCATTGTGTAATTGTGATGGAAACTGACCTTAGTCATACCATGTTAAGGTCATTTTTCAATTTGACGACTTTGTATGAAATAAAACAGGGAGAAAAAAACAACCCTTGGAGTTTCTTGCTGGTTCTTCTCCAAGGCCTCTCCCGCTGTAGGGTTTGCGAACCGATGGCGTAGCTTCTATGACGTTCACAAGTATTGTAAATAACAATCTAATTTGAATCTTGAATCTTGAATCTTGAATCTTGAATCTTGAATCTTGAATCTTGAATCTTGAATCTTGAATCTTGAATCTTGAATCTTGAATCTTAAATGGTACATTCGTTTCGTCTGTCGTGAGACTTGCAAATAATTTTTTGTAAGTAATTTTTATTGGCGAAATTTATGAAGTATAAAATATTATTTCTATTTAATTGAGAATCAATTTATCATTTAATGAACTTAACACATCTACCAATAATCACTCGGGCCGAAGTTTATTGACTGATCGGAACACGCATGTTTTTTATAAAGTATTACAATCGAACTACAATGAGTCACACCAATGATTTTTGTTATCAGCATATCTAAAAAATGTGTTACTCGAGAAAAAGAATATGTTTTTATTTTTTTCCTATCTTCAAAAATGACTGAGATATTGAACTTTAAAGTACGGCCTCCGTGAAAAATTCGGGTGAGCCAATGGAATTAACGTGTGACGTCACATCGCGATTGAGAGTTGGCGCTTCCATATTTCTCCTTTGACTATTAGAATTGCGCTCTCACGGTTTCGCAATAAATTTATTTATTTTTCTTATAGTCGATCAATGATCAATTTTGTATTGAGCCCATGTGAAAAAACACCTTCAAATACACATAAGTTGTATTTTCGTGATTAATAAATTAAATCAACTTTCGTAATGGCGGACGGTATTCTGTCAATATAAATAGCAACCGTCAAACTTAGATCAACAATAGCACGAAGCCGTCAAATGGACAGTAGGTGACAGTTTTAGAGTGCGGCTGCGCGCGGTCGAAATCGAATACTAATAATTTACCATAACCTTAGAACGAAGAAAATGTAGTGTAACTAGCGCCAAAAACGCACCAGTTGCGCAAAGATTGCGCACGGATGGACTTTATGTAGGTACAGTTGGACGGAAATCACCCGCAGCAGCCGCAATCGGAGATGTCACTGCGACATGACGTCATCGCAATAGTGCGCAAGGAAAGCAAATTTACAAAAGCTGGTGAAACTTTGCAACGCTGTAACTTTGGAAATACTGGACAGATTTCGATGAAACAAAAACTGTTATTACTTGCACGAGTACGCGCATTAAATGCAGTAATTTTTATAGTCATATTTGGATGTGTTGGTGTGACTCATTGAAACACGATTGTGAGACACGATCAGACTTGGCCCCCTGGATGTTTTTAAGTTTAGAGTGCACAGGCATTTTCTGGGTAAGCTCGTTCCATCGTAGATCCATCTTAATTTTTCAAGGAACTTATATCTAGAGCAAACTATCCCTATTCATTTGTTGACGTGACGATACTTGATTTCGTAAGTGTTGTGCTTGCCCTAGTGTTAGTCCAGCAGTGGGCGTAAATCGTAGTTACCCAACAAAGGTCTACCAATAATCACTCAGACCCAAATTGATTGAATGCTCGGAAATTCTAAGAGATTAACTTTCCCGCCGTGAAAATGCCCAAACGGTGGATTTATTCTCAGAACGAACGCCATTTTTATTTCCGCATGAGGAAATTCAGTTTCCGAAGGTTTCGGGTGGAAAATTGTATACGTTATAGATGTCCGAGAGAAGTTCTAATCTAAATTTAATTGAACCTGAAAGGTGTTTGGAGATTGTAGTATTTGTAAAACGGCGGATTTATTGCAGTCTGTCTACACATAAAATAATAGGTCATCTTTAAATTCGTATGTTGATCATAAATATAGGAAACAATTTAACTATATTTTAATTTATAAATGTGAAAGTTTAGAAGTTTGTTACTCAAGCAAACCGGCTGAACGGATTTGGCTGAAATTTGGGACACAGATACTTTGTAGCCTGGAGAGGAACATAGGCTACTTTTTATCCTGGAAAAATATCACATTCCCGCGGGATAACGTCGTGTAGTCCACGAGGGCGAAGCCGCGGGCGGAAAGCTAGTAATTTATAAATGTGAAAGTTTAGAATTTTGTTACTCAACCAAACTGGTTGAAAAGATTTGGCTGAAATTTAGGACACAGATACGTTGTAGCCTGGAGAGGAACATAGGCTACTTTTTATCCTGGAAAAATATCACATTCCCCCGGGATAATATTGTTGTCAATATTTCTCACACTCAAACCAACCAGCACCAAAGCACTCACTGTAAAGGCTTGTATTATGATATGATAATATTCTGTTTTATTTGTTTTTCAGTGTAGGGCAAAGGTACCTTTTGTGGCCACTTTAATGATTTTTTGACTTTTAAGCACTAAGTACTAAATGGTCTTAGATATTTAAGACACAAATTATGACTTAAATTATAGATCATTTATCTGCCTTTAAAGGTACATTTTTAAAATTTATAAAAGTAAAATAGTTTTTTTTATATTACACACAATAATTATGTTAGAGGTGCCAAATGTACCGGTTTTGGCCACTTACTGATAGTTAAACTTTTGTAAGTATAGCAAAAAATCATAACCAAACCCAGGTGAAATCAATATATTCTAATGCGCTAGAAACCAGTCAATTGCAAAACAACAATTTAATTGTAAAAAACAAAGGTTTATAAAGTATTTCATTCAAAACAAATTTCTTAAAATTTTCATACAAAACATTTTTTAAAACAGAAAATGGAATTTATTGAAAAAAAATCTTATGACATAAGGAATTGTAACGGTTGTTATTACTACCTTAAAATACTTTAGTTTAATTGACTTTATTAAAAATGGCTAAATGTTGTTTAGAAAACTTTTAGAGCAAAAAGTAGCCAAAACCGGTACAGTGGCCAAAACCGGTACGCCTGCCCTACTTACCTAAAGATGCTAAAACATTATAGGTACTAAAAAAATAACTAGTTTTCAAGCATACCCCCCAGTGGGACTCTAACCCTTAGACTTTGGAATAATAATTATTATGCAAATAATAATTATTATCATGCTAATTTATGGAATGGCAAAACTTGTGTTCATTATGCTATTGTAACATTATTTCACACCAAATTTTATGCAAATAAATAACATCTTATCATATCTTATCTTGGATTTCCGATGCTCTGCGAGATTGCTTTGTTTGTTCTGCGTTTTTTTTGCTTGCGCGGCTTGCGCCTCACTTCACTCTCACTGCACTGACAGCTGCTGACAATTGACATTGACAAGGACCCGGATGACATATACTTCGTATTCAAAGTGACACTAGGCAAACAACCTACAACTATACTGCCTTATTCATATAATATATATATTTAATATCTTTTATTTATTTATTCATTTGTATCTCGCTGGCTCACTGATTAGTTCTAAATAATCGACCCTGTCAGAATGAACAGCGCTTCTTCGTCACTCCGCCCACCTGTGTGTGACTAAGAAGCATCTCGCTGAGACAGGGTTCTTTGGCCACACACACCTCCTTACACCAACTTTTCTAATTTTTTTTTCTCTATTCCACACCTGTCTTTGTCTGCGTACCTTGTTTTTAAATTATTATTTTTTATATGTGTGTGTGTGTGTCAATAAATCTATTTCTTTCTTTCTTTCTTTCTTTCTTTTCTTTCTTTCTTTCTGCTCTGCTCCACCGGTTCTCTCATTTATTTAGTTAGTTATCTCAATTTATTTCAAGTACTTTCAGATATCATAAAATAATTCCTCGCTGTATTTGAAAAACCATCATTCAGTTACAAATGATCGTATTCAGCATCTCGCAGCGTGAGGCTCTAGGAACGGCATCAGGATGGGTTACCATTATTTATTACGAGCTTATGATTGTGGGCAAAGGAAACGCTAGCGAATGCTTAATAGAAGGGTTGATAATAATCAGATCTAATGTAACTGCGATTAACTCTGACTTTAAGTGACGATCTAGATATCCTATTAACATTCTTTCTAAGACTAGGTTTTAGGAAACGTATAACAAGTTCGTGGGCCACGCCTCAACCGTTCAACGTCTGTAAGCTGAATGCCAAGATTCCTGGCTCAGATGCATCAAGTTCGCATCCCTTCGTTTTTTATAAATGTCTCATAAATCACTATTAATTGCGAACCTCGTTCAGTGTCTAATAACACCGTTTGTTCAAACAATCCTACAATGGATTAAAGGGCATAGTGGATCACACGGGAATGACGCCGCCGATGAGCTGGCTAGAATGGGATCCTCCACAACAGTGGCAGGACCTACACCCATTCTGCCACTCCCATTCAGCCAACTGCGCTCATGGGTAAGGCAACGAACTCGTGCTGCACATAATACTCGTTGGGTAGCTCTAACAAGCTGTAGACAGTCTAAGATGGCGATGACTGCAGTCTCGCCGCGTTTGACCTGCAGGCTGCTCAGTCTCAATCGTCCAGACCTCCGGATAGTTGTTGGTACACTTACAGGTCACCTTACCTTAAACCGACAACTATTTATTATGAATGCGACAGACAGTCCTCTATGTAGAGGTTGCCTGAACGCAGAGGAAACTGCCGCCCACGTGATCCTGGAGTGCGTAGGTTTGGCCGCACAACGAACAGAAATCCTCACAGAGGTGAGGTCGCTCCTAGAAGCCTGTGAACGCCCCAGGAGGCTTCTGCGCTTCTGGAAGGAGCTAGGATGGCTCGACTAGCCATGTTCACGCATAACGGACCAAATATGAGTCTAAATGCGGAAAACTGTCAACACCAAATACCAAATACCAAATACCAACACCGTTTGTTCGCAGAACGTCAAATCAATATTTTAACACTTGACTCTTAAAACCCAACAAGAACTATTACATAGCACTCGAATATTTTAGGCAATAAATAAAAATAACTTGTACGTTTTTATGAACCTAATTATTGATATCGGCCAGGCGCCGACACGGCGATCCTGACTTTCACACGTCCTCGTGTGCCAAAGTTAACAACTGTCAAGTTTACAAACAAGACAACTTTAAAGACTTTACCGTTCGGCTATCCTGCCATAATACAAAACGACAAGTCATAACTTAACAGCTTCCACTACACATTTCTATTTTATGGTGCATTATCGTACGAGTGCAGTTATCATCAGGCTCTTTAGGTATTTACTATTTCAGCAGAGCAATGTTTTAATTTTGATCATAACATAATAATTGATCCTATTTTACGCTTTGTATCACATAGATAACGTGGTTCACATGACATTGTTACAAACTATCGGAACAATCGATATCAGTCGGTCAGTATCGGGAAGTATCCTATTCTATCCGGACACACAGTCCGCCATCGGAACACATCCGATATCACAGGACACACAGTCCACTATCGGAACTCTGCCGATATCACAGGACACACAGTCCACCATCGGAACTCTGCCGATATCACAGGACACACAGTCCACTATCGGAACTCTGCCGATATCACAGGACACACAGTCCACCATCGGAACTCTGCCGATATCACAGGACACACAGTCCACCATCGGAACTCTGCCGATATCACAGGACACACAGTCCACCATCGGAACTCTGCCGATATCACAGGACACACAGTCCACCATCGGAACTCTGCCGATATCACAGGACACACAGTCCACCATCGGAACTCTGCCGATATCACAGGACACACAGTCCACCATCGGAACTCTGCCGATATCACAGGACACACAGTCCACCATCGGAACTCTGCCGATATCACAGGACACACAGTCCACCATAGGAATACTTTCGATCTACCGACAATTACTGCAACCTACCCATTACTCATTATCGCCGCGCAGTCTCCGACCAGTTAACCTGGGTTAGGAATGAGACCTACGATCGACAACAAGCATAGGTAGTGAGTATACTCGTAATCTATTCATAGTCATGTTTACCAGCATAATCTATGATTATGAAAATATCTTATCCAACATATCCATTTTCCACATTCGATATTACACTAATTCGTTATTACATAACATACTTATCGCCGACAATGGCTATTCCTGACGTTTAATTTTTGTTCGGAAAAGATCGACGTTTCTGAACGCATCTCTAATGTCACGTCAAATTGACATAAGCTGTCACTTGAAGTTGACAGCTCTCTCTTGATTGGAATTCTTGTAAGAAAAATGTCGGATTAATTTTGCTGAATTGTTAAAAACCGCTCGCGTTGAATATGCCTGGCATATCGAGCCTGAATTGAATCTTAAATTATCGATTTGATCCCGTTTTGTACGACCAAGATTTTGACGCCATCTTGACGAGTGGCCGGTCGCGGTGCTTTGAAAGATAACCTTCCACCACGCGTTGTTGTCGGGACAATATATCTTAATAAGCAAGCCCCGCGTGTGTTACCATATTGTTGGGACGCCCAGTGTTTTGGGACCCTGTGTGGTGTTTGTTTTGTGAGTAAGGTGACGAATTGGTAAGGTCTGCAGAAGAAGAAGGAGCTACCAGGGGGCGCGCCCCCTTTCTCCGCAGCCCAGGAGACTTTCGACACCACAGACCCGTATGTACAATCACCTTACTTCACATTAAGTCGCTGTGTATCGCAGTTTCAATTGTTCAGTTACATCCCGGCTGAAACCAAGTTTTGTCCGGAGTCTATACTAGTGATTTCGCTTCCACTGCGCTATGCCGATTCCGCGGGTCGAGGCAGGGGTGTACTGAACATTGCTTGGTAGCAGAGCGTAGTTTGAAGGCCTGAGAGGCCCACGCCAAAACTTTGTCTATTAATCAGTGCCGTTTTGATGACCATCTGGTCCGGACTGGATTAATTTGTACTTGTAAATGGTAATTAACTTGCATTTGAAAAGTAAAGGGCATTCCTTCTGTTATTGGTTCCATGTCTTGTAATTAATTGTCATGTATTGAAGTTCCAAAATGTAAACAGATGCCTTTCTTTGTTCATAATAATTATTATTTAGTTTTGTTAGCAAAATTGAGTTGTGAATATTGACAAGTTGTTGCTAAATAATAGCTAATAAAAAGTTGTCCTAAAAAGGCTTGGGTACTTAATAAGTTTGCACTCAATACTTAGTGAAACTTAAATGATTTAAGACATTATTTACACATTGAAACTTATTGAAACTTGTGCTTTGAAATAATTAAAATCAACTTGTTGTATGTTGATATCCAAGTGAATTTCAATAGTCAGTGATTTGTTTGAACTGAATAACTTTTGACTTATAAAGTCAAAGTTAGTTTGTGTCTAAGTTATAACCTCTTGAGAGTTAGAGTTATAATTATATACTTGAGTTTTGTTGCTTTCTGATAACCTCCAAATATTTAAGAGTTTGTGTCATTATAAATACTTTGTTGTTGTAATATTGGAATTTTGTGGTTACTAATAACCTCCAAATATTGGAGATTTTGTGTTATAGTGAATATTTTGAATTTGTTGTTTTTGTTGATAAATTTGTGACGTTACAATGACGGCCTCCTCGGCTAAAGCCAAAATACGTTTTGAGTTACGGTGGTTAGCTTCTGCGGTTGCATTGTTGGATCGACCGGATAGGACGGAGGCCTTGTTGAACAGATACGTAGATCTGCCCATACGTTTGGCTGTTGTTGATGAACAGTATGCCTTATTTTTGGAAAAGACTGTTGAGGCCGATGTGGAAATGCGACAAGAAGTCGGTTTGGATGTGGACCAGTGTTATGATTTTGCGGACAGAATTACCCAGGTGGCTCGACCTTTGCAAGTGGCAAGAGAGAATGAACCGAGCCCGTCCCCGGTCACATCTAAGAGTATGCCCCCTCTATTTGCTAGATTGGCCCCCTTAGATTTAAGGCGTTTTGCTGGTCGTCTAGAGGACTGGGAGGGCTTTATTAATATTTTTGATAGTCTCGTACATGCCCGGGATGATTTGACCCAGGGCCAGAAGTTGGCTTACTTGTTATCCGTGTTGGAAGGGGAGGCCCTTGAATCGGTTCAACATTTGGCCCCCTCGGATGAAAACTACCCTATTGCTAGGGATTTGATTGCCCGTCGGTACCAGAACGTACGACGTCTGGCGGACAACCATGTTGCCGCCATTTTGAATTTACCCCGCGTTGCCAGCGTGATGCACTTGAGAGTGGCTTTGTTGAATCCGCTGTTGGTTGCCTACAACGCATTAAAAAACTTAAAACTCCCAGTGGAGCAGTGGTCGTTTTTGTTACTGCACATTGTCCTGGGAAAGTTGCCGGACTCTGTTAAGGTCCGTTTTGAGCAGCAGTATGGTGGGGATAGTGCGACTTATCTGCCACCCTTCTCGGACCTCTTGACGTTCCTGGAAGGAGAGAGTAGACTGGCAGATAATTCCTCTCTGGCCGGTCCTATGGGACCCGAACGACCCGTCTTCAAGGGGCCGGGAGATATAACCCGCCTGATACCGAGCGAATTGGACGTAAGCAGTATGTGGGAGAATGGGACCCACTGGATCGCTATGAGCGACCCCCTTACCATGGGGGGACGTCTGGGGACCCCACATACTAGCAATCAACGTGTTTACGGTCGATTGTAGCCACCCCTCCAGAGACCGTTTTGTTGCCCACGGCCTCTGTGCTTGTCAGGGGATTGAATGGCGACCTTGTGGAAGTTCGCGCCTTGTTGGATTCCGGTGCTCAGGGGTGTGTTGTGTCATCTTGGTTAGTTAGGCGGTTGGGCCTCAAGGTGCACCCCCACACGGAAGGCGTGAGAGGTGTTGGCGATGTGAAAGTCCCCGGGTTGTTAGGGCATGTTGACTTCACATTTACATCACGTAATAAGTCCACGCCAGGCATTAAGACCTCGGCGATTGTGTTGGACACAGTTGTTGGCCGTCAACCTTCAGTTGACTTGGGACCGAGTATGTTGTCTTTGGTGTCTGATTCCCCACTCGCCGATCCAAATTTCTTCCGCCCAGGCCCGATTGATGCTCTCCTTGGAGCCGATGTCCTGGGGCGAGTTTTGTTGACGGGGAAGCGAGTTTTGCAGCCAGATGGCTTGGTAGCTCTGCAGACGACACTCGGTACAGTTGTGATGGGCCCTGCTCGCCGCGTTTTGGATTCCCTTGATGAGGATCGCGGTCTTGTTTTTAATGTGTCTCTCTCCGAAGTGGTGCAGAAGTTTTGGGAGGTTGAGGAACCTCCACCGGCCCCGCGGGTCGACCCAGTAGCGGATGAATGCGAGTTGTATTACCAGAATAACACTGGTCGCCTCCGCTCTGGTCGTTTGATCACCCGTCTCCCCTTTCGTGCCGGCCGACCTCCTCTGGGCGAATCCCGACCGCTAGCGGAACGTAGGCTAGTGGCGATGGAGCGTCGCATGAGCAAGGATCCGGTCTTCCGCCAGAAGTATGTTGAATTCATGCGGGAGTATGAGGAGTTAGGGCACATGTCCGTGAGCGATTTGGATTGGCGCTCCGTTGAGCACTTCTTTTTGCCGCACCACGCCGTTTTGAAATCCGGAAAGATTCGGGTGGTCTTTGACGGTTCGGCTCCCACCTCTACTGGAGCGTCCTTGAACCAGTGTCTGCATGTAGGTCCCAAGCTGCACACGGAGATCTCAGACATTTTGACCAACTTCCGGCGGCACCAAATTGTATTTATGACTGACATCCGGATGATGTTCAGACAAACGGTCATCCATCCAGAGGATAGGAGGTACCAATTGATTTTGTGGAGAGAGAGTCCTAGGGACCCCTTGTTGATTTATGAATTGAATACGAATACGTACGGTTTGGCTTCGAGCCCGTTTGTTGCGATTCGTTCTTTGTTGGAGTTGGCCGAGAAGGAGCGCTTGAGATACCCTCGCGCCTCCGCCATTTTGGCCAGTGACGTCTATGTGGATGACATTTGCACGGGCGCCTCATCTGTCTCAGAGGCGATTGTCCTGAGAGACGAACTCACCGCCCTTTTGAAGTCGGGAGGTTACGAGTTGAGGAAATGGATATCCAACTCGCCTGATGTACTGGTAGGTTTGCCCGAAGAGCACCAGCAGGACCCCCACCTATTCGAAAATGTTGATAATCCCCATGTGGTGACCGTCCTTGGCGTACAGTACAAACCGGTCTCTGACACGTTCACTTATTGTGTGGATTTACGACCACCGAAAGTCTGGACCAAGCGTTTAGTATTGTCTACTGTCGCACGTACCTTTGACCCCAATCGGTGGATTTGCCCCGTGCTGTTTATGGCCAAGTGTTTCTTGCAACGGTTATGGGCTTCGGGTGTGTCGTGGGATGAACCCCTCTCGGACGAGTTACTCCGAGATTGGTCGAGCTTCGTTTCATCCCTCCCCGAGATTAATGAAGTGCATTTGCCGAGGCTATTCCTCCCTTCTGAAAATTGTAAAGTTACTCTTCACGGCTTTTCCGATGCCTCCGAACGTGGATTTGCTGCGGCCGTGTACCTCCGCACCGTTACTGTTGACGGAGTTGTTGCTGTGCATCTGGTGATAGCGAAAAGCAAAGTCGCTCCCCTTCGGACTCGTCATACGATCCCGAGGTTGGAATTGTGTGGAGCTGCCCTCCTTATGCGTTTGTTGAACCACGTATGGCTCACATTAGGTCGATCTATTAAGATACAAGAGGTTTATGCTTGGACGGACAGTCAGGTCGTCCTTTGTTGGTTGAAGGCTCCGGCGCACACCTTGGACGTGTTTGTGGCCAATCGAGTGTCGCAGATTTGTAATTCCGACATCGAGTTGATTTGGAGACACGTGCCGGGAACCATGAATCCCGTTGATTGTGCGTCTCGGGGTTGTGTAGCCCCAACCCTAATTAACCACCCCCTCTGGTGGGGCCCACAGTGGTTGATGCGGCCTGAGTCGGAGTGGCCGCCCTCTCCAGCGTTGTCGAACGTAGCCGTTCCTGATATGCGGGCATGCGTCCTGGAGACTAACCCCGCCGGGGAAAAGGATTTGTTGTTGGATCGGTATAGCTCCTTACAGAAGCTGCTTGGTGTTACCGCTTGGATCAGACGTTTTGTGTACAATTGCAGAAACCCACGCGCGAGGCGTGATTCGTCGGTTCTTACTCCGGACGAGCGTAGGGACGCGCTCTTGTTTTGGGTCCGGAGAGTACAAGCTGATAGTTTTGAGTCCGAGATTGAAATTTTGCGTTTAGGCCGTCGCAAGTTGAAGGGCGCGGTATCGCGATTAAATCCCTTCCTGGACGAGAGTGGGCTTTTGCGAGTCGGCGGAAGACTTCGAAATGCGAACCTGCCGTATGGAGCTCGTCACCCCCTTTTGTTACCTAAAGCCGGACATTTGACTCAACTGATAATAACAGATCGCCATGTGAATGCACAACATGCTGGCTGTAATGCTTTGTTGGCCATTTTGCAGCGTGAATTTTGGATTTTGTCTGCTCGTCGAGCCATTCGCACTGTGGTTTTCCGTTGCCTGCCTTGTTATCGATTGAAGGCCGCGACCATGCAACCCCAGATGGGTGATTTGCCTGCTGATCGCGTCACGGAATGTAGAGCTTTTGCCGGAGTCGCCACCGACTTCGCCGGTTCCTTTACTGTAAAGGCTTCGAGACTGCGTAATGCTAAAACCTATAAGGCGTACTTGTGCGTGTTTGTGTGTTTGTCCACCAAGGCTGTCCATTTGGAAATTGTCTCGGAATTGTCTACCGAAGCCTTTGTCGCCGCCTTGAGCAGATTTGTTTCCCGTAGAGGACTGCCGACATTGATACGTTCCGATTGTGGTACTAATTATAAGGGAACGTGTAATTATCTTAAGGAAGTAGTTAAGTTTTTTGTTCATAATAAAATAGACATTGGAACCACCCTCTCCCGGCGTGGGATAATCTGGAAGTTTAGCCCTCCAGCTTGTCCGACGTGGGGAGGAATTTTTGAAGCTTGTGTAAAGGCTGCCAAGACACACTTGCGTCGCGTGATTGGAGAAACTATTCTCACGTTTGAGGAACTTGATACGGTATTTTGTAAAATTGAGGCCGTCCTCAACTCGCGACCCTTGTGCCCGTTGTCTTCGGACCCGAATGACCTGGAAGCGTTGACCCCAGGTCATTTCTTGATCGGACAGCCCCTTTTGGCTTTGCCTGAATATCCGATTCAGGATGTAGGATCCCATCGTTTGTCGCGATACCAACTTTTGAAACAGATGTCCCAAAACTTCTGGGCACGTTGGTCGATGGAGTATTTGCATATCCTACAACAGCGCGTGAAGTGGACAGATAAAACCACCCCACCCCAGACTGGCGACCTCGTGTTGATTAAGGATGCTAACCTGCCGCCCCTATGTTGGCGAAGGGGGCGCATTGTTAAACTCTACCCCGGAACTGACGGAGTTCCACGTTTTGCTGAGGTTTTGGTTCGAGATTCGGTTTTGAAGAGAGCAGTTAGTGGGCTCTCCCGATTACCCGTAGATTGACGTACCGTTCTTAACGGTCCGGGGCGGGGGGATGTTCGGAAAAGATCGACGTTTCTGAACGCATCTCTAATGTCACGTCAAATTGACATTAGCTGTCACTTGAAGTTGACAGCTCTCTCTTGATTGGAATTCTTGTAAGAAAAATGTCGGATTAATTTTGCTGAATTGTTAAAAACCGCTCGCGTTGAATATGCCTGGCATATCGAGCCTGAATTGAATCTTAAATTATCGATTTGATCCCGTTTTGTACGACCAAGATTTTGACGCCATCTTGACGAGTGGCCGGTCGCGGTGCTTTGAAAGATAACCTTCCACCACGCGTTGTTGTCGGGACAATATATCTTAATAAGCAAGCCCCGCGTGTGTTACCATATTGTTGGGACGCCCAGTGTTTTGGGACCCTGTGTGGTGTTTGTTTTGTGAGTAAGGTGACGAATTGGTAAGGTCTGCAGAAGAAGAAGGAGCTACCAGGGTGCGCGCCCCCTTTCTCCGCAGCCCAGGAGACTTTCGACACCACAGACCCGTATGTACAATCACCTTACTTCACATTAAGTCGCTGTGTATCGCAGTTTCAATTGTTCAGTTACATCCCGGCTGAAACCAAGTTTTGTCCGGAGTCTATACTAGTGATTTCGCTTCCACTGCGCTATGCCGATTCCGCGGGTCGAGGCAGGGGTGTACTGAACAATTTTCAAAAAGCAATCATGGTTTAAGGGCAAAAAAATTACCAAAATTTATAATTGTCATCATTACTCACTTACTGCCTTTTATTATCAATCGCTAAACTTTCTATTTATAAAGTTCTGCTTAAACTTAGGTCCTTTATAAAACCTATATTATTATGCTCTATAAACAGTATCTAGGTATTACACAAAAATTACACCCTGTCAGGTGCCTTAAATAGTATTACAGCAAAATTGTTTAGTACAGTCACTAAGTATTGTCTTTCTAAGGTCATAGCGCGACCAACTTTACGTGAACACAGGAGACACCATTTCTTATTTCGGGAATAACTTAGCATTAAAATGATACGCATTATGACCAAACACTCCTTTTCATCATAAAAGTGCTGTCAACGAAGATTCACGAGACCTACATGGAAACCAAACTCGTAACCGGAAACCAAATTAAACTTTCCACTACGGCTACTCGACCACGCAGGCACTTATATCTCAACGATTTTTTTTCTATTTGTTTTATTTGAGACCTAACATTACGATTCCGATAATCTATATCATACAAACTGGAATAGATCATCAAACAATAATAATAATTCAGGCATAAAAGAACCTCCGAATTTACTGGAGAATATTCGTAATTGAAAAAATGTATGTGTGTGCCATGTTATGTTTTTATGAACAATTCTCCGCGAACGAGTGAAGCAGAGTCGAGCCTCAACTTGGTGAATACGGTCAGTCGTTCCGTTTTTATGTTGGAGGTGTCCAATCTTTTTTTGCAGAGTGACTAAAATGTAGACACAAGTACTCTATAAAATATCGTGATAAAATGATTTGACAGATTTTGTGTTTACATTGTTAAATAACTCCCGGAGGTCCCGGGTTCGTAGTTAGTATTGTGATGGTGAGTACCCAGTGTTCACTAAAATCGAAGTTGGTTTTTGTAACACTGTGATAGTATATAAGTGTTGTTGTAACATCCTAGTATATAATAAATAAATAATTAAAAAGAGCCTTGACACAGCGACAGCTCAGAGTAAGCCACACCTCGAAAACCGGAATACTAAGCACTCTACCACGGAGTTACTACGGCAATGTCGTCACCAATTAACCGCATCTGGGGTCTAGTGGTTCACACCACCGGTTTCAGACCCAGGGGCCCCGGGTTCGATTCCCAGTGGAGGTACATCTTGTATTCGGTTTGGTTGGTGGTAGGATTTCTTCTTAGTCCACCTGACTAGTTACCACCATTTTATCTAAGTCTAACGCTATAACAATGATGTTTTCAGCATTATTGTGTTCCGGCAGTTAGAGATAAGATGGCTATCTTCCTCAGTCATTTAGGAATCCGGAAGTATTGCGCTTCCACCTTCAGCCTTATCACCACTTAAAATCAAGTGTGATGAAGGCTAAGTGCTACCCAGTTGCGTATAAAAAATTCATAAAATTATTTCGTTATTATCATCTTCTCACTAACAATATTCGAATAATACCATGTTGTTCTTATTGTCCTTTAATAACATTACTGTTTTCATATATCATTCGAGCCTGTTATTATTATTTTAGGCGACCATTATTATTTTGTTATTGTTGGGAAATATCGTGAGAACAACAATCCATTTTGTCGACGCCTACGTTACGTTGTTGGTTATTAGATGATATATGCCTTCGGACCTAAGGCTCCTGTATATATCTGTATAAGTAATAAGTATTTAGTAAAAATTTCATTTTTATGATAAGTTTTTTTTGCTGACTGCACTTTAATATTGTATTGTCATCTGAACCAAACCTGTATACAAAATTCCAGCCCCATCGGACACTGGGAAGTGGGTCAAATTAAGCTTGCAAGATTAATTTGTCTCCACTAACTAACTAACTAACTAACATGGCAAGTTAATAAAAAGTTTGTAACAAAGCGGTCTTCCTACTGTTTGTACGGTTTCAAACTACGCAACGGTCGTTCATGAGAAAGGTTTAACTTAAAGATAAAAAAAAAACTCTTTTTGCAAATAAAAGAAAGAAACAAATAACACAGAGAGACTAGAAGAAAGAGAACAGAAAACAGGCGGCCTTTTAAAATACTAATCTCCTTCAGGCACTTTGACACCAAAAATCACTTCGATCCGTTGCTCCGTTTTGACGTAAAAGACGGACAAACAATCAAACAAACACTGTAATTTAGTTGTGAGACGGTCGACTTTTTCCAATAACTAGTTACTCAATTTTCAATATTTCCAGTAATAAAAATTGCATTGTGAATGCAAAAAAGTAAAAATTTACGGAAAACAGGAAAATCTCATTCTCAAAAATAACTCTTTCACATTTATAAATTAGTTTGGATTTCGGCAATGTAAACGCGAACGCAAGAAGAGTGTAGCAGCGCCAGAGATGAATAATAAAGAAGTCTCATGACTCTGCACATAATTCCATTGTATGGAACTTGTATGGAACAATGGTTAGACGAGGATTGCCGACCGAAATAGGCACGCTAACGCTTGCTCGGCCACGCTCGATAAATTTCGCGCGGACCTTGCGGCAGCCGGCAGTGAACTGTGAACTCGCGAGCGTCCCGCGAATCGAAAATCACATAAAAATATATATAAAAAAAAACAGGCGGCCGGAATCCCTCGATTATTCAAAGACAATTATTTTCATATGTTTTTCATTAACTAAAACCAACTAAGTACCTATACTTTTTTTTTTATAGTGAGGGCAAATAGGTACACCCATACCCGAGTAAAATTGAAGAGTTCGTTTTCAACATTCACCCGACCGGGAATCGAACCCAGGACCTCAGAGATAGCAGCCTTCAAAACTGGTACGTACACCACTCCGCTACGGAGGTCGTCAAACTCAACGTAATTATAAATTGACTAGCTGACCCGGCAAACGTTGTTTTGCCATATTAATTATAGTGGACCCGGTAAACTTCGTATCACCAACATCTATAAATATTATAGACTAGCTGACCCAGCGCGACTTCGTTCCCGTGGCCCTACCCCCTACTCCACCCTACCCTACCCGTACTCTACCCTTACCCTACCCCTACCCTACCCCTACCCTACCCCTACCCTAAACCTACCCTACCCCTACCCTACCCCTACCCTACCCCTACCCTACCCCTACCCTACCCCTACCCTACCCCTACCCTACCCCTACCCTACCCCTACCCTACCCCTACCCCTACCCTACCCCTACCCTACCCCTACCCTACCCCTACCCCTACCCTACCCCTACCCTACCCCTACCCTACCCCTACCCTACCCTACCCCTACCCTACCCCTACCCTACCCCTACCCTACCCCTACCCTACCCCTACCCTACCCCTACCCTACCCCTACCCTACCCCTACCCTACCCCTACCCTACCCCTACCCTACCCCTACCCTACCCCTACCCTACCCCTACCCTACCCCTACCCTACCCCTACCCTACCCCTACCCTACCCCTACTCTACCCCTACCCTACCCCTACCCTACCCCTACCCTACCCCTACCCTACCCCTACCCTACCCCTACCCTACCCCTACCCTACCCCTACCCTACCCCTACCCTACCCCTACCCTACCCCTACCCTACCCCTACCCTACCCCTACCCTACCCCTACCCTACCCCTACCCTACCCCTACCCTACCCCTACCCTACCCCTACCCTACCCCTACCCTACCCCTACCCTACCCCTACCCTACCCCTACCCCTACCCTACCCCTACCCTACCCCTACCCTACCCCTACCCTACCCCTACCCTACCCCTACCCTACCCCTACCCTACCCCTACCCTACCCCTACCCTACCCCTACCCTACCCTACCCCTACCCTACCCTACCCTACCCCTACCATACCCTACCCTACCCCTACCGTACCCTACCCTACCCCTACCCTACCCTACCCCTACCCCTACCCTACCCTACCCGTACCCTACCCTACCCTACCCGTACCCTACCCTACCCCTACCGTACCCTACCCTACCCCTACCCTACTTCTACTCTACCCCTACTTACCCCTCATTCCCCTATTTTCTCACCGTTAGAACCTTCCTTGGACTTCCACGAACACTTCAAGACCAAAATTTGCCAAATCGGTCCAGCCGTTTGCGCGTGATGTCGTGACCAAGGGAAATAGGGATTCATTTTTATATATATAGATTAGTGTTTCCTGGGTGCCTACCATCAACTTTAAGACAGCGATTCAAAAATAGCGCGATGCAGAATAGGTTCCTAAAATGAAATTGCTTTCTTTCGTACTATGACCTTCTAAAAACTGGATCGCAAATGAATTGCTAAATGTGAATGACCGAACGATTTGTGTCCTTATTTCTTCTACCCGTCTCTTTTACTCGATTCTGTCATGCCCGGAGAGTGAGAGGGACGGGTATAACCTGCAGGTGTCATGTTAGCTTGGCCGAGTTAGAAGTCAAATAAGAGTTGATGACAGCTTAGCGGCTGTGAAATGTCATTGAATGATCACTGAATCGCTGTCATTGATATTAAGCTGTCGTGGTACGAATAAGCGAAGCAGATCAGTTTAGGTCCTAAACAAAACCGCAATAAGAGTTGATGGTAGGCACCCTGCAATAGTTTTCGATGCCCTGCCAGCGGTGAATCGATTTAATTCACCAGCCTATGCGTGACTAGTACAATTTGAATTATTTATTACTAGAGGCTATGTTTTTGTCAAATTCCGCTACAGGAATGACTAACGTTTCCCCGATTTTTATTGACTACTAGTGGCTCACAGTGGTTTTTACCATCATGGTTCCCGTTTCCATAGCAATATCGGGATAAAATATAACCTACGATACTCGGGAATAATGAAGCTTTCTGCTGGTAATTTTTTTTTTTAAATCGGTTCTGTACTTTTGGAGTTTATACACCACTAAGTTTTAATTAGTACAAAGGTTTGATAGTGTCCATCAATATGAAAAAAATATACTATGACAGGCAAATGACAGGGTGATGTTTGAGACCATGAAGTTTGACTTAATACTCTAAGGTAACTGGATGGTAACTGGAGCTCCCACCCTGAATAAAAAAGTGTCGCCAGCAAATTTGACATTTATGTATGTAGTGGCTGTCAGCTGTCTCATATGACCATACGTATTTTTTTAAAGTGTAGGTGAGACGGAAGACAGCCACTGTGTTATTTGTGGTCATGAAGCTCGACTTAATACTGAGGTAACTGGAGAGTGCAGTACGAACAATTTTTTGAATACCACAAATAACACAGTGGCTGTCTTCCGTCTCACCTACACTTTAAAAAAATACGTATGGTCATATGAGACAGCTGACAGCCACTACATACATAAATGTCAAATTTGCGGGCGACACTTTTTTATTCAGGGTGAGAGCTCCAGTTACCTCAGAGTATTAAGTCAAACTTCATGTTTGTGGTATTCAAAAAATTGTTCGTACTGCACTCTCCAGTTACCTCAGTATTAAGTCGAGCTTCATGTTTGAGACGCTCCCAAATAGCGTACGAGAATTCTCGAACGCTAATCATCTTTGGGAGCGTCTCAAACATCATGGCATCTCTTTCATACGTTTGACATTTAAAGTGACAGGGCGATATTATGTGAGACGCTCCCAAAGATAAGTAGCGTACGAGTATTCGGGCAAAAAAAAATAACCGCATAGCATGTTGTACCTACATTTAATATTTTTCTTCACGTCAATTCAATCAAAAGAATATTAAATGCACACTTAACTATATTTTATGAGCATTTGAATGTTTTCGGGCAGCAACTCAGTATTTTTGGGGTTAAATTTAATATTTCCCAAAATCTTTTCTTATCACTGCGGTGTAAAAAAAATCTTTTCACAAAAAAACCGTTTAGAATCGCTGTGCGGAGTTTGCATCAATACAAAACCGTGTAGCTATGCCGGAAACTACTGAATATCGCATAAACCCTTTTACGTTGACAAATGAGCATTTATCGATCGTCGGCTCTATTTCATTAGGACGCCACGGCAGCGTACCTAGCCAGCGTCACCGTCAACGTCAACGTCAACGTCAAATTATATAAAAACGTACTTTATTAGGGTGAAGGTCGTGGCGAGAATAAAATGGCAGCAAGTACGGCGATAGTATAATTTAGATTCACGCAAATAAATTTTTATTGATTGATTGAGAAATAGATAGAGAAATCCTTTATTGCTGAATACATACGATTGCAGACAAGGAAGGTAAACATAAAAACAAAAAGGCTATGTAGGCAAAAGACAAATTAATAGTAATATAAAAGAGGAAAGTACATATTTAATGAAAACCAAAGAATTGTACGTATTCGCAGCAACAAAATGGGCCAAGGCCTAAGTAGTGTAGTTTTTTAGCTCAGAGGCAAAAACACTGATTTTGATCAATCACCCTAAATAGGTATGTGATACAAACAATACAATATGCCGCGATAACACGGGCAATTACGGTAATAAGGGGTGGATTAAAGGTAACGCTCCGAATCTGCGATTGCGCCGGAACTAGAGCACTAGCCCTGAATTTCCACCACCAGTATAGGGAATCCTTTATTCGCAACGAGTCACGCTGTTACTCGATGCGATTATTTTTATCAACCAGTAACAGTGTGACTGGTTTCGGTGTTACTCGTTGCGCAAGAACCTTTGAATCATCGGAATTGACACTTGCAACTTAACAATATACCTACTTAAGCACTTGAAGTTGATATGCTAAGCTTTCACTTTAACGACAAAATGCGAGTTATTAAATTAACAAAAAAAAATTACTAAGAGATAAAGGAATTTTTATATTAATGGGCAGAGTCAAACGTTTCGTTCGTTCAGTCCTACTACGCATAGGTCGTGAATAAGCGATCAAATTGCCTTGCCCCCTAAAATTCCTATTGCAATTTAGCTCCCTTTAAGGAAAAATCTCCAAAGTAGTAGTTGTCCGGTTCTGCTTAGTTAGTCCGGTATGGCTTCCACACGCTCTATTTCGTAGGAAGCGAAGTTCGTGCGAACCAAATCCGACCACACTGCGTCAGATTCATAATAATTATTGTGGTCGGAGGACTAAGTACGCTGCAGACAGTCAGATATGGTTCGGAGCAGACCTTGAGTTCTTGTCAGCTAGAAGAATGTCCTTAACGTAGGAAAAACATGTTGGACGATTCAAAAGTATTTCATTTTGCAAATCTATTTGAATAAATAATTTTTGACTTGACTTGACTTGATTAAATCGGTTGCCGGATCGGAACATCTGTTACGGCTATGACAGCTGGCTTCCTAATGGAATAGGTCCTAAAGTCACCCATGCGTAATTGAGTAGCCAGCCTAATAAATTAATTACAAACCTTTTTGTCAAAGGGATACGGATCGCGTTTCTTACGTCACACAACCCTATTATGACCTAGTTTCATACAAAGGTTACGTTTGTAATGTCATTTTGACCTACGAGTGTCACTAGAGCGTTAGCTGGGGGTACGGCAGTGCCCCCGCCAAGTGGAGCGCGAAGCAAACACTGCCGTACCATGCTTTTCTGATGAGTGGATTGGCTTTACTGAGAGATTTTATTTTCACTTTTTATAGAGAAATAAGCATATCCAGCGAGATCAGGCCAGTATTTTTTTACACGATCTTTTTGGTGGGATTAATATTGACACATCCTTTTGGACATAAAGTCATAGAGGTTTTATAAATAGAGCAGAAGAGCCAGGCCTCCAGCTCTCTTAGATTAAAAAGATAAAGAAGGTGGTGGTACCATATTATTATCTGTCTTTCTCTAACTGGCATCTAATCGTTCTGCTATATATGCTCCCAGATTACACGATTTGACGTTAGTAGAAAGAGACAGATAGAGTACCGCGACTCTTTCCAATCCGCTTACAGGCAGCTTTATTCCTACTCTATCTGTTATATTATACCTCCATGCCTATTAGTGCCACAAACATGACTGACCTGGTGACAGCGGCGGTGGGGGCGCCGCTAGCAATACTACTCGGTCAAGATAACATGACACCTGCCATAGCCTTCTCTATTGAAATTATACCCGTCTCTTTCACTCGATTCTGTCATGTCATGTCATGTCATGTCTGTCATTACTCTGAGAGTAAGAGAGACGGGTATAACCTGCAGGTGTGTAATTAGCCGCCAAAAAAATAACTACCCCGGTCTGCTAATTTTGTGGCTCTATTCCACTTTTAACCTCATTTTTTTCTCTTCTTTACCGTAGTCTGACAGCGTTTTACTCAATTTGCTTTTAGATCTTCAAATAAAGCTTTAAATCCGATCTTTTTAGAGAAAACTCTTTAAAAAATCCCTGTAATTTAGTCTTCGTAACGGCAAGTGCCTAATTTATTCTTGTCACGTGTAAAGCACCATTAATTAAACGAGTTTCTTTGTGATCATTAGACGGAGAGCTAAAGATTGCTGAAAGCTTATTTTCGCTTGAATGTTGTTTGCTTTGGAAATTTCTATTTGTAGTTCTAAGTAGTAATAGTCTTCTATTTGTAGTTCTAAGATTGTAGGTCGAATATTTAATTATGTCTTCAATAAGCTTAATAAAAATTTATAGTGAAAGTAGTATGAAAAGTATTACTGCTTGTTTGTCTCTTCAATTTTATGCCTAATTTAACTAATTTGGCAGAATTTCTGTTAAGAAGTTGATAGTCTAAACTTCTGTTTGGAGAACCACCTATTTGTTACAAAACAAAGGAGGGCGATGATACCATACCAAATTCCAAGCGGAATATAAAACACTTTCGAACTTATAAACTTACTGTTAACTAAGATTTGTATTAACTAAGTTTTATTACTCTTCGGAGACTTGGTGCCTCTATCGCAGACATATTAAGACACTGGACCAATTTCATCTCTGGTGTTTGCGGGATATCATGGACATCGTCAGAAATGATGAAGTTCTTCGGCGCGCTAACATCTGCGGAATAGACACACGGTCAGTTACGGTGGTAGTGTGCCTGCCCGGGCAGGGGCTAGGACCGCCCAGGGCCCCAATCGCGGTAATCCTATGACGCATTAGTCAAGTGTACGTGCAGTTGACGTGAAAAACCGTTTTTGATAACGCGCGGCTTGGCAGTGCGACAACGTTTTCTGTTCCGGTGATAATCTTTGGAACTAAAACAGTTTTCATACGACAGTCTATTTTGACAGCTAATTTCGTATTGCAAGTGGTTCCTCTGTCACTGATGTCACCGGATCAGACAGGATTGTTGGACCTACAGGTTTGCGTGACGTGTGCGTCGTTATGTCATTACGGCAATACGAAGTCAAACGTCAAGACGCAAACGTGACCAAGACGCGCTGCATAGAATTACGGCGATCGGCCCGCAGCCCTGACGCGAAGCTTAATAAGCTTGGTGGGAGGGGTTGGTGCAGCGAAGGACAGGCCCTGTGTCTGACTGAGTCCAACATGCCGTTTGGTTTACGTAAAGACTGTATTAGCCCTCACTTTAAGCAAAAATAGTTAAAGTGGTAGTCATGTACTCCGCATGCCTGACGAGCGATTGCCAAAGCGCATCTTCGGCGGGCAGCTCTTGCGGTACATAGACGAGCTCAAAAGGCACATGAATAGATGCAGTATTGACCCCTTAACGTTGAAATCAGTAGCTGTCAACCATCCGGAATGGAGACGTCTCTTAAGGCAAAAAACCAACGCTGAAAGTTTACGCAGACACCAAAATGACACTAAGAGAGATGCGTTAAAAGCCAGACCACCAGCGTCATTAAATTACCAATATTGGCGTACTCACTTGCCCATATTATTCAAAGACTTTTAGAGCCAAAATTGGCTACAACAGTCTCATGCGAGCACACCACCGCGTGGAGCAAGTAGACGCCGCTACTAGTGGCGTCTACAGTGACAGCCTACAGCGACAGTCTACAACGACAGTCTACAGCGACAGTCTACAGTGACAGTCTACAGCTACAGAGTCTACAGCGCCTGCTGTGTAGACCCGGCATTTGCTGTAACAGAAACCGGCTCATACTTAAAATTATTATTCAACAAATATCTATGTCTTGATTTTGGTTCAAATCCAGCAATTTTTTATTAACCGCTAAACCCTAAAGAAGCAACGCCTTTGTACAGTCGTGGGCGTTCACTAGCTTAAAACAAATGTATTTTTAAATATAAATCTGTTTCATATTACCAAGACTAAAAATAGAACACATTTCAGTTTTAACTGCAAAGGTTTATACAAACTTTAAAAGGAAAATGTACATTAAGGCGCTGCGCAAACGTAGACACTGTTACCGACACGGCACACCATAACTGGAAACCGAGATGCTGTATCCGGTAGCGGGCTGAGTTCAACTGGCACACATTGCTTTGGCAGAATCGTCGCAGAAACATAGTTATTACTTATTCTTATGGCAGAAAACATGAGTTGAACCTTATCGTAATGCCGGCCGGCGCCAGACAGACAAATATTTGAACCAAGACTTTGAAGACCTTGCCTTCTGGCATGGCAAAGTCCCTACAGTAGTTTTTTTATCAAAGGTTTGAACAAATATTAAAATATCTGTGCTACACATGTGTCGAAACATTTGTTCAAATAATTGTTCATTTGTTTTTGCTATGTCTGGCGCCGGCGGCGTAACAATCATTCGTCGGGGTCGTAGCAACATGAATTCTCGTAGCATGTTCGTAGCGGTCTTTCGTAGCGTGTTTCGTAGTCGCAGATCCTTTGGTAGCTAGGAAAGTTTATGTTGCTTGTAAGGTACAACTGATGTCTTTTGCCGCCTCTACACCAAGGGCCATGATGGACAATCACAGAATGCGCCATGATTGCGACCATGATGGCGCAGCTGTCTACACTATGGCCCATGATGCGCAATGACAAACTGCGCTATGATGGCGCTATCAATAGTACACCTTAGGTGTACCATTGATAGCGCCATTGATTGTTAAGTTATGACGTTTCAAAGCGTCATATTCCTAAGCAAACTTTTTAGTTAAACCTAGTGTAAACTTACTCTTCGTTTATTAAAAAGGCCGTAACGAGGAGTAAGGGTTAATGAAAAATTGCTGGATTTGAACCAAAATCTAGACATAGATATTTCATGAATTTATATTTAATATATTTTAAGTATTAGCCGGTTTCTGCTACAGCAAATGCCCGGTAGGCAGGCATCGCTGTAGACTGTCACTGTATACGCGTCTAGTATTGGCGTCTACAGTGAGTAATAAAAAAAAATAAAAAATTATAATAAGAAACTAATGTAACGGCTGTTACAGCAAATTTAGAAAAACCCTCTTTAGTAATCAAATGAAAAAGTTAAAACACGATGCTAGGAATGCAATAAACAATTATGTTTACAATTTTTAAATGTAAATTATTTAAAGTAGGTAATATAAATTACTATTTACGTCGGTTTTTATTTTTTTATTTCGTTGGGTGAGAAAACGTCCATACAGCCATCTTTGCGCAAACGTATTCATTCACCCGACAATAAAGCAATCGTGTCCTATCCCTATTGTAGTTTAAGTCGGTCAATTCAGTGCGGCGAAAGGTCTAAAAAACCCCAGATTTTAATTAAGTATGTATTTACAAACAAAAAAGTATTTAAGTATATATTTATCCGTTATCAAGTTTTCCATGATACAGTTTCTTAATGAAATTAAAATGGGCTTAGATAATTGGTGTGAATGTAAGAAGTTATTTATTTATTTATTTATTATTTATTATTTATTATTTATTATTTATTATTTATTATTTATTATTTATTATTTATTATTTATTATTTATTATTTATTATTTATTATTTATTATTTATTACTCTACACAAGACACAAAAGTGTCTGGACACAAAGGTCTCTACGTTTGTGCAGCGCCTAAAGCTGCTTTACTAACAAGAGTTATATTACCCTTTATAATTTAATTATGCTAAACATAATTATTTTCTTCCTAATTACTTTTTGCTTTAAATTAACTAATTTATCCTTGTCCCAAAGTTGGAGACTTCGAGTCCTTAGTAATTTATCCACGACGCAAATGAGACATTAATTATATGTCTGTTGTCATCTAATTTAATAAAAAATCTCCACAGTCTCACAGTCATCTGCCACAGTCTTTATTACCGAGCTCCTCCGAAACGGCTCGACCGATTTTTATGGAATTTTTATGGCCGCGTGTTATCTGTTCCCTTAATACTTACTGTTTGTTTCCCGTGTTATTTGTTTTTTTCTTTGTGTGCAATAAAGCTTTTTTGTTTTTTATTATTTTATTAATACAGAGCTTTGAAAGGCCTGTGTCCCAGTTGTGAAGACTAAAAAGGTCCTTGGGCCCAGAAATGTCCCATCATAGCGGAGCTATTCTAATATCGTCTCAAAGCTCGACCTATATTAATATATATAGTGTAGAATCTCAATAAATATCTGCTTTAACGATACACAGCCTTTACACTCAAACACGTCATAAAAATTGAGAAGGGTACGTACGGAGCCAGTATGGCTTTACTGCTTGTTGTTTAGTCTGTGGTGTAAGTTACTAACTGTTGCCTTGCCTTAACTATGCCTTCGACCTATTCTCAGACCTACCAATTATACACAAAATAACATAAAAATTGGTCAGGCCCTTTCTGAAGACTTCAATAATAAACACTGTGACACGAATTTTAAATTAAACTTTTTCCCATACCTATTATTACTCTAATCTTTTCCTCAATAAAGATATATATTTTAACCTCGATATCTTTTTGATTTTAATTGTCATCTTTTTCCCAATATTTATATGTATTTAATTACAATAGAGTTACTATGCTGGGTAAGCGTTAAGCATGAGATTGTGACGGCTAAGAAACTCGCGCTTGATTGACCACGAGATAGGTGACAAAAAACATATTAATTCGTGCTTCTCACCTCAGTATTTCAGAAGGCATGTCCCAATCTCCTTATCCACTAATAAAGAAGGATTGTACCTAGTAGTGCCAGCACGAGCAATCTTGACTGATGATGATTTTATTATATTTTTTTATTTACTCATTTTAAACCAGTTAAACCCATTCATCTATAGACTAATGGCTGGTTTCATTAACCTGATAAAAGTAAGCTTATCCCGGTGCCGTTACTAAGCAACTGTTTTTATTTGACACTAAGTAACAAAAATATCTAGGCAATTAAGATTCAAAGATTCAAGATTCAAGATTCAAGATTCAAATTTGTTTATTCAATTTAGATTGTTATTTACAATGCTTGTGAACGTCATAGAAGCTACGCCATCGGTTCGCAAACCCTACAGCGGGAGGCCTTGGAGAAGAACCGGCAAGAAACTCCAAGGGTTGTTTTTTTCTCCCTGTTTTATTTCATACAGAGTCGTCAAATTGAAAAATGACCTTAACATGGTATGACTAAGGTCAGTTTCCATCACAATTACACAATGGGTTATGATAATTAAGTATAGGCGAACTAATGATCATAGCGGTGAACAATTTTCAATTACTTAGGAACTCTACTTAAAGCTTTAATATTAGTTAAAAACAAAAGACAATTCTACTATATACTGTAAGTTGCGCCATACATGTTTCAAATTTTAATGTAATTCTTAATAAAATGAATAAAAACAAAAGAAAACACATTTTAAGCAGATAAGAGCAGACCCATTCCCACTGGCAGCACCCGTTCACGAGCATGACGCATGAACCAGCCATCGCTTCGCTCAACCATATTTTAGGGAACGCAACGACCCGCCTCATACGCCACCACCGTAGAAGCTAAGCTAAGCTCAGGTTTGCATGTCTTTACCGGGGACTAGGTTACTGAAACTATAGTCTATTCAACTTCCTTTGAGACAAGAGGTTAACAAACCAGAAAAATGTTCTTTAATAGGTCAAATTTTATATGCATCTAGAATCTATTAAAAAAAAGTGACATTAAAAGCACCTAAAACTTTAGCTGTTCCCAAACATAGAACATATTTTAACACTACTAAATTGAGGAGTAGTGATAAAGCAAATAATTTACGTAGAAATGTGAAATTTTGTAATAAGGCTGGTTACACCGGCCATCTTTACTCTCGATCAACTCGTTGACTCGTCCGTGCCGTGTTTTCAGATAGTTTCGTTAAATTTTTGATATTTGTTTATTCCATTTGTTAAGATTGTTGTTATTTGACGTTTTCGTGCTTATAAGTGCTGTAATTAGGAGTGAACCTGGACCAAGCAATGCCTGTACTTTGATAAGTTTGAGAAACTTTGGTTTGTTTGTTTACCTTTTGTCTCAGAGAAAGTTGAATAAAGTATAGTCTTTACTTGACTTAATGTCCCATGTCCCCTGGATGGGGCAAAGGGCGTTCACAGTAGATCTCGAACGGGGTTGGTCTTGAGCATCGCGTTTCAATTCGCTCCACGTCTTCCCAATGCTTTCTGCTTCTGCCAGTATGGTACGACGGCAGGTTTGACGAAGACTATCACGTCTTCTTTTATATTTTCATCCATCTATTAGATTATCATATTATATAACTTACACCCAAGGTTAAAGTGGGCCAGTGTCCAGAAGTTTGACTTCAATAGATACCTCACCCGCTTTATAACTTTTCCGTTTATAACTTACACCACACGCTCCGGTCATTATTTCCAATAGAGCCAATAACCTTAGTGGCGGTGAGTTAACGCTCCGTTGTTCGGGTTTAAACCTCCGTTAGTTATGAACCCACGCGTAATGTAGGATTGGCTTGAAGTTAGGGATAGAAATATTGAAGATTATAAGTCGTAAAGGGTAATGTACGGTGTGAAGTTCAAACCTTTAGTTTATCTATACCTTTAACGCTGGTACAGAATTGTGGTATAAGTACAATATGTTGGTTAAAGTTAGACTTGGCTTAAACTTAAAGCTTACGTTTCTGTACGTCTGATAGAACTTAAAGTTTTAACCGCCTCTGTAGTGTACTAGTTCATATCACTGGTTACAGACCCAGAGGTTACAGGTTCGATTCCCAGTGGGGGTAAATATTGTATTCGGTTTGGTTGGTGGTAAGACTTGTTCTTAATACGCCTGGCTAGCTACCACTATCTTATCTAAATCTGATGCCTCACAATAATGTTCTCAGCATTATTGTGTTCCGGCAGTTAAGGCTAAGATAGCCAGGTCCTCAGTAAATGAGGACTTCGGGAGTAGTGAGCTTCCATCTTTAGCCTTATCAACACTAATTAACATCGGGTGTGATGAAGGCTAAGTGCTACGCTATTTCTTACAATGGCTATTTTATCCTGATATTCCCAAGGGAAGGGAACCTACACGGGCAAAGTTGTGAGGCGCAGCTTTCCATGAAAGTTGGACTATCCTACTAATATTATAAATGTGAAAGTTTAGATGTTTGGAGGTTTGGATGTTTGGATGTTTGTATGTTTGTTTCTCAATCACGCCAAAACGGCTGAACGGATTGGCAGCGTTTGGGAAGCTCCGGCATATATTTGCGTCCAAAATTCCTCAATGTCTCAAGACTAAGGTCTTTGACCAGTGTGTGTTGCCAGTTATGACTTATGGAAGCGAGACGTGGTCTTTTACTATGGGTCTCATAAGAAGGCTCAAGGTTACCCAGCGAGCAATGGAGAGAACGATGCTTGGTATTTCCCTGCTCGATCGAATCAGAAATGATGAGATCCGCAGGAGAACTAAAACGACCGACATCGCTCGAAGGATTGCTCAGTTGAAGTGGCAGTGGGCGGGACACATAGCGCGGAGAACCGATGGCCGTTGGGGCGGAAAGGTTCTCGAATGGCGACCGCGAACCGGACGACGTTCCGTGGGCAGGCCCCCTACAAGGTGGACCGACGATCTGGTCAAGGTCGCGGGAAGCCGCTGGATGCGGGCAGCGCAGGACCGATCGTTGTGGAGATCCTTGGGGGAGGCCTATGCCCAGCAGTGGGCGTCTTACGGTTGAAATGGTGAAATAGTAATTTATATTACCTACTTAATGAATTTCATTTAAAAATTGTAAACATAGTTGTTGATTGCATTCCTAGCATCGTGTTTTAACTTTTTTATTTGCTTACTAGAGAGGGTTTTTCTAAATTTGCTGTAACAGCCGTTACATTATAGTTACTTTTTTTTTAATACTCATTGTAGACGCCACTACTAGAGGCGTCTACAGTGACAGTCTACAGCGACAGTCTACAGCGATGCCTGCCTACCGGGAATTTCCTGTAGCAGAAACCGGCTCATACTTAAAATTATTATTCATGAAATATCTATGTCTTTTCCAAATGAAATACAGAATTAGCATGATTTTTAAACCAGGTCTAACTTAAGTCCGCGTTTTGTATTAAGGGGGCAAAGGTTTATACAAACTTTAAAAGGAAAATGAACACTAAGGCGCTGCGCAAACGTAGACACTTTTGACACGGCACACCATAACAGGAAACCGAGATGCTGTGTCCGGTAGCGGGCTGAGTACAACTGGCACACATTATCTCACACAAGACACAAAGGTCTCTACTTTTGCGCTGCGCCTAAAGCCGCTTTACTAACAAGAGTTATATTACCCTTTATAATTTAATTATGCTAAACATAATTATTTTCTTCCTAATTACTTTTTGGTTTAAATTAACTAATTTATCCTTGTCCCAAAGTTGGAGACTTCGAGTCCTTAGTAATTTATTCACGACGCAAATGAGACATTAATTATATGTCTGTTGTCATCTAATTTAATAAAAAATCTCGTGCCACAGTCTTTATTACCGAGCTCCTCCGAAACGGCTCGACCGATTTTTATGGAATTTTTATGGCCGCGTGTTATCTGTTCCCTTAATACTGTTTGTTTCCCGTGTTATTTGTTTTTTTCTTTGTGTGCAATAAAGCTTTTTTGTTTTTTATTATTTTATTAATACAGAGCTTTGAAAGGCCTGTGTCCCAGTTGTGAAGACTAAAAAGGTCCTTGGGCCCAGAAATGTCCCATCATAGCGGAGCTATTCTAATATCGTCTCAAAGCTCGACCCATATTAATATACTAGCTTCCGCCCGCGACTTCGTCCGCGTGGACATTCGAGAAAATACTTAGGGGACCAATAACCAGGATAAAAAGTATTCTATGTTTTAATTGCATAAAAATCCGATCAGCCGTTTTTACGTGATTAGGCGGGTCCTCCGTCACCAAGCGAGCAGCCTCGCGCGAGGCAGAACCTTGCCACGTGCGGCTGGCCTCGCACGAGGCTGCTCACTTGGTGAGGGAGGACCCGCCTAATCACGTAAAAACGGCTGATAGGATTTTTATGCAATTAAAACATAGAATACTTTTTATCCTGGTTATTGGTCCCCTAAGTATTTTCTCGAATGTCCACGCGGACGAAGTCGCGGGCGGAAGCTAGTAAATAATAAGTGTCTGTTTCACAATTAAAAAGTTAGTTCTGAGTAGCTTAGGTACCAAGAACTTTTAGGGTACTTAAGATGATTTAGGTTTCTATACCCTATTTACCCCCTGGGTTTGATTTTCGGAAAACTACGAGATGGGTTGCCTATTTATTTTAAGAAGTAAGCCTACAAAGTTTCAAGTTGAAGTGTCTATTTTACCCCCTGATTTTTCATTCAAAATTTCACCCCTATTTCAACCTATTAGGGGTTGAATCATGTTCAGCGTGTTAAACATCAAAATAAATGCCATTTTTGCAATCGTCATCCCATAAAACCTCAATAACGACATCCATATCGATTTTTAGGTTTATTTATCCCATTTGACCTCTAAGGGGTTGATTTTCGAAAAATACCAAATATGTGTTTGCTTATTTGTTTTAGTTTCCGACCATAAGCCTAAATAATAAATTAAATGAAGGACTTTCCAGATACAACATTTCATCTTCCTTTTCACCCCTTCGGGGGTGGAGTTGTCAAGAACACTGACACAGGAAAATATAAATTTTCAATTGCCAGCCTAAATGCAAAATTTGAAGATCCTAACTTCAAAACTGACGGACTCTCATACACATATTCATCCCCTATTTTACCCCCTGGGTTTGATTTTGGGAAAATTACGAAATGGGTTGCCTATTTGTTTTAAGAAGTAAGCCTAAAAAGTTTCAAGTTCAAATTTCTATTTTATCCCGATTTTTCATTCAAAATTTCACCCCTATTTCAACCTTTTAGGGGTTGAATCATGTTCAGCGTGTTAAACATCAAAATAAATGCCATTTTTGCAATCATCATCCCATAAAACCTCAATAACGACATCCATATCGATTTTTAGGTTTATTTATCCCATTTGACCTCTAAGGGGTTGATTTTCGAAAAAATACGAAATTTGTGTTCGCTTATTTGTTTAACTTTCCGACCATAAGCCTAAATAATAAATTTATTGAAGGACTTTCCAGATACAACATTTCACCCCTCTTTTCACCCCTTCGGGGGTGGAATTGTCAAAAACGCTGACACAGGTAAATATTAATTTTTAATTGCCAGCCTAAATACAAAATTTGAAGATCCTAACTTCAAAACTGACGGACTTTCATACAAACATTCATCTCCTATTTCACCCCCTTGGGGGGGGGGGAATTTCCAAAAATCCTTTCTTAGTGGATGCCTACACTGTATAACGTATCTATGTGCAAAATTTGAAGTCTCTAGGTTCAGCGGTTTGGGCTGTGCGTTGATATCTCAGTCAGTCAGTCAGTCAGTCAGTCAGTCAGTCAGTCAGTCAGTCAGGACTTTGAATTTTATATATATAGATATAGTGTAGAATCTCAATAAATATCTGCTTTAACGATACACAGCCTTTACACTCAAACACGTCATAAAAATTGAGAAGGGTACGTACGGAGCCAGTATGGCTTTACTGCTTGTTGTTTAGTCTGTGGTGTAAGTTACTAACTGTTGCCTTGCCTTAACTATGCCTTCGACCTATTCTCAGACCTACCAATTATACACAAAATAACATAAAAATTGGTCAGGCCCTTTCTGAAGACTTCAATAATAAACACTGTGACACGAATTTTAAATTAAACTTTTTCCCATACCTATTATTACTCTAATCTTTTCCTCAATAAAGATATATATTTTAACCTCGATATCTTTTTGATTTTAATTGTCATCTTTTTCCCAATATTTATATGTATTTAATTACAATAGAGTTACTATGCTGGGTAAGCGTTAAGCATGAGATTGTGACGGCTAAGAAACTCGCGCTTGATTGACCACGAGATAGGTGACAAAAAACATATTAATTCGTGCTTCTCACCTCAGTATTTCAGAAGGCATGTCCCAATCTCCTTATCCACTAATAAAGAAGGATTGTACCTAGTAGTGCCAGCACGAGCAATCTTGACTGATGATGATTTTATTATATTTTTTTGTTTACTCATTTTAAACCAGTTAAACCCATTCATCTATAGACTAATGGCTGGTTTCATTAACCTGATAAAAGTAAGCTTATCCCGGTGCCGTTACTAAGCAACTGTTTTTATTTGACACTAAGTAACAAAAATATCTAGGCAATTAAGATTCAAAGATTCAAGATTCAAGATTCAAGATTCAAATTTGTTTATTCAATTTAGATTGTTATTTACAATACTTGTGAACGTCATAGAAGCTACGCCATCGGTTCGCAAACCCTACAGCGGGAGGCCTTGGAGAAGAACCGGCAAGAAACTCCAAGGGTTGTTTTTTTCTCCCTGTTTTATTTCATACAGAGTCGTCAAATTGAAAAATGACCTTAACATGGTATGACTAAGGTCAGTTTCCATCACAATTACACAATGGGTTATGATAAAAACAGTTAAGTATAGGCGAACTAATGATCATTAGCGGTGAACAATTTTCAATTACTTAGGAACTCTACTTAAAGCTTTAATATTAGTTAAAAACAAAAGACAATTCTACTATATACTGTAAGTTGCGCCATACATGTTTCAAATTTTAATGTAATTCTTAATAAAATGAATAAAAACAAAAGAAAACACATTTTAAGCAGATAAGAGCAGACCCATTCCCACTGGCAGCACCCGTTCACGAGCATGACGCATGAACCAGCCATCGCTTCGCTCAACCATATTTTAGGGAACGCAACGACCCGCCTCACACGCCACCACCGTAGAAGCTAAGCTAAGCTCAGGTTTGCATGTCTTTACCGGGGACTAGGTTACTGAAACTATAGTCTATTCAACTTCCTTTGAGACAAAAGGTTAACAAACCAGAAAAATGTTCTTTAATAGGTCAAATTTTATATGCATCTAGAATCTATTAAAAGTGTCATTAAAAGCACCTAAACTATAGCTGTTCCCAAACATAGAACATATTTTAACACTACTAAATTGAGGAGTAGTGATAAAGCAAATAATTTACGTAGAAATGTGAAATTTTGTAATAAGGCTGGTTACACCGGCCATATTTACTCTCGATCAACTCGTTGACTCGTCCGTGCCGTGTTTTCAGATAGTTTCGTTAAATTTTTGATATTTGTTTATTCCATTTGTTAAGATTGTTGTTATATTGACGTTTTCGTGCTTATAAGTGCTGTAAGTAGGAGTGAACCTGGACCAAGCAATGCCTGTACTTTGATAAGTTTGAGAAACTTTGGTTTGTTTGTTTACCTTTTGTCTCAGAGAAAGTTGAATAGAGTATAGTCTTTAAAGTCTATTTATTTCAGCATCATCACTACATAGTATAAAACAAAGTCGCTTTCTTTTCCCTATGTCCCTTTGTATGCTTAAATCTTTGAAACTTCGCAACGGATTTTGATGCGTTTTTTTTTAATAGATAGAGTGATTCAAGAGGAAGGTTTATATGTATAATAACATCCATTAAATAGTGGAGAAGTACTGTTATTTTTGAGGTTTCTAATGTGATGTCGTAAATAATTTCATTTTTTCCGCTTACATTGCAAACGCAGGCTGAACCCTTCGAGTTTTATCAAAATAATGTACTAAGTATTGTACACATTGAAAAGGTCTACAGAAAAGTCCGTGATGGTATATGTCTATCTCTTATGGATAACCCACAATAACTTTTTTTTGTCATTTACTTTTTACTACAAAGAATGGCTAATTTTCGAAGCGATTTTAACCAATACAGCATTAATCCTTAACCAATTAAATACCTTGAATACATTGTTCATTTAATATAGATCTATATGGCCCTTTACACCGTATGATTTAAGTGAATATTTTCGAAGATATTACAGATTTAAAAATTGCGGGTCGTAGCGTTTGCGGCGGTACCGGCCGGCCGCCCGGTGCGGCAAGAGCGTGCCTATAAATAGCGCGTCTGAGGCCGCGGTTTTCACTGTAGCACTTTGAATTTAGCAGCGATCGGACGCGTTTATTATATCGGAGCTCTACAGCGAGGAAAATAGCAATACCACAGAATAATATTTGTAGGCAATACTTAGGTAATAAAAACGTGCTTTTCAGCGCGACAACGTATCAGTAATTATAAGTAAGTTACGATAAATAATTGTATGATAGTAGTTTTAAAATATAAATTATATTCTATTCTAAGGTTAATTTTTAAGTCGCACTTATAGTAATTATAAGTACCTACATAAGGTGAGATAAGTTTTCAAAAATCGTGATTTAAGGTGAGATATGTAAGTTCAGAAAAAGTACTTAATAGAATAGGTATCTTTTGTTGTTGATGATTGTTGATTATATCGGATTTACCCTTCCAATTTAAACGTTTACAGTTTCCGGTAAAGACATCTTTTGCAATGACCATAATAAATCGCAGGGTCAAACCTTCAACGTTGCAGGCTTAGATTTGAACGTTGACTGTTTTTCACATGGACAACTGTATGTCGCTCTTTCAAGAGTGACCTCCAGAGAAAACATGTTTGTATTGTCTAATGACAAGAAAGCTGTGAACGTTGTTTATAAAGACATTCTGTAATATGTTGTAAAAATAAAATAAATAGTTAAAAATGTAAAAAGTAAATAAGTAAAAATATAGTGTATGAATTTAGATATTCCAAAGATAGCAGAAAATCTTCATGGTATAGGGAAAGGGGGATTGTTTTACTCCAAATTTAACGCGTGCGGGCCACGGGCAGTAATGAATAAATCAAAACTACTGGATCGATTTTAATCACATAGGCTATATATTTTATATCCGTACGAAGCCGGAGCGGGCCGCTATGTGTGTTTTTATATACAACGTTCACAGTTTTTCTGTAGTGTATTTAGTATCATCATTGCACCCGTGCGAAGCCGGGGCGGGTCGCTAGTGTCTAATAAGGTAAACAAACATGACGTCACAATCAACTATAGTGTTGGGCACAAAATGATCAATTGAATTCAATTCGTTTTCTATTCGATTTTTTCGATTTTTTATATCAGTTCATTAGTTTAACGCTTATTCATAGTTTTCTTTTTCACTGACTGTTATTATCGTACAGACGTGCACTGAATACAGGTACCTAGGTAAAAAAAAATACATACAAAAAATATATTTATTTAAAAAATACAATTTTGTTAAAAGGTACTACTTACTACAAATACTGAATCATTTTAAATCGAAAGACCAAAAAGACAGTACAGTGCCAGTGATCAGTACTCGGGCACTAATTAAAACACAAGGATGCTGGATTAGCGGAGAATTCGAATTAGAGGATATAATCCATAATGTGAGGAACATACAAAACCCGCAGTGTATAACAAACTCACGTCGCATCTCCGTCCACCGGAGCGGAAACAATATACATAAAAGAGCGAGTAAAACAATGTACTTATTGGAGTGAACTATATTGTAATGTTGCATCGGATTACTGGACGAGCCGTATATTAAAGTACCGGATTACTGAGATTGTACTGTAGTTCTATACAAAAATTCATAACAATTAATCATGACCGTAACGAGATACAAATAGTTATTAGTCTGAATCACTTGATTCATAGGAAGATTCAGATTCTTCATTTAGGGTAATGGTGAATTGTGGTGTTACTTCGTCAGTTGCTGTGTCTATTATTCCATCGAGTCTCATCATCTCGTCTTCTTTTTTAATAACATGCTCGATACATTTTTTCCATGAATCCGCACCAATGCGAGCTAAACCCTCTTTCATTAAATTTTGAATTTCAGCTATCTTAAAAGTTTTATTATTTCGCCCTACGTATGATTTTAACTGTGCCCATATCATTTATAGTATTATATGAGGATAAGTATGAAGTAGCATTAATTAATCCTTAAAACTAAATTAAACTAATTTAAGGCAATTGTGAAGCGCAGCAAAGCGATCGCCTTAGGTGGTTATTTTTATTGTGAAAAAACAAAGAATTAGAAAAAAAATCGTGATGCGCTTTACAGAATCCATCTATCCACCAAGTTTCATCAGTGTCTTAAAAGATTCGCAATAAAGTGGCTGTGACATACGGACGGACGGACGGACAGACTAATAAACAAGGTGTACATTTTACCGCCTTTTGTTTAAAGAACTGTTTAGAATGAGATTTCTTATCGACTAATTCCGATTTGTTAATTGACCACTAATAACTGCCCATTCAGTCATATTACTGCTCAATATTTATTTATCTTCCCATTTTAATATTTCTTACTAATCATTTTGATTTAGTTTACTGCTTAGTTTTTACTGCTGAACTTGTTATTAAACATATATTTTGTAATTTTAAACTTACCTACCAATTCTACAATATACAACTGCCGCTTTCCGATAACAATACTTTCCCGAGAAATACTCAGTAAATACTTTATCGATATTATCCATTGATTTTTTTTTAACTTCAATTCGTTCATTCTTATACCCCATCACTAGTAAGTTAACTGACAGTTGTCAAAATCGGAACACAAATTTTGATCAACGTATGGTTATTTTGATTATTTTGCAGTTTTCGACAGGAATTATGTGATATTTACTTTGGAAAAGGATGCAGTGTAATATGATTAATGAATGAATCATTTGTAGTGTAAATAAATTTGAGTGATTTCTTTGGAAACGCAAGATACGTGTTCAATGTCAGGTTTGTTTACGTTATAAGACATGCTGAAATAAATAGACTTTACTTGACTTAATGTCCCATGTCCCCTGGATGGGGCAAAGGGCGTTCACAGTAGATCTCGAACGCGGTTGGTCTTGAGCATCGCGTTTCAATTCGCTCCACGTCTTCCAAATGCTTTCTGCTTCTGCCAGTATGATACGACGGCAGGTTTGACGAAGACTATCACGTCTTCTTTTATATTTTCATCTATCTATTACATAATCATATTATATAACTTACGCCCAAGGTTAAAGTGGGCCAGTGTCCAAAAGTTTGATTTCAATAGATACCTCACCCGCTTCCGTTTATAACTTACACCACACGCTCCGGTCATTATTTCCAATAGAGCCAATAACCTTAGTGGCGGTGAGTTAACGCTCCGTTGTTCGGGTTTAAACCTCCGTTAGTTATGAACCCACGCGTAATGTAGGATTGGCTTGAAGTTGGGTGTAGAAATATTGAAGATTATAAGTCGTAAAGGGTAATGTACGGTGTGAAGTTCAAACCTTTACTTTATCTATACCTTCAACGCTTGTAGAGAATATTAGTACAAAATATTGGTTTAAGTAAGACTTGGCTTAAACTTAAAGCTTACGTTTCTGTACGTCTGATAGAACTAAAAGTTTTAACCGCCTCTGTAGTGTACTAGTTCATATCACTGGTTACAGACCCAGAGGTTACAGGTTCGATTCCCAGTGGGGGTAAATATTGTATTCGGTTTGGTTGGTGGTAAGACTTGTTCTTAATACGCCTGGCTAGCTACCACTATCTTATCTAAATCAACAATAATGTTCTCAGCATTATTGTGTTCCGGCAGTTAAGGATAAGATAGCCAGGTCCTCAGTAAATGAGGAATTCGGGAGTAGTGAGCTTCCATCTTTAGCCTTATCAACACTAATTAACATCGGGTGTGATGAAGGCTAAGTGCTACGCTATTTCTTACAATGGCTATTTTATCCTGATATTCCTAAGGGGAACCTACACAAGCAAATTGTGAGGCGCAGCTTTTCATGAAACTTGGACTTAGAACTAAGAAAAAAACACTAAATTTTAATTAGTACAATAATTTTAGGGGATGATAGTGTCCATCAATACGAACAATTTTTACTATGGGGTCATCCAAGGAAGCTCGAAGAAAAAAACAGGTGTTCCATACATTTTAGTCGAGTCGATGTTGATCTTTTGTATGATTGTTTTTTTTTTCGCGATTCCGTTGTTGCCCCCCTGGTAAAACTTGTTCGTAATTAAAATTTAGAGGTGTATAAAGAAGAATAGATCTGTGCCTCTTCTCTCGCAAACCATGCAAAACTTCATTCAGTCATTTGAATATTATATTGCTTCATCACTCCCAAGTATCAAACTTCATTTACCTAAGTAAATCCAACAAATCATCATCCATTTAATGTCCCATTGCTGGCGCATAGACCTTCCTTATGGATGGATAAGGAGAATGGGCTATGACCAACCATTGGGCCAACGCAGGCCCAATGCGGATTCATCATTTCAGCCGTACGGCGCCCACTGCTGGGCATAGGCCTCCCCCAAGGATCTCCACAACGATCGGTCCTGCGCTGCCCGCATCCAGCGGCTTCCCGCGACCTTGACCAGATCGTCGGTCCACCTTGTAGGGGGCCTGCCCACGGAACGTCGTCCGGTTCGCGGTCGCCATTCGAGAACCTTTCCGCCCCAACGGCCGATGCGGATTAAGGACACAGCACATTACATCAACTCGTAAAGGGATCGAACCCGTATCGCCTTCGCCTCGCCGTCAACCAGGCGTCAACCTAACGCAAGCACGTAACCAAACCGGATCAGCGTCGGTACGTCGGCTCGGCTACGGCTAGGCGACGCCGCGCTTACGGCTAGGCGACGCCGCGCTTACGGCTCGCCGCACAGTGGTTCCATATATAAAAAAAAAGGAATGAGAGAAAAAAATGATAAAAAAAAATGAAAAAAAAAATAAAAAAAACAAAAAAAATTAAAAAAAAGTCAAAACAATGAGAAAAAAAATTAAAAAAAAAATTGATGTTCATTTTTATTTTCAGACCACTGTGCGTAGAGCCGTAAGCTCGGGTACGGAGAGACGTGAGCGCGTGGACGACTAGCGGTAAGCGCGGGGATAGCAAGTTGAGCGACCCGCAAAGCGGTTCGTGAGCTGGTCCCGAGGCGAGGCGATTACGTTACGATTCCGATTAGTGTGCTTTGCAGTAGGGGGTTTCATACAAAGAATACTGAACCGCTCGAGTTGATACGTTTACGATCCCTTTCAGAGTTGATGTATGTGCTGTGACCTTTAGTCGGTATTAACGACGGCAAATGCAGCAGGGACCAACGGCTTAACGTGCCTTCCGAAGCACGGAGGAGCTCGAGATAATAAATTTTTGGTCACCCATCACATGACCGACCATTGCGAAAGTTGCTTAACTTCAACGACCGCAGGACGAGTGACCCAACTACTGTGCTACCGGCTCATATCCAACCTTTAACTATTCTAACGAAGATGGCTCATTTCCTCAAACAAGGCTAAGTTGTCAGTTTCGATCAGTAATTAATTAAAGTTGGTGAACTGGATTGCGATTGTTATCGAATGCTCGAGTGCTGTATTGCTTCTAATTAATGAATATATAAGCTTTTAAATCCAACAAAGAGTAATAGTTAATGCCGCATTTCCTCGAACAAGACTCATTTGTCAGTTACAAAAGTATTTAAACATTTGACAAAAATCAACCTAATCTCGAGACGTAAAGGTGCATTTTAATTTGTTGTTTGAGAACAAATGACAACAAATAATAGTACACCTTAAAGTATACCAAACATATCTGAACATTTCACAAAAATCTATCTTATCTCTATTTGAGAACAAATGACAAAAAATGGAAGTAGATCTTAAGTATTACGAAAAACGGGATTTTTACCATGTTTTGATTTGTTGTTGAGTCACAGAATATATATTAGTACCTGGTAGGTACAGAAATTTCACTCCCGAGTTTAGGTATGATAAACGCAAGCGTCCGGTCACCGGACTAGTCTCAATAGGCTGGCACTCGCTCGACTTGTCGCACACGCAGCGCACGCATCCGTATGTGTCGCCATCTGTCTCGCTTCGCGTGTATTACTTTCACAGGTAAAGTAGTACCTCTGACAGCCCTAGCAGATTGAAGCGAGACGGCAGACAGTTATTGTACTATGAACGCTATACGCAATGCAAAAGGTTGAAATTAGGTTGTTTTCCAGAATGGTAGGTAAATATCTCGGGGATTCCGCTTGTATGGAAGTGAGACAGGGACCGTACTCTGAAACGCACATCCGAAACTTCGGTTAGCCCCGTCCCTTTCACTCGATTCTGTCATGACTCGAGCGTGCGAGGGACGGGTATTACGAAGTTTCGGGTTTTGCGTTTCAGAGTAGGCCCTCTGAGTCCCCGATATTTCGGCGCAGTTGCACACGCCATGATCACGCACGGAGTAACTGTTACTCCGTGATCATGGCGATCTGTAATATTTACAGTTACACCATGAAAGTTTAAAAAGTTATTAGATCTTAAGTTTTGTAATTTTAGTCAAATACTCAGATATTTTTGGTAGGTTTGAACGCTCAGATAATTTTGTCGTTGATTGTACTGTTCCAAGCTTTAATTTGCCCAAGTAAATCCAACAATAGCACCATTCCTCGAACAGGGCTCATTTGTCAGTTTCAATCAGTAATTAAAGTTGGTGACCTCGATTGCCCTCCGCCGGCGAAGTTAAATTGTTAGCAGCTAATTTTAAAACGACACAATACTTCGTGATTTTACGGTTACGGATGTTAAGCAACTTTTCCAGTGGTTTGGATCCGGATGGGTCGCAGTAAGAGCCAGCGCGCACTTGTGATTTTTAATCGGGCGATAGTTTGATCGTTATCGGATTCAGTATAGAGTAATATGGCAGTGCGCGCACTGACGATTAAAAATCGACCGATCAAACTATCGGCCGATAGTTGTTCGGTCAAACTATCGCACAGCACAACTATCGGCCGGTCGGTAATGTGCATGAAGGGCTATGTGAGCGCACGCACTGCATTCAACTAAACTATCGCCCAACTATCGGCCGTCAGTTTAATCACGATCGTCTTGATTCCGACTAAACTATCGGTCGCCTAAAAATCACAAGTGCGCGTTTTCTCTTAGTGTTAATCTTTACTGATCAAGTTATTTGTTATGTATTTGATTGAATCAGGCGTCCCATGGCGGATTTCCCAAACACATTGTAAAAAAAACTATCTTCAGCTGCAGGTATTGTACACTGATAGTATCGTGGTGTGCATGTCCATTTTTTTGCGGGCGGCGGTGCATTTTACATGTTGTTTTTTACGGAAGTAAGCTACTACATTTGTTTTTTCACAAAATTCTAGTGGTTCACACCAACGATCTCAGACCCAGAGGTCCCGGGTTCGATTCCCAGTGGGGGTACATACTGTATTCGGTTTGGTTGGTGGTAGGACTTGTTCTTATTCCGCCTGGCTAGCTACCACCATCTTATCTAAGTCTGACGCCAAAACAATGATGTTTTCAGCATTATTGTGTTCCGGCAGTTACAGATAAGATAAGCAAGTTCCTCAGTGCTTAAGGATTCCGGGAGTAATGCGCTTCCACCTTCAGCCTTATCACCACTTAACATCAGGTGTGATGAAGGCTATGTGCAACCCCGTTGCGAATGAAAAAAAAGACAAAAAAAGTAAATTTTATCTCTTCATTTACAATCAATTCGAGTTGACCTTGCCTTCAACTTTGACCAATGCATTTTGTCAAATAAAACCAGTTCAATATAGAATAGTGATCTGGGCAGTCCATTGGAAATTGTGCATTGACTCGTGAACAATAGAGTTGATTCAACGATAAATTTGTCACGCGGACCTCGGTCGGCAGTTGGTCGGTCGTTTGTAGCTCAAATTGATTCCCCTACTATTAATAATGTTTAGGTATTTATGTTTTATTTTGTTTCTCATTTATTTTTGAACAAGCGACTGCGGGACTGTCTGTTTCGTTATACCAGTACTAGCTGACCCGGCAAACTTCGTATCACCAACATCTATTATAGATAGACAGATGAAAATAAATGATCGCGAAGAAGTTTTATACACTGCCTGCAACAAATGTCACTTATTAAAAAGTAGGTAATCCATAGCGGCTAAAACGTCAGTGATTACAATACTCTTTGACATACCTCTTTGGAAGCGGCTATGGAAGAAATGACAGTTTTGTATAGTACGACAGTTTATCGATTTTCTATACAAAATAATAATTTTTATTTTATTATTTTCCGGAATAAAAAGTAGCCTATATTACTCTCCAGCTCCCAAACTATCCCCATACCAAAAATCGAGTCGATCCGTTGCTCCGTTTTGACGTGAAAGACGGACAAACATACAAACAAACAAACAAACAAACAAACAAACAAACACACTTTCAAATTTATAATATTAGTATAGTATGGATAGAGTGCGCGCCAGATAAGTCGAAATTGATTACTAATCTTTTCCCATAAAGTTAATAATAGGTATATTAACTTTATGTCTTTTCCATAACAAATGCCCCAGTCAGTCAGAGATATCTGACACCACTCTGACATTGACTCTACTTCAAGTTACTTAATTCGTAATTTAAAATAAAGAACAAAAATAACACATTTTAAGACTAGCATATATGAGCATGACATTCCCACTGGCAGAACCTGTTCTCGAGCATGACGCACGAACTGGCCGTATTTTAGGGTACCACCACTGCTAAAATGTTTACATAAGAATTTTAGACCTTATGTTAAATTTACTGTTGGTCATCCTTTAAAAAAATAAATAAATCATTTAATTTCAATGATATTTTAACGTTTAAGATATTCAAAACCTAAAACTTGATATTTTTGTTAGTTAGTTTAAATACATAAGTTTATATGAAGCCAAACTTAATTATCTTTTCGAAAGTTAAGTAAGTAAGGAGGTACTTTAAATAAATATTCTTACAATCTGGCTCTTAAGTAGTTTTATAATGGAAACGGAATAATACATACTTACAATAAGAAGTGGTTTGTAAATACATACTTGATACATAGAAAACACCCAGACCAAGAGAAATAGACATGTTCATGCACACAAATATTTGTCTCGTTCGGGAGTCAAACCCGAGACCTCTGGCGCAGAAGGCAAAGAACATTCGTATTGACAAGAACATTCGCAGAGCAAAGTAACCAGATAACCAAGAAATTTCCAACTTTCTTGTCGAAGTTAAATTCGGAATTCGGACTTGCGCTAATTCGAATTTCGGGATTAATTCCGAAATCTTGGGAGATTATCAACATCTTATACTTTTACCCGAAAAGTTGTGAACAGGCCATTGTCGTGATTCTGTTGAATGAAATAATTTTCTGAATTTATCTTCCTACTGGCCGCACCGCGCTGTTTTACCCGCGTGACAGACACCCATTCCCGTGGGAATATTAGGATAAAAAGTTGCCTATATAATTACTTATACTTAAGATTTGTTTACTGTTAAAAACATATTTTTTATACTAAATACAGGTACAATGTTTGTTATTTTTCTTATTAAACTTATACATCACAAAACTCCTTTTATTTATAAGTATTAAATCTGCTCACTCTATTCCCTCATTAGCCGGGCCAGGGGAAGAGGTTGACAGGTGATGATGATGATGTAATTACTTTAACTTTTTTGCATTCACAATTGAAAATGAAGTATAAGAATAAAATCGGCTTGTGTCACAGAATATAGTAAATTTTTTTTTGGTTGTAAATACATACTTAATATGCATAGAATACACCCAGACCAAGACAAATTTAATGTTCCTGCACACAAATATTTGTCTTGTTCAGGAATCGAACCAGGGACCTCCGTCACAGAAACACAAAACATACATCCACTTAAATATTTGCAATAAATAAATTAAACACTAGTGGTATTTATCTGAATTCCACGCCGACGAAGTCTGTTATACATATAAAACTCCCAAGAATTTAATAACAGTTTCATGTCACAAACTCTGGTAAAAGCTTTAAAGTCATATCCCACTTAGACACGACTGTGAACGTAGATTCAATTACTGATACCGAATGGGGGGAGGGAGGGATAGGACACGTGAAACGATCGGAAGAGTTAACGAGTTTAGCACCTTTTTTAGGATTGATCAGTATTTTCCACCATGGAACTTTAAGCGGAGGCTACACTGCGAGCGAAGCGAAGCAACGCGCTCGGAGATGTGTCAAGTTGCATCAACAACTTGACACCCATCAGTCTCGAACTTGTGGTGGCGGAAATCGAAATTTCAACTTTATTAATTACATTGTAACGTCATTTTTCGAGTGGTTGGCTGAGGCACACGTGTGTACCTAATCCGAGTAATATGTCGATATCATGTTTAGGACGTCTGTGTTCCTAATCCGATCGTACTGGTTAAATCGGAGGCCACCTAAAGGTCAGACTACGAAAATTTATAAAACAGCTATACAAAATAAAATTCAGATTGCGTTTTTAGTTTGGATTTCCCGGCAATTCGTCACTTTTTCGAATGACACATCACCCCGTGATTAATTTTATTTCTTTTATTTTGCTTCGCTTGGAAAATCATTTTCGCTTAGCTCGCTTTCGCTTGTGTGTGGCCTACACTTTACGTAGAAAAAAGGACGTAAGCTTTTTATTCTTCTTTTGTTTTTGTCGTGTAGTGTGGAAGTTTCGTTTTCTTCTTTTGTTTTTGTTTCGGCGTTTAGTCGCCACCCTTCGGTTGGTTTCGGTAAAACAGCAAAGTCTTTCGGTAAAATTGTAGGTGCCATTTGGTGTTCGATAATGTTGTTACTTATGTGAGTAGTGAGTTTATTGGAACACTTTTAGAAATCAATAAGCGTTGGAAAATTCTTAGCTTGTTCTTTACATACCTATTACTGTGCAAATAAATATTTTGTCCCAGATAGTATTAAAGGAAGTGTAGCTACCAGAAATATTTGACTCTTTCAATTTATAAACCCCATTGCAGAAAAAACAAGCATCTGCTTCATTACAAGCTTTTATTTAACTTCCAGTGTATGTATGTATACACTGGAAGGGTATCCGTCAGGGTATGTATACCCTGACGGATATACATGTATGCATGTATATCCGTCAGGGTCAAATCTTGAAGGCAAATTTTTTTTACTACCCGATTGAGCTGAAACTTTGCATACAGGTTTGGTTTGGATGACAATACAAATAAAGTACAGTCAACAAAAAGGTTGTCCTGAAAACGAAATTTTTACAAAAGACTTATTTTTATACTAACATTCTCATTTCATGGTCATATAAAGTTACTAGTTTATTATTTCTTCAATATTATCTGTGTCAAAGGTGTTGGATAAATGTTTGATCTTCCGATAAATCATTTGACACAACTGTGAAAAGCTCTTCACATTTCCGAACTTCCAAAAGTGTAAAAACATTAGTTGGGTTTCATAGAAAAATGTATGGAACGTGAACAAACTTTTCGCCTGTGGGAAAATGAGGACGTGTTTGTTCTTGTTTGATGCTTTTATACGAAACAATAGTAATTTCGCACTTTGAATAGTGATAGTGTAGGTAGAGAAATACTTTTGAATCAAACGAACTTACCTTTTGAAGTTTGATGTCTAATTATACGAATGTCTTGACCGAAGGTAGTCCTTGCGGTACACTCCGAAATTCAGAGTTCCTTTTTTGTTTTTTTTTGTGTTACGGGTCAAATTGATTCGTATGCTATGTTATATGTATGATTCATTCTTTTTGCAGCTCCATTTGCAGCTTTTTTTGGCGTACCGCTAGGACTATAGTAGATGATCTGCAAATAGAGACGTGCAGTAAGCATGTTAATAGTATATTGCAGCCGAGTACGGGAAGCTAGCAATGCAAATAGCTTCCAGAACAAGGCTTGTATAAAACTTTTCTCACGAAATGCGAGGAAATACAGTTTTTTGTTAACATGGAATGTTAACATTTCAGAGCATGAGTGTGAAAAATAAAGAAGATGCCTGTTTTTTCTGCAAACGAGTGTAGTTAAGGTGGTTCGATCAGCTCAGTAGCGCCACCAATAGAAATAAATCATTTACGATTTATCAAGGGTTTGGAATAAAAGTTTCGGTTATTTTGCGCAAATAGAAGAGTAAAGTGCAATTTTTAAGTATTTTTTCATGGCCTCAAATATGAGCATTAAGTTATGGATCTCGATATTGCTAAATGTGGCCACTTTTGGCACTTTTGATATTCACGACTTATTGCTTAAGTTTGAGTTCATAAAAGTATATTTATAAAATGCATTTTACTCTTTTATTTGCGCAAAATAACCGAAACTTTTAATCTAAGCCTTTAATAAAACGTAATTGATTATATTCCATTGGTGGCGCTACTCAGCTGATCGAACCACCTTAAATCCACAATTTAGTATTTAGGTGCTTCTTTTATTTTAGGTTTAAAAGGAAGATCCAAGTAGGATTAGTATATAAGGTGTCGTAAAAAAAGTCGACGGAATTTTAAGGGGTCAATTTACTCATGCATACAAACAACTTTTACTATGGTACTGTAGGCGATGTATGTAGGTGCGGAGGCCAGGAGACCGAAATAAGAACACAGTAGATGAGTTTAACTTTTTAAGAGCTTTCGGGTTTTTAAGAGCAACATGCGGGTGCTCGCGACGGCTTTGACAGGGCAACTAACTTTTAAATAACGGCTAACAAAACCAGTAACAGGTAGCAAAATAACTATCGTTGCGCCACCTACATGCTCATACCCGTCAACTTATCTTTATTAGAATAAAGACACACATACAACCAATATTTTAAGTAATACTTAATTAACATTGTTTACCAACAAAAATAGATATAAATAATATATTTTGGCCATTTTGACATTATTTAGGAACAGATAGATTTTATACGTATAGGTGAGCATCGCGTCGTCTACACTCTCCCCCCCATTGTCCGTCAAGGACAATCATCACTAGCGGTAGGCAGCACGGCCAGGCGAGTAGCGGGTCTGGTGAGTATACCAGTCTTGGTTTTAACTTCGGCAATGCGCACACGACCGTCAGCTCCCGGATGAACCTTTTGAACTAGGCCCTTTGGCCAGGTGTTCCGGGGCAAGGAGGGGTCCACAATGACAACAACATCTCCTTTCTTCAGGTTATAACCTTCTTGGTGCCATTTCTGACGAGGTAAAAGAGTAGGTAAGACTTCACGAACCCAGCGCTTCCAAAACATATCCGTTAGACGCTGAGCTATTCTCCATTGTCTCTTGCGGTACAGGTCACAGTCAGTGAATTCTCCAGGGACTGGCAAATTGGATGAGGAGCCAATAAGAAAATGGTTGGGTGTGAGCGTTTCGGGGTACTCATGGTCGACCGACACGTGACTCAGCGGGCGACTGTTCACCATATTTTCTATTTCAGCCAGTAAAGTACTCAAAACTTCGTCTTTCGGAGCTCTTTCTTTCAGTACCGTTCTGAGTGCCGTCTTCACGCTCCTTATCAGGCGTTCCCACGCTCCTCCCATGTGAGGACTAGCAGGTGAAATAAATTGCCAATCAACGCCCTTATTCACCAGTTCATCTTTCACATCAGGCCGATTTATTTCTTGTAACGCCATTTTCATCTCGGTTGCAGCACCCCTGAAATTTGTGCCGTTATCTGAAAACATTTTAGACGGCCAACCACGTCGTGCTGCCATTCTTCTTAGCGCCATTATAAAAGAATCAGCTGACAGCGAAGGAACCATCTCAATGTGAATCGCCCTTACGGTCAGGCAGGTGAAAAGCACACCGTATCTTTTTTCCCGGCGGCGACCGACAACAACTTCCATCGGCCCAAACAGGTCGACACCACAAAAGGTAAAAGCTCGTTGGTGGTGAGCAAGCCTTGCCAGCGGAAGATCGCCCAGTCTTGGGTTTGCAGGCTTAGCTTTTCTGATTCTGCAGACCAAGCAGCGCGCGGCCACAGTGCGCACAGTAGGACGTAAGTGAAGTAACCAGTATTTTTGGCGAATTTCATTGACCACCATTTCATTGTTTCCATGCGCGGCCATCTCATGATAATATTTAACTATTAATTTTGCAGTTGGATGGCGGCCGTCCAGTATTACGGGATTTTTCACGTTGTTATTAACGTCAAACATCGCTTGGAGGCGACCTCCAACCCGTAGTAGGCCACAATCATCAAGGTATGGCGTCAAGGTACGTAGGCGTAGTCTGCTACTAGATTCAATAGGCTTTTTATTTTTCAGGAGGTGAATCTCTTCAGCGAATGATTGCATCTGCGCGCTGCGCAAAATCAAGCTTTCAGCGCGTTGTCTCATTTCAGTATTATTTTCAGCGGTTCCAGGCTGTCTGCACTTGTTTACAAAAAATAAAACATTCGCCGTAGATCTCACTAAACGAAGCCAGGAAGAAAACTTCGTCACATCGGGAACAGGTAAGTCAATACTTTCAGTACCATGTAGTGTGTTTACTTGTAATAATTCTTCATTAATTTTCTCCTTTTCAGGTTCATACTTCGGCCAATCTTCGGGCTGCGAGAACAGGAAGCGGGGACCTCGAAGCCAGTCGCAGTCGTTCGTTAATTCGTAATTATTTAGTTTTGTAGCTTTATCGGCGATATTCATATCGGTAGGTATATAGTTCCATTCTTGTGACTGAGATAACTCGTCGATTTCACCCAGTCTATTTGCCACGAAAACTTTATAATTGCGCGTATCGTTCTTAATTTGATGTAAAACGATTAACGAGTCCGTCCAGAAGTATTTTTTATCTATAACTAACCGGTTCTCGCGCGAAATTGTCTCGGCGAGCCGGCATGCGATAACGGCAGCTTGTAGTTCTAGCTTTGGTACTGTTATATATTTATGTATCGGCGAGGCTCGACACTTGCATGCGATGAATGAAACGCGTATATCATTTGTTTTCGTCACTTCTCTGTAGTAGGCAACGGCAGCGTATGCAGCGGGCGACGCGTCGCAGAACACATGCAGTTCTAAGGACGTCTCTTTCCCACCTGTGTTATCGCTGTGAGCGCGCCTCAGCTGATCTTCATTTTCTATCTCGCTCTCAGGTAAGTTTGTGTGAAAATGATATCGTGGTATGCGCAAGCGTTGCAGCTGTCGTAGATCAATTAACCATTTTTGAATAATTTTGTCCTCTTTTTCAGGTATCGTCTCGTCCCATTTAATATCCATTTTCCATACATTTTGCAGTACTATCTTAGCTTGAACTGTAAATGGTGCGAGGAAGCCAAAAATATCAAATATAGATATAACTATGCGCAGTAGTTCTCTCTTGGTAGGTACTTTCTGAGAATTCAGTATTTCTTCAGGAATGCGCTTGAATGATAAGTCAAACCCAAAGGTATCGCTCAACGGGAACCAAAGCAGCCCGAGAGTACGTTCAGGTGAGTCATCGCAGCCAGTTTTCATTCTTATGGCCTTATCACTTAAAGTTTCTTTCAGCGTGCAATCTAATACTTCCGGTTTATTGCAGATCCAGTTTCTTATCTCAAACCCACCTTCACTGTGAATTTTTGACACTTCTTTTATCAATTTCAAGGCCGTTTGTGCATCGTCCACTGATTGGATGTAATCGTCCATGTAATGCGATTTCAGGATGGCTTCAGTGGCTTCAGGCATCTCATCTTTGAATCTCAGTGCATTTTTGTTTTTAATATGCTGCGCAATAAATGGTGAGCAGTTGGCGCCAAAAATTAATGACGTCATCACGTAGGTACCAATGTCGCATTTATTATTTTCTCGCCATAAAAAACGAAAAGCATGCTGATCATCTTCGTTTATTTTCACACGAAGGAACATGTCTTTTATGTCACCCACAAATGCGACAGGCTTTTCTCGAAATCGCAGCATGATTCCCAGTAAGGATTGTAATAAGTCCGGCCCTTGCAGTAGATAATCGTTCAGTGAATGTCCTTCGGTGATGGCAGCGGCATCAAAAACCAATCTCAGTTTCTTTTTGTTTGGATTGTCTACAGCGAAATGCGGTAAATACCAAACGCGTTTACCGTGCATCGATATCTCTTCATCGCTCAACTTTCGAGCGTAATTGTTTTCTAATAAATGATTTATTCTATCTTTATATCTCATAGCATAACTATTATCTAATTTCATTTTTCGTTCAACGCCTAAATATCTTTTATAAGCGTTGTGAAAGCTATTTGGCATCGCAAGGTCGTCTTTCCATGGTAAACAAACCTCCCAACTTTTATTAATTAATTTGGCAGATTTGTCGATGCAGTCGATTGCGCGAAGATCATCCTTATTGACTCGTGCCTTAGAGTTCACTCCTATCGCTTCGAACGCAAATGAACGTCGTACTAACTCGTGCAGTTGTTTACATTCTATAATATCAATATTATCTGTGTGCGCATTACCTTTCCAGTTATCCCATTGTTGCATCGCGTATGACGATGCGCCGGCGCCTGTGTGCGTCTCCCGCTGTGCGAGCTGATTACTCACGGGGCTAGCGGCGGAGAGGAGTGGGACGGCGGCGATGCGGGCGGCGGCTGACGGCAGCTCGAGCTCGCCCATCAGTGTCATAACGGACGCGCGATCAGTCGCAAAGGATCGATGACGAGGGAATGTACTAGCGGCGGCCGGAACGATTCCATGTAAACACCACCCGAGCGGTGTTAGCGTCGCGCACGGTTCGTTCTGGCCACGATAAACTGTCTTTAGAGAAACTAACAGCTGGTAATTGTCTTGGCCGATTAGTAACTTAGGCTTAACATCACTGGTACACAAATAATTTTTTAAGTCACGTAAATGTTCGTACGCATCGACGTTAACTTTCGATAAACACTGAATGGGCGTTTGTGCACTACCACTGAATTTTACCGATCCGAAAAAAACGGATGCTTGTATTTAATTAATAACTATTATAAATGATTAATTATTAAAATACAAGCATCCGTTTTTTTCCGGATCGGTAAAATTCAGTGTAGTGCACAAACGCACAATAGGTAGGTCCAATTCGCTTATCTTTCGCGCGCGCACCTCGTACACTTCATTGTTATTGTTCGACAGCTTAAAGTTAACTATTTCACTTTGACACACAATATCGGAGTTCCACGCACCACGGATTCGTATAGTTTCGGGCTGACCTTTTAAGTTGATATAGTTCGCGAGATCAGCTGACACTAAAGACACTGTAGCTCCATCATCTAATAAGGCGTGCGTACTAATAGTGCCTTCCGGTCCATGAATGTTCACGCGCACTATTTTTAATATAACACTTGCGTTCGGGCACAATATACTAGTGTTTGTAACGGTTCCGTTAACCGAGCTAGTGTTTTCACTTTCACTAATTGTCACTAAGTTTGCGGTCGTCGGTACAATGTCGTCCTCCTTGGTGACGTCACTGGATGATGATGTTTTCTTGGCAGGCCAATGAAGTAAGCGATGGTGGGCCATACCACACTCATCCACATCACACGGCGCGGCAGGGCAGGCTTCCTTACTGTGACCAGACAGCAAACAGTTGTGACAAAGTTTGTTTACTTTCACGATACGCCATTTGTCTTTTCTTAGCGCTCGTTTGAATTTACTGCAGTTTGCAAGCTGGTGGATGGCAGTTCGGCAGACTTTGCACTTGGCGCTGGGTTCACTAGTATACAGCACAGAGTGAACTTGAGTTTTGCGCTCATCATTTTTCTTAGGCACTCTGTAATCTGATTGGCTGTGAATGTAACTTATACCAGCGGCGGCTACCTTCTTGGCTTCGCCGTGCAAAAAGTCGGAAAACACTTGCAACTTAGCTTTGCTTTCACCTTGGTGCTCATGTAAATAATCCACCCACTTGTTTATCAGTGCACTGGGACACTTGGACACGACAGTGTTTCGTAATTCTGGACTTCTCACATAATCCGTTTGTTTGATGGACTGGGCGGCTGCAACGTAGTTATTTATTTTTACAGCAAATGTCACTAAGTAACTGTGGTAAGTTTGCGGTAAAGGTGGCAGTTTCTTTAACTGTGAAGCTATTTTATGTATAATAAGTTCTGGTCTTCCAAAGCGTAGTTCTAAGGATTCTATAATGATACTTGGTTTAGTGTTGCAGATAAGTAGTGACGAGACTGCCTCTCTTGCTTCACCACGTAAACTTTTACTCAGCCGCGAAATATTTTCACTCTCACTGAAATTGCATAGCTTAGTGGTTTCTTCATAACTATTTTTGTATTGCAGCCATTCAAACGGATCTCCAAAAAATAAAGGTAAGTCCTTGGGCGTAGCTAGTCTTGACAACAGTTTTGATTGTGCGTCGCAGGTGACTGTGGCCATCCGTTCCATTGCTTGTGCCAGGTGCTGAAGATCCGACGATGGAGAGATGTCAGCGGGGGGCGCCGGCGGCGGTGATGCCGCGCGCGGTTGCTGCAACTCCTGTTGACTTTTATCCAGCCATTCTTCTATCTTATTCGATGCTTCAGCAAGGGAATCTGTTTTGCTGCACTGGGACCTTCGTGACGACCCACCTTCAAGCTCGGCGAGTTGGACTTCTAACCTTTTCTCTATGAGTTCCTTCTCAATTTCAGCTTTGGCTTCAGCTGCCTCTAGCTCAAGCTGCTTCCTATGTGCCGACAAAGAAGATCTACTGGAGTTTTTCTTCGAGTGAATCGATACTGGACCGGTAAGTTCGATTTTTAAACTACCTTCTCTTTTCGGTATCTGGTTGGCGATTTCTTTCAGCTCATTTCGCGGAACCACTATGTCTGATTGCACTTTGCGTGAAAGCACTTCACTATCTTCGGCGGTTTGTAACAACGATTCTCGTACGAGAGTTCCGCGCGTTTTCACCATTGTGCGCGGCGGTGTGTTGAACATTCCTTTGCTCATCTACAGCTTACAGCTTCGGAAATCCTGGGCAATCCGGTTGAAGGACCACTTTGTAGGCGATGTATGTAGGTGCGGACGCCAGGAGACCGAAATAAGAACACAGTAGATGAGTTTAACTTTTGAAGAGCTTTCGGGTAGCAACATGCGGGTGCTCGCGACGGCTTTGACAGGGCAACTAACTTTTAAATAACGGCTAACAAAACCAGTAACAGGTAGCAAAATAACTATCGTTGCGCCACCTACATGCTCATACCCGTCAACTTATCTTTATTAGAATAAAGACACACATACAACCAATATTTTAAGTAATACTTAATTAACATTGTTTACCAACAAAAATAGATATAAATAATATATTTTGGCCATTTTGACATTATTTAGGAACAGATAGATTTTATACGTATAGGTGAGCATCGCGTCGTCTACAGGTAGGTACCAACATTGAAATAGCGAAAAAAAATCAGATGTTCCATATAAAATTTTAAATAATAATAATAAAAGATACTTTATTGCACACAAACAAAAGTATACATAAAGAAAAACAGTAACAACACAGAAAGGTACAAAAAAGGCGGCCTTATTGCTAAGCAGCAATCTCTTCCAGGCAACCTTGGGTGAAAGAATAAATTAAGATAAGGGAGAGAAGGGGAGTGGGTGCGCTTTTAAAATATATATAGTATAAGTATAATAAAATAAATGTATAATTACGAATAGATCAAAATGTATGGAACAGGTGTTTTTTTTTGCTCATATAATCGTATAATGTAATATCGCTGACTATCGCTCAAAATAACAAAATACATACTACCACAAAATGTTAGCCATAAAAAGGATACGAGTATATTCCTGGTAACCATGTTATAAACTACTTATAGGCCAGATATTTACCCAATCTAAAATTATATTCTGTTGCTTAGCTGTTTGTCAAAAAGAATATTTGAGTACCGCACTCTGAATCGTATTCCCACAGGAACGGGTAATGGACAGATCGACTGACACACAGCAATGCGAATTGACGGTGGGACGGTAAACAGGGTGCCTACCATCAACTTTAAGACAGCGATTCAAAAATAGCGCGATGCAGAATAGGTTCCTAAAATGAATTGCTTTCTTTCGTACTATGACCTTCTAAAAACTGGATCGCAAATGAATTGCTAAATGTGAATGACCGAACGATTTGTCTCCTTATTTCTTCTACCCGTCTCTTTCACTCGATTCTGTCATGCCCGGAGAGAGATAGGGACGGGTATAACCATGAAGCTCGACTTAATACTGAGGTAACTGGAGGGTGCAGTACGAACAATTTTTTGAATACCACAAATAACACAGTGGCTGTCTTCCGTCTCACCTACACTTTAAAAAAATACGTATGGTCATATGAGACAACTGACAGCCACTACCTGCCACTACATACATAAATGTCAAATTTGCTGGCGACACTTTTTTATTCAGGGTGAGAGCTCCAGTTACCTCAGAGTATTAAGTCAAACTTCATGGGTATAACCTGCAGGTGACATGTTAAATCTACCGGGTTATAAGTCAAATAAGAGTTCTTGACAGCTTAGCGGCTGTGAAATGTCATTGAATAACCACTGAATCGCTGTCATTGATATTAAGCTGTCGTGGTACAAATAAGCGAAGCAGATCAGTTTAGGTTCCTAAACAAAACCGCAATAAGAGTTGATGGTACGCACCCAGATCAGCTCGTAATGCGGACCATACACGGTACGACTAACGCTTTTATAATTCTGTGAGTGGTTCTAATTTCTACACATTCAGTGCGTTACGTACGACCACTATTTTGGCGTATTTGACTTTCCGACTGTGCGGCAGTCTTTGTTTTACGCTCTGTGCGGGGGCGGATTTTCTATGTTCCTATCCGTGTAGGAAAGAGATAATGGTATTCCCATTGTTGTTGTTAAGGTGGTTCGATGAGCTCAGTAGCGCCACCAATGGAAATAAATCATTTACGATTTATCAAGGGCTTAGAATAAAAGTTTCGGTTATTTTGCGCAAATAGAAGAGTAAAGTGCAATTTTTAAATGTTTTTTCATGGCCTCAAATATGAGTATTAAGTTATGGATCTTGATATTGCTAAATGTGGCCACTTTTGGCACTATTGAGATTCACGACTTATTGCTTAAGTTTGAGTTCTTAAAAGTATATTTATAAAATGCATTTTACCCTTTTATTTGCGCAAAATAACAATAATCTGCAAAAAAAATGTACGGTAAAATAATGGTTGTATCGCATAGAAAGGCAATTGTTTTCGTCTAGTGCGGTACGTACGACCACTATTTTAACGCAACCCCTTAACCCCGCCACCCACTCTTGCGCCCGCGCTGAGCCTCAATCAATTCGCACTAGTTCTGCCTGCAAACAACACGTCGTGTATCGATAGATTTCTGCAGGTCCGATTTAATCTGATGGCTTCAATACCTTCGCAGATTAAATCTGAGAAAGTATAGAAGCAAGAAATAAAGTTATTCAGTGTAGTAGTTGACTAAACTATTATTACTCAACCTTCAGGCAACAGCCTGTCAGTAAGCCGCAATAGGCCATACAATCACAAGATCGACTGACACACAGCAATGCGAATTGACGGTGGGACGATAAACAGAACAGCTGGTAATGCGGGCTATACACGGTACGACTAATCGCTTTATGGTCGTTTCACACGGCAGCGCGGTGACTTTTGGTCGATAGCAAGCAACTCGCTGGTGATGTTAAAATTACATGTGGACGTGAATTTAGCAGCGATTTATTGTCGCTGGCGACTTATGATCAATAGTAATCGTAAGTCGCCAGCGAGTCGCCATTGATCAAAGTCGCTGGAAATCACAGAGGGCTAAGTCATACATGAGTAGACAAATTGAGGTCAGTGATGAGTAGAGCATAATTTGTTGCAAAGACCTATTGCCTCTATTGAATTAATTTTATCTATACTCTATAACTACATACAAATAAATGAAATTGGAGTTTCTGTTTGTAATATTAAAATAACCGCTTTTTACTACATGCATATGATTATACAGGGTGTTAGGGGCACCCTTGCAAAAACTTTAACCATGGCTTCAGGCCTTCAGGAAATGAAAAAAATATTTCGACTCTCCATAGAAAATGTCCCGATAAGTTGCTAAATTTGTATGAAAAGTCCAGTTTTTTTTTTCATTTCCGACAAAAAATTCTTGCTGTACGTTGTTCAGCATGATGTTCTGAAGCTATGGTTAAAGTTCTTGCAAGATTGCCCCTAACACCCTGTATATACGGTACATATACCTAAATAACATTTTTTTAAATCTTTGTCTGTCTGTCTGTCTGTTTGTTCCGGCTAATCTTTGAAACGGCTGGACCGATTTTGACGGGACTTTCACTGGCAGGTAGCTGATATAATAAGGAGTAACTTAGATTACTTTTTATCCCGATATTCTCACGTGAACGAGAACCACGCGGGTGAAACCGCGGGCGGCCGCTAGTTAGTAATAAAGTAAATTATAGTTTGGGTAAATTTATGTACATTTCAATTTATCTTTGAATTAGCTTATATGAAAAATTAATGAGCTTATATGAGCTTTATAAACGCAAATATAATGTGAAATCAAATCAAATCATTCATTCACGAATCTCTATAGAATTCTATGAATTCAAGTTATATTCTGCGACTAATACAAACCATTATTTCGCAAATACAAGTTGTCGTCTTCGTATTTGTTCGTGATTGATTTATTTAAATATTTGTAAATTGTTAAGTAAGTGTAACTAATTTTCCGGGATAAAAGTAGCCTATGTCACACTGAAGTGTGTAGTGTAATGTTTCGGCAGTAAGAAAGAAAGAAGAAGGCGACACACTCAAAAAATAACACATTAACAAATAGCATAAGTACTTAAAAAATAATAATATAGTAGATTGTACAACAAGTGCATAAAAGGTACCATTTTACCCGAGACGTATATATCCATCCGAGCCGTAGGCGAGGGTGGATAGTCAATTCGAGGGTAAAATGGGTTTTATGTACAAGTTATACACTCTGCTTTTCACTTAGAGTGTGAGGAAAATAAATAACAATATTGCAAAAAAGAAAAAAATAAAGACTTCACCATATTGACGGGAAGACTTTCTTATTTTTTTTTTATAGTGGCATTGGCTGCAGAGTGACTTTAGCATAAATCGTAGTCCATAATGCTCATGAAATACTTATTTCTTAGAAAACTCATTAATTTTGCCTAGTTTTATTAATTTAGTAATTTAAAATGGATTATGTATAAAATTGAAGAAACAGAATGAAATACCTAATAAGTTTATTTAACGAAATTTAATTGCGTGTGTGGCTGTTTACCTGACGCCCTGTGTCTTAAAGTCTGAGACAAGACGAAGATTTTACTTTATGCACTAGAGCATAAAAAGCGATTTTATGCAGCCTATACCCAACATAAACACGAATTTTACGAGCATGAGAAGTGAAAATAAAATATAATATAAAAAACAATAAGTACTTTAGTTTGTAGTGGGTGTGTGTGACGCTAAACGTAATAATTTTTTTCTGGGGCTAATGGGAAAATTTGGGGCGAATGGGAATCTCGCCAAAATTAGCCCCAGAAAGTGATTTTCAATTCGACTAGCTCAAATTGGGCTAAGCGCCGTGGGGTAAAGTGACTCAGACGTCTGGAGCTTCAAATATAACCTTGGGCGCCTTTATAACAAGTAAATAATGAAAATGACAAAAATAAAACTTTGAAGTCACTTTACTAAATCTTACTAAATGTCCCAGACCGAAGTTAGAGATAATATAGCCAGTTCCTCACTGATTGAGGATTCCGGGAGCAGTGCGCTTCCACCTTCAGCCTTGTCCCATCGGAGCTGGTTGTGATGTGAGACGGGTCGTTTATTTTAAATACTTCATTTTAATTTTTTTATAAAAATTGCATTGTGAATACAAAAAAGTAAAAATTTCAATAAGTTTCACTTTGCCCAAATAAATTCAATTAAGGTAACAAATGGCTCATTCTCCTTATTCATCCATAAGGAAGGCCAGTGCCCCAGCAGTGGGGACATTAAAATGGCTGATGATGATTGAAGGTAACAAACGCACAAAATTACTTTTGCAATTATAGCACTAGTAAGAATTTAGTTTATTTTCTGTAACAAGCTCAAAGATATTAACACCTATGAAATTCCAGACACTTTATATTAAAATCCGCCGTCGCTGAAATATTAAACTAGGTATTTCACGCGAATATTATTATGCCACATGAGCCAAGCAGTTTTAATAAAATTAAACTTGGTTTGATCTTAAATTTTATTATTGAGGTCTGGCATTTAGTTATTATTGTGGTGATTACATACAGACAGAAGTTATTAAACGATATAATAATATATTTGTTATCTGACATTGCAGAAAATCCTTGAACTTTTCCAATAAAACTTCAGTCAGAATAGTTTACTACAAAAATTCGTCTGTTGACAGTTCTAGTAATGAATTCGGAACTAAAAAATAACTTGATCCTTATTTAATATCGAAGTCCTCCGTGGCCGAGTGGTGATGCACTGGTTTTCAAGGTGCCGATATATCTGGAGGTCCCGGGTTTCATTCCCAGTCGGGTAAATATTGAAAACGAACTTCTTAACACTTCATCGGGTAATGGGTGTGTGTGTACCCGTCGTTGTTTCTAATTTCCATAACACTGTTCAACTCAAGCTACTAAAGTTTGGTTTCAGACAATGTATCGATGGTGTACAATATATTTTTAATTATTCAATAAATTAAACAATTTAATTTATAAGTTATTTAAATTTTTACTTTTTTGCATTCACAATGCAATTTTTATCATAGAAAAATGGAAAATAAAGTATTTAGAAAAAATCGACCCGTCTCACAACCAGCTGTGCGATTCTCTAAGATTCAATCAACAAACTCGACGTTCTTTTTCGCTTGACTTTCACTTGTTTATTATGAATTTTGACATAAAGAATCGAAGTGAACGACGATGTGACGGTGAAACTTCGTTAGAGAATCGCACCCCAGCTCCGATGGGACTCGAACCCACGACCTTTCGCTATCCGGGCGACTGCTCTAACCACTGAGCTACGGAGTCGTTAGTCGTTCGAACGACTCCGTAGCTCAGTGGTTAGAGCAGTCGCCCGGATAGCGAAAGGTCGTGGGTTCGAGTCCCATCGGAGCTGGTTGTGAGACGGGTCGATTTTTTCTAAATACTTTATTTTCCATTTTTCTAATTTAATTTATTGAAATGCTTTACTATTTTTTTATTTGATTTAATTAGGCGTCACTGGGCGGAAGTCCCTACCTTTTGTAAAAAGGGAGATATAGATGGATTGGATATGGATTGGTGGGTATTAACGACTGCAAATCTTGCCAGGGAGCGACGGCTTAACGTACCTTCCGAAGAACGGAGGGGCTCGAGATAATAAATTTTTGGTCACCCATCCCGTGACCGACCATTGCGAAACCTGCTGTGGCAATGGCGCAACGGGTAAAGGAAGACTGATGGTGTGTCTTCCTTCCGGGCTAGTGTGTTGTTAGCCCGGGGACAACTGTCCAACGGTTGTATGTCGGAGTTCGTATATATGCGAACATGGTGGATGGACTTCGTAAGCGCGATGTAGGTTCTGCGTACTATTCGCCGGCGCCGTCAGTGGTTATGTACGCGTCGTCTAGATGTCGCCACATCCCTCCCCTTCCTAGACCGGAGGTCGATCCCATGGTAGCTCAGCAGTCAGTGCGTGAGAGCTTGCAAGTGCCAGAGAGTGCTGCAGGATGCCCCAGTCTGCGGTGAGTCGAGACTTCGTCTGCGGTGAGTCGAGACGGTGCGGGGTGGCTGCTGGTCGCTGCTCCTGTCCACGGTGAGTCGGGACGTCCACGGTGAGTCGGAATGGAGTGTGCGTTGTGACGGTGGGTCCGAGCTGCTGGCGCGCAGGACTGCCACGCTGGAGTCCTTACTCCAGCCCAGTGATGCTCCAGAGACGTGGGCTGCGAGGATGCCAGGTCGGGATGATGCCGTCGGGTGCCGCCGAAGGTCCAGGTAGCGTCGGACGATGCTGCGATGGAACCTTGGAGGCGGGTGTGCTGGCTTGCTGTGCGACTGCTGAAGGTTGCTGGATGAGGGTCAGGAGGAGTGATGGCTGCGCTGGTGGAGACGATACTGGCGCTGGTGAAGGCGATGCTGGCGCTGGTGAAGACGGTCCTGGCGCCGGTGGAGAAGGTGCTTCTTGTGCTCCGTAGGGGTCACCAATGTGGTAATGAAGCAACTGTTTAAAGGAAGACTGATGGTGTGTCTTCCTTCCGGGCTAGGTGTTGTTAGCCCGGGGACAACTGTCCGATGTTTGTATGTCGGAGTTCGTATATATGCGAACTTGGTGGATGGACTTCGTAAGCGCGATATAGGTTCTGAGTACTATTCGCCGGCGCCGTCAGTGGTTATGTGCGCGTCGTCTAGATGTCGCCACACTGCTTATTCGACATTATCACTTTTTGATACTTACTTGAATTTCTACCATTTATTGGATTCCAGATCTATCAGGTATTCATTGCTTTGACCAACCTTGCAAAAGGAATTAATCTTTACTTTCGATCCCATACAAATTGTGGGCGACTGACATGAATTTTAAGTACGACTTAAAATTGGCGAGCTTATAAACATATAACCAGACTATATTGGACAGAGCAGAATTTTCATTTAGAATTCCAATCATGGGCCCGATTCTCAGGCATTCGAATTTTTTCAGTGTGGTAATTCGTATGTCGAACATTTTGTTTGTGGTTTCTATTGAAAAGCTAGAACGTTTCAAATAAACTAAGCTGTCCCACATGTCAACAAATTCATTTTGACAGCTAAGTTCGTATACGAACATCTATTGGTTTTTACCAACTCGTAGCGTTCGACTGGTTTTCGATCGAACTTTTTCGATTGTGAAATTCTGACAATACAAAAACTGTGTTATATTTGAATTTCGAGCTTATAAATGTGAACTTTTCTCGATTGCCTGAGAATCGGCCCCCAGATCGTATTTTCTAGTCGAATTTATTGCTTCGTAAATAGTGATTAATGTCGTTAATAAGCTTCTTTTGAAGAAAGATTTTGTTGAAGGAAATATTGTTATAGAAAATATGGACTAGATTTGAACCGAGGTCTTCTGGCTTCAATGCCGCCCGTTTTCTAATCTGAGCTGTCACAACTTTGGAAACGGTGGCGAAATAAATTTACCTTCGTATTCTAATGACATTGTAACAGTTTTTCGATCGGGGTGCCTACAATCAACTCTTATTGCGGTTTTGTTTAGGACCTAACCTGATCTGCTTCGCTTATTCGTACCACGACAGCTTAATATCAATGACAGCGATTCAGTGATCATTCAATGACATTTAACAGCCGCTAAGCTGTCAAGAACTCTTGTTTGACTTATAACTCGGCCAAGCTAACATGACACCTGCAGGTTATATCCATCCCTCTCACTCTCCGGGCATGACACAATCGAGTGAAAGAGACGGGTAGAAGAAATAAGGACACAAATCGTTCGGTCATTCACATTTAGCAATTCATTTGCGATCCAGTTTTTAGAAGGTCATAGTACGAAAGAAAGCAATTCATATTAGGAACCTATTCTGCATCTAGCTATTTTTGAATCGCTGTCTTAAAGTTGATGGTATGCACCCAGGTCACGTATCTGTCTTACGAATTTTCCATCTGACGTGTCCTGACGCGAGTTTAACATTTTTTTACCATCACAAATAGTGCACAACGCCGCTAAAGAAGTTTTAACATCAAAAAATTACCACCAGCCCCGGAAGTAGATTTTCGGACGGGGTTTGAACCCGCACCCCTGGGATTTTCCCCTGATTCTTGGAGATAACCATGGCCAGATAACTGGTTATCTGTGAAGTTTTTTTTTCTTCGGAGATAACTAGTTACTTCCGAAGAATTAATTTTATTTACAGATAACTGTTAAAGATATAGTTCTCAGGAAGAAAATTTTAACTACTAACTAGTTATCTCCAAAGAAAAAGTCTTCACAGATATCCAGGCCATGGTTATCTCAAAGGAACATGGAGTGATTTTAGCCCAATGGTCTGGCCAACTAAACTACCGAAGGGCTCATAAGATTCGTCGAATTTTTCTATCACTTTTAAGGCTGTATGCCAGCGTTGCTTCATGAATGAAAAGGTTGCATTTGAAAGAAACATTTTTTAGAAATGTTTCAACAATCGATTAAGGTGAAACAGCCATTCATTTCTTTCTATTCATTCTATTCTATTCTATTCTGTTCTGTTCTGTTCTGTTCTGTTCTGTTCTGTTCTGTTCTGTTCTGTTCTGTTCTGTTCTGTTCTGTTCTGTTCTGTTCTGTTCTGTTCTGTTCTGTTCTGTTCTGTTCTGTTCTGTTCTGTTCTGTTCTGTTCTATTCTGTTCTATTCTGTTCTATTCTGTTCTATTCTGTTCTGTTCTGTTCTATTCTATTCTATTCTATTCTATTCTATTCTATTCTATTCTATTCTATTCTATTCTATTCTATTCTATTCTATTCTATTCTATTCTATTCTATTCTATTCTATTCTATTCTATTCTATTCTATTCTATTCTATTCTATTCTATTCTATTCTATTCTATTCTATTCTATTCTATTCTATTCTATTCTATTCTAATCTATTCTACTCTATTCTATTCTATTCTATTGTATTACTTGCAGTACACTAGGTTTAAGTTAATGAAAAATATACGAAAATAACTGACTTTGAATAGCCGAGGGATTCCGGGGAATCCTAGCCTTAAAGGTACTAATATTATAAAGACTATCATTCGAAGAATTGCATCGTTGAAGTGGCAGTGGGCGGGACACATAGCGCGGAGAACGGGTGGTCTTTGGGGCGGAAAGGTTTTCGAATGGCGACCGCGAACCGGACGACTTTTCGTGGGCCGGCCCCGTACAAGTTGGACCGACGATCTAGTCAAGGTCGCGGGAAGCCGATGGATACTGGGCAGCGCAGGACCGATCGTTGTAGAGATCCTTGGGGGAAGCCTATGCCCAGCAGTGGGCGTCGGTTAACTGACATTATGACTTATATTAAAAATAAAAGATTTGATTTTCGTTTGTTTCAAAAACTGGGCCGATTTTGAAAATTCTTTCACTAATAGAAAGCTACATTGTTCCTGAGTGACATAAATAAGCTATATTTTATTCTGCTGTTCCCACGGGAACAGGTACTACGTGGGTAAAACCGCGGGGGCAACCACTACTTCATAATATCAGTATGGACGCAGCCACAAGGTAATGTAGATTTCCTAAAAACAGGTTGGATTTGCAGAATAACTTAGCCTAGGACGTATTTTAGTTTAATAGCTTCCATTACTATAACACTAAGCCAACAGTTAACCCTTTTACATATTCATGCGAGGGGTTAAGTCATAACCCTCTTAATGAGGTTTTAAACGTCCCTTATACTCGTATAATTTAATAACCCTGGATTTATTTTTAAACGCACCTAAGTAAATATAGCAGAGTCGGAAATTAAATTCATAATTATGTACGCTTTAAAGCCCCGGCCACATACTGGAGACGAAACGTCCGCGAAGCGCGAGCGTTAGCACAGATTACTAAATAGTTACTACGTAACGATACTGCACTCCGCTATTTAAATAAGAAGCAACTCTTACTGTAACGCAATAAATTGGAATTCAGCTTGTACGGCGAAAATTACAAACGGCCACTCGTTGCATCTCCTTCTATCGCATATATTCTATCGGGCTCGGGCGGGCGATTGGCAGGTATGTCCGCCTTTTCTCCCGATGGTGGCGCTAGTGTAGTTGGGGGTCAACTTATTTTGACAGCTTCATAGAGCAAGTATGGTATTTGTAATTTTGACTATTTGTTTTGTGAAAAATGGCAGAAAAATACGGTTCTTGGATTGTAAATGAATTAAAAAAGGAATTAGCAAGAAGAAATGCAAGAATAGCTGGGAAAAAGGAAGACCTCATCGAAAGGTAAACTTGAATAATCATCCTCTGAATGTCACAGTTTTCTCATTGCATGGCTCTGGTGCGATTGGCATTGATGAACTAGTCACAGATAAGGAATCCTTTCTGAGTGTTCGTTTCGTGATGCGTAAATAAAACAAAAATTTAGTTCAAAACAAGATTGAGGTTATGTTAGAGCTAAATAAAATAAGTTTTTAGAAAAAATCTCATTTTAATGACAAGCTTTTTTGCTGACTGTACTTTAATATTGTATTGTCATCTGAACCAAACCTGTATACAAAATTTCAGCTCCATCGGACACTCGGAAGTGGGTCAAATTAGGCTTGCAAGATTTGTCCCTCACTAACCAAAATACTAACTAACTAACTAACTAACATGGCAAGTTAATAAAAAGCTTGTAAAAATCAGTCTGTGTATTCCTGTTTGTTTATTCAATACTATCTCTGTAACAAATACACACTACTTACGATTTTCTACAGTAGAATCTAGTGGCATTGTGTAATCCGTTTGAACAAAATGTTTATTGGAAATTCGTGCATGTATTGTTGGCTCATATTTATCTCTTCTTATAGCTACGAACCACTTTTTCTCAACTGTTTATCTTTGGGAAATAGTGTAGGCAATGAACAGATTCTTTGTATGGAGACCCATACACTAATTCCTCAGTCGATGAAACTTTGCTGAGTTATAAAATAGCATGAGCCATAAACTTTTAAATGATTATCCAAAAAAAAAACTCACACGGAAGTTATGTATGTATACATAAATATACAAATCTGTTTATATATTGAACCGAGTAATTTCTCAGTCCAAATTTATTTTACCAAATGAGTTATTTAGACTAGTATGTGATACTTGATGAAAATCCAAAACTTTTTTCAAACATGAGTATGCTTGGCAAAATGGTATAATTCCGTTATAAAGTTCGACACAGACATTTTCAGTCCAAGTCACCCCAATTTGTTTTATTAAAATTTGGTGTTTCTGCAGGGGTATTTTTTTGGATATTTCATGTTATTGTTTTTATACGTTACATGAATATGTCCGGTTAAGAAAGTTTAGACGGAACATTTTTCCTAAAAAAGATATCAATGAAATAAAACTTTCATTAAAAAATACCTAATCTTCTATTATTATTATTTTTTGGAAATGTATACCATACTTTTAATTTATTGATACTTTATCATGATGTAAAGTTTTTTCCGGCTGAGGAATTACTGTGGGGGTCAACTAGCTTCATTGACTACACTAAAACCTGTGTCCCGATGTTCTCGATGAGCACAAGGGCACAACACAACACTGAGGCATATTAATTTCACATAAGAAGTATTCTTATCAATATTTTCAAAGAAATAAACAGAGTTTGACAGATAGAATGACCTCCAAACTCACTAGCGCCATCTGCTTTAAGCTTTCGAGATTACCCCCCATTGGTATCCCGAGACATACCCGAAGCACTTATCTCGGGTTCTTGAGCGAGTGACGGACGCCTGGCGTTAGGGTGTTACCAGCGCGATGATTTGCCAGTGCTTATTGGAATCGGTCCGCGCAGGAAGTTTTTGCAGGCATTCAACCAGCGCTGATAAGCGCCGAAAATCACCGACATGTTTCGACCTGCTTAACTGCGCTGCTCACCAGCGATGCAGAACGGCTGTACAAAATAAGCAACAGAAACATTAAATTCTTGTTTGGAAATATCAAAAATTTTATCGAGATTTTTATCTACAACGGGGTAGCACTTTTAGCCTTCATTACAACAGATGTTGAATGATGATAAGGCTGAAGGTGGAAGGAAGTGCACTACTCCCGGAATCGTCAACTTTCACGGTATTGGGTACCACGCAAGTAAAACGGTTTAGCTGAGCTAGTCCTTTTGTAAAGTAGCCCTGCAGCTAAAGGGGTATTAAAATTACGGACTACGCGTCGAAATACACCTGCCTGCCCAACATTTGCAACCAAAATTAGCGGCTGAACTTTTTGGTGTGCAATTACGTGACGTCCGTCATGGTGTGTCAGTAATTCAAATAGCACTACGCGCGTACTCACGCCGAACTTCGGTCGCTTATTATCCATCTATCCATCCATCCATCCATCATCATTGTTCAATCTCACTAATTCATCAAGAAAATATATGCCCTAAGTGGCGATACTAAAAACCAATTAATACCAATTTAATCCACAATCTTTGCTGACCCTTTCACCAAATATACTCGTATTATTAGTACCTACTTCAATATTTTATTATTATGTTCGTCCATTATATACCAAAAGTGTTGACGTGATATTTCGTGATTCGAATTTACGGCCTATTACAGTAAAATAACGATAAAGCTACGATAATATCGCGAAACGGAAGTGTATAATTTCATGGTTGACGTACAAATAGTTTGTGATATTGACGACATTGTTTACGTTTTATGGAAATGACCGGTAAGTTATGGGTTGAAAGGGCTTTTATTAAGGACGTGAATGGTAATAAATGTACTACAAAATAACGTACAATAAACATTGATCTTATGCCAAGTTTTGTGGTTTTACGGTTCATCATCATCATCATTACAGCCGTACGACGCCCACTGCTGAGCATAGGCCTCCGCCAAGGATCTCCGCACCGATCGGTCCTGCTTGGCCCGCATCCAGCGGCTTCCCGCGACCTTGACCAAATCGTCGGTCCGTCTTGTAGGGGGCCTCCCCACGGAACGTCGTTCGGTACGCGGTCGCCATTCGAGAACCTTTCCGCCCCAACTTTTATCGGTTCTCCGCGCTATGTGTCCCGCCCACTGCCACTTCAACGATGCAATCCTTCGAGAGATGTCGGTTGCTTTAGTTGTCCTGCGGATCTCATAATTACTGATTCGATCGAGCAGAGAAATACCAAGCATCACTCTCTCCATTGCTTGCTGTGTGACTTTGACCCTTCTTATCTCACGATCTCGTAGTAGTTGTAGTCTCGGCACAACATTAGATAAGTACAACATCGACTCGACTAAAATGTATGGAACTTTCGATTTCGTTGCTGGCCCCAATGTAATTACCTAGTTGTTTGTGTCGATGGACATTAAGAGATAAAGTTCATCAATGAAATACTTGTTTTTATCCTACTAATATTATAAATGTGAAAGTTTAGATGTTTGGATGTTTAGATGTTTGGATGTTTGTATGTTTGTTACTCAATCACGTCAAAACGGCTGAACGGATTTGGCTGAAATTTGGAACACATATACTTTGTAGCCAGGAGAGGAACATAGGCTACTTTTATCCCGGAAAAGTATCACATTCTTGCGGGATAACGTCATGTAGTCCACGCGGGCGAAGCTGCGGACGGAAAGCTAGTTAAAAATAAAGGGTGTATCTGTGTATGGCCATAGGTATGTATATAGATGATGAAACTTATTTTCCACTTATTTTGTACTAGAAGTATTCTACTAAAGTATAAGTATAAGATATTGAATAAATACGTTGATCCGTCTGTCTGTCAGTCAGTCTTGATCCCCGCTATAAATAACGATTCAATTTGCGATCAATCTCTGCTCAATATGAATCATGCTTAAATCTTAGATAAGGGGGATTTTACAGATTCAAGGCTAAGTAGTTTTAACCAATTTATAAATGTTTCTTTTACTTATCTATCGATTGTTTTTAGTTGAACGTTTTTGTATGAAAATAGGATTTTATAAAAAAATAACGATTCGGAGATAAAGTATGATCGATCACATAATAAATATAATTCTTTACATAACTAGTGGTCATCAGTGACTTTAACTGTATGGATGTACAAAACGTTGTAGCTGGTTTTTATCAGCTTCTTTCTACTACTACTTTGCCGCAAATAAGTATTATTATTTGTGATAGTAAAAAACCACCAGCCCTGCCAGTAATTTTTAGGCGGGATTACTAACACAATTTTTCTTTCACTTATAGAAATAGCATTGAGAATACATAATAATAATAATTTAAAATCTTAAAGTATTATTATATTGCTCTGGTTGAAAGCTATTGTTTTAGTGTATTAAGTTACCTAATAAATATTTCAATTTTGTTTTTTTAAACCCTAAAAATAAAATTCCTTTTTTGGTCCAGGGTGCCTACCATCAACTTTAAGACAGCGATTCTAAAATAGCGCGATGCAGAATAGGTTCCTAAAATGAATTGCTTTCTTTTGTACTATGACCTTCTAAAAACTGGATCGCAAATGAATTGCTAAATGTGAATGACCGAACGATTTGTGTCCTTATTTGTTCTACCCGTCTCTTTCACTTGATTCTGTCATGCCCGGAGAGTAAGAGGGACGGGTATAACCTGCAGGTGTCATGTAAGCTTGGCCGAGTTATAAGTCAAATAAGAGTTGATGACAGCTTAGCGACTGTGAAATGTCATTGAATGATCACTGAATCGCTGTCATTAATATTAAGCTGTCGTGGTACGAATAAGCGAAGCAGATCAGTATAAGTCCTAAACAAAACCGCAATAAGAGTTTATGGTAGGCACCCAGGACCGTAAAAGGAACGGTATCGTAGGGGTGGTTGTTATGAGGTGTACGTTTTTTGACGGGGGTTGCTTAAAATGTTGAATATAATTTAAACATCATTATTTTTAAATTGCACATTTATGCTTGTAAGTAAAGTACTTAAATACCCATTATAATGATATGCTATCTTTACTTTTAGTATTAGCGTTGAAGAAAAACATGCCTACGTAATATTTTGTCGTCCAGAAAATATAAAAAAAAATTAACCCAAGAGCAATTTGTTAGCCATTATCTTTACAAATCACTACAAATACATTAAAACTCCTCGAACCAAAAAGTATTCATGAATATTTAAAAGTAAAATTTATTCAAAAGTATTCGTGACATTTATTAATTACAAAACTGTGAAGAACAAACGAGATTATAAAACATTTCCCGCCATTAAGAATTTCTTCGGATTGACGTTTCTCTCATTCTAATTATCCTTATTAAGTAGTATCTACCTTTAATCTTTTATTCAACCTGGCTTTTCATCTTGAAATTTTCTTAATGAAGCGATCTCCACTTTAAAAGATATTCCATTTCCTTTGAAAGCTAATTATTGAAGATTTTACGAGTTAATGGTCTCGATTCGGCATACTCCTAACTAAGGCCTAACTAAACTAAAATTAGTCCTGTCACTTTCTATCATTTTTAATTGAAAAGGGACCGAAGATCATTGGTTTTGTTTTTGTCTTTGACTTCACGACTAACTGTCAAATTTTGTCTTGTTTTAGTGCCTACCTAAACATCATGACGAATAAAAAGCCACTAAATTTGACAGCTAAGTAGCCGTTAAGTCAAAGACAAAAACAAAACCAATGATCTTCGGTCCTTTTTTAATTAAATATGATAGAAAGTGACAGGACTAATTTTAGTTTAGTTTAGTTAGGCGTATGTCGAATACACCAATGTCTAAGAAACTATTGGCAGTTATTAACGAACATTGGTTTTAAGCAACTTTCGTTACGTTGAGCCGTGGGATGGGTGGGCAAAAGTTGAATTGATAAGAATAAGAATAAGAAATCTTTATTTGCGCAAAACATGGTATAAAGGTGTAAGTATGTTGTACAAAAAGTTCTCATGTTTTCCCATTTAAATATGGTAAGCAAATAACATTAAACAAGAAGTTAAGATTTGAGAAATCATAAATTTAAATATTCGAATTACATAATAATAAATGTCATTATTCTTTATAAAACTATTAGAAATAATACCACACTAATTTATAGTCAAGAACAGCGTTGGTCAAAAGACTCTTGAACACTAAGTATAAAAGTGTTTCTTCAAAAGCCACTTGAATAGCTCTCTCTTAAATAATTCTGGTCTATTGCTTTAAATTCAATAGGAATTTTATTGAAAATTCTAACACACATAGCTACTTACAATACAATTTTTACTATAGCGGTTAGATTTGGGTATAACACTAAAGAACTAATTTATGGGGGTCTCTACGTTGTCTAAAGTTTGACCAACCACTAGCTTTTTTAAACAGGTATTGTTTCACACCACCAAATTACAAACTTCTAAAATGTACAGTGAGGTTAGTGGCAGTAGACCAAGGCGACCTTGGGTCGATTGGTTTATATGTTAAATGGTGTGATATATTTATTATATTTTAGTGGGTAAGAGAAATGGTTATAATAATACAGATATACCAGCGAGTGATCGCGATTTAGGTCGTGTACTTTCATCGTCGAATTGATTTTAAGTTAAACTGATGTAAACTGTTTTGCCATGGTTCTATCTAGTGCTATACCAAAATTAATCAAATTTCCTTCAGTTGTCATGGAGTGAATGCAACATTTAGGGGAACAGGGAAACGCAGGGCACCTGCGTGGAAAACACGACGTTATCCCGCGGGAATGTGTTATTTTTCCAGGATAAAAAGAAGCACTACGCTCTGAAACTATCCTGATGCCAAAATTCATGTCGATCTGTTGTTTCATTTTGACGTGAAAGACGGACAGACACACAAATACACTTTCACGTTTATAATATTAGTAAGGATCTATGCTTTTCAAATTATAATATTATTACAAATATTTGTTTTCATAAAAATCGCAAGCGCAAATTGCTATGAAAAGTAAAAAAAAAACTCCTTTGTTTTACTTGATCTTACCTTCAACATTATTATAATCGTTAAGGCGATACTCGGAAAAATTATGCTAAAGCGAGATAGCAATGAGAAAACGACGCGTGCGGGAGCGAGACCGACTTTGCAGATTACACAAAAAAACACAAAATCAGTTCGTATTAAACAACTATAGCAATTTTTAAATGCTTCTACATGATCCTAAATATTATTGGTGTCCACTAATTAAACCAATTTTCAATAGTACCTATATGTAACCCCATTTAAGAATAATCTTGATATTTCGTATTTTCGAAAAGAAAAAGTGTCGAGGCAAAATCATAAAATCGTGTTTTTGAAACTATACGATTCTAGATAAAGGTATGAAGAAATATATATCTTATTACCAGATTTATATCAACTCTAACCGTCCTATAGTTTTATATCAAAAAGTCCATACTTATTCCGAGTAGCGCCTTAATAACAAGCCTCAAAACAATAAATACTAGCGTAAGCGTAATATATTGGTGCTGATGTCACCACCTAAGTATACGTCACAGCGTGGTATTTAGCCAAGGAGTTACACAACTAATAGATGTGTGCAACTTTATTAAAATTTCTCCTGTGTTCTTTTTGTGATGTTTTAAAATTACGCAAGGACCTAAATATTCTAAGTCTTCAGTCTTTACCTCGTTTTACAAAGTTGGCGAACCTCATCTGTGTCTATTGGTTCACTCCACCGCTGATTTCAGTTCAGACCAAGAGGTCCCGGCTTCGAATCCCAGTGGGGGTTTATATTGTATTCGGCTTGGTTGGTGGTAGGACTTGTTCTTAGTTCGCCTGGCTAGCTACTACCATCTTATCTAAGTCTGACGCCATAACAATGATGTTTCCAGCATTATTGTGTTCCGGCAGTTAGAGATAAGATAGCCAGTTCCTCAGTGATCTAGGATTCCGGGAGTAGTGTGCTTCGACCATCAGCCTTATCACCATTTAACATAAGGTGTGATGAAGGCTAAGTGTTACCCCGTTGTGTATTAAAAAAACCTTATGTGTCGAAAGTGTCGAAATACACCGACATATCTGACGTACATATATGCGACCAAAGTTGCGCGGCTGAATTTAACGTCACGAAGAAATCCTAATCTATACATATAATAAAACTGATCGCTGTCTGTAAATGGAAAATTTATTTAAAAAAAACATAATGGGCGGGCTTTATATACGCAAGAGAACCCAAAACAATGTTTCTTTACTTTGTAATTAAGAAGTTATGTCAATTTATGTCAAAGACGTAATATTTACCAATTTAAAAAGAGCTCTGGTATCATATTGCAATGATATTAAATGGGGTTCAGCTTGGCTGGAAACGCGTCAGTAAAAAAATAGAAATGCTGCCAAAAGACACTATTCCATGCGGACGAAGTCGCAGGCACAGCTAGTAATATCATAAATGCGAAAGTTTGTGAGTATAGATGTATATTTGTTACTCTTTCATGCAGAAACTACTTAACGGATCTGCGGATGAAATTTGCATCAGAGATAGATTATAGACTGGAATAACACATAGGATAATTTTTATCCCGGTATGCCCACGAGATCGGGGGCCACACGGGTGAAATCGCTAGTGTATGCAATAACGCGCCGAAATTTCGGCTATAATGGTCGTCGGTAATAGCACGTAATAGGCATGATTACTGTGAATAAACAACACTAACAGCCGGTTGCACCAAAATATTCATTTTACGAATTCGTAAAAAGTAACTGAATTTTGCTGTCAAAACTGTCAAATCCCATACATTTTTAAACCATAAACCCTGTAAAAGTAAAAGTATAATGTAAAAAAACTTGGTGCAACTGGTGGTAAAACTATATAACCATATAATGAAACGTAAATAAAAGACTACAAAACAAGTATTATTTTAAACGAGATTAATTAATCCATACTAATCCATATCCATACTAATATTATAAATGTGAAAGTGTGTTTGTTTGTTTGTTTATTTGTTTATTTGTTTGTTTGTTTGTTTGTTTGTTTGTTTGTTTGTCCGTCTTTCACGTCAAAACGGAGCAACGGATCGACGAGATTTTCGGTATGGAGATAATTTGAGAGCTGGAGAGTAACATAGGCTACTTTTTATCCAGGAAAATTATAAAATAAAAATGGTAATTTTGTATAGAAAACCGTTAAACTGTCATACTTTACACAGCTGTCATTTCTTAGCCGCTTCCAAAGAGAAGGTATGTCAAAGAGTATGTAATCACTGACATTTTTGCCGCTTAGGATTTCTTTTTTTTTAGTGACATTGTGTCAGTCAGGTGATACGAAGTTCGTGTCCAATAAAATTTATATGGCAAAACAACGTTTGCCGGGTCAGCTAGTATTTTTTATAAAAGAAAACTACTAAATATAACAATCCGCCATGATGTTCTGAACGCCAATCAGAGCGAATGACATGCGAATGACGTCACGTTAGAGTAAACAAACAAATGAATGATCATAACCTACGCTTGTTTTTGCACTTTGTTTACTCTAACGTGACGTCACAATCGACGCCATGACACTATGGAGCGTTTTGGTTGGAATATTAAAGTTAAAATTTAAAATGCATTTTTTCAATATAAATCTTGATTTTTTTTTCCGAAATATGGTATTCGTTACAATTAGTATATATTTCCGAATATGATACAACAGTTTTTCAAAATCTGTCATCATGCCTATTTAAATTGCATTGCAGGTGTAATGAGGCTAAACTTTGGTGGCGTATTTTTTTAAAACTTCATCATCATCGGCCATTTAATGTCCCCACTGCTGAAGCACAGGCCTTCTATGGATGGATAAGGAGAATGAGCTACGACCCACCACGCGGAACCAGTGTGGACTGGTGGGTTTAAACTGCAAACGAAGCCAGAGCTAACGCCTTAACGTGCAATCCGAAGCATGGAGGAGCTCGAAATACTAAATTTTTGGTCACCCATCTCGTGACCGACCATTGCGAAAGTTGCTTAACCTCAACGATCGCAAGTCGCTAACCACTGCGCCACGGGCTAGAAAAACATACTATGGCCTAATTTTAGTGCATCATCATCATCATCATGCCGCATTATCATTTTAACCGCCTCTGTGGTCTAGTGGTTCATACCACGGATTTCAGACCCAGAGGTCCCGGGTTCGATTCCCAGTGGGGGTACTTATTGTATTCGGTTTGGTTGGTGGTAGGACTTGTTCTTAGTCCGCCTGGCTAGCTACCACCATCTTATCTAAGTCTGACGCCATAACATTGATGTTTTCAGCATTATTGTGTTCCGGCAGTTAAAGATAAAGATAGCCAGTTCCTCAGTGATTGAGGATTCCGGGAGTAGTGCGCTTCCACCTTCAGCCTTATCACCACTTATCATCAGGTGTGATGAAGGCTAAGTGCTACCTCGTTGTGGATGAAAAAAAAAAACATGTCAACCGTACGACGCCCACTGCTGGGCATAGACCTCCCCCAAGGATCTCCACATCCATTAGTCCTGCGCTGCCCGTATTATTTATGTGCATACTAGACAATTATTTAAATACTAGCTTCCGTCCGCGACTTCGTCCGCGTGGACATTCGAGAAAATACTTAGGGGACCAATAACCAGGAGAAAAAGTATTCTATGTTTTAATTTCATAAAAATCCGATCAGCCGTTTTTACGTGATTAGGCGGATCCTCCCTCACCAAGCGAGCAGCCTCGCGCGAGGCAGAACGTTTGCCACGTGCGGCGGGCCTCGCACATTTAATATTTGCTGCTTATTTGTTTTACTTGCCGACCATAAGCCTAAATAATAAATTTAATGAAGGACTTTCCAGATACAACATTTGATTCCCCTTTTCACCCCTTTGGGGTGGAATTGTCAAAAACGCTGACACAGGAAAATATTAATTTTCAATTACCAGCCTAAATACAAAATTTGAAGATCCTAACTTCAAAACTGACGGACTTTCATACACATATTCATCCCCTATTTTACCCCCTGGGTTTGATTTTGGGAAAATTACGAAATGGGTTGCCTATTTGTTTTAAGAAGTAAGCCTACAAAGTTTCAAGTTAAAATGTCAATTTTACCCCTGATTTTTCATTCAAAATTTCACCCTTATTTCATCTTTTTAGGGGTTAAATCATGTTCAGCGTGTTAAACATCAAAATAAATGCCATTTTTGCAATCGTCATCCCATAGAACCTCAATAACGACATCCATATCGATTTTTAGGTTTAATTATTTCGTTTATCCTCTTAGGGGTTGATTTTCGAAAAAATACGAATTATGTGTTTGCTTATTTGTTTTACTTGCCGACCATAAGCCTAAATAATAAATTTAATGAAGGACTTTCCAGATACAACATTTGATTCCCCTTTTCAACCCTTTGGGGTGGAATTGTCAAAAACGCTGACACAGGTAAATATTAATTTTCAATTGCCAGCCTAAATACAAAATTTGAAGATCCTAACTTCAAAACTGACGGACTTTCATACAAACATTCATCCCCTATTTCACTCCCTTAGGGGGGGAATTTCCAAAAATCCTCTCTTAGTGGATGCCTACACTGTATAACGTATCTATGTGCAAAATTTGAAGTCTCTAGGTTCAGCGGTTTGGGCTGTGCGTTGATATCTCAGTCAGTCAGTCAGTCAGTCAGTCAGGACTTTGAATTTTATATATATAGATAGATTTGTTAGGCCATCTTTGAAGTTAAAGAAATGAACTTGAGGTTCTGTTATATTTCATGTAACAAATAATTTTCTCCATATTCAACTCCAACATTGAATTTGTATTGAACATAATTTTATTAATTAATTGATTGTATTGTTGCAGGTACTTACATTCATGAGAATAATGTTATAAAATCGCACGTTTCTTCTACGCCAAGTAAGTAAACAAAGAATAAATTAATTTTTAAAAGCTTCCTATAAAATTCGCCAAGAGAAAATAAGCGCGTGCTTATTCTTTAAGAAGCTAATCGAAACAGTGATTATTACAATTATTTCTTTCTCATTTGGGAAATTTATTTCATACCGTCTAAAAATGTAATTATAATTAATATTCAAAATGAATAAAACTTCTCCTTAGATGTTAGTTGGCGAAAATGAGCAAAATCATTCACATGCGATATTTGTTCACATACCTACTTGTAGAATTAAAATCATAAGTTTTCTTAGTTTTTGAACAAAATTAACTTATCTAAGAAAGGATATGCCATATCCATTTTGAATTTCACGTCAATGTTTCACCGCCCATGTGGTAATACGTCGCATCTTCAGACTTTGCAGAAACTAATAGCATTGTATTGTACTTGAACAACATTGAACATACATACCTAGCTTTATTGATTTACCGATGTAATAAAGGTAGATTTTATTTCAATACGCTGACAACTGACACTACAAGTAAGTACCTACTCATATTAGTGAATCTTTTTAGTTTTGTATAGGTAAATTACTCATGAAAGTTTTAAGAGGGATCAAGAATTTTTTTTATGAATTCTTTTTAATGTCAATAGAGTGATTCACCGATAATAACAAAAAAGGCCCAACAAAATCAATAAGTCCATAACAATAGCTGATACAAACGAATAATAGTCTTATATAACATCAATGAAATTACGTCCAAATTGAAAATTATTTTCTACTTATTTCTGCTTTTATGGGATTTTGTAAGTCATTTAATGGTATTAACAGGATTACTCGAGTCATGTTACTTTATAAGGTTTAATGGAAATTGTGCGAAGAAAGGAACTGAAAAATTCGCTGGACAAAGGAAATGATTTTAAGCACTTTTTGCTATTTCATTCTGTTCTACTTATGCTTATGTCTGGCTTATGTGCTGTTTTTGAGAAGTAACACTTTTAGACACTATCTAGTCTTCCTAAAAACAGCTACTATTACCTTAGATATTAATAAACGAAGAGTAGTACAGTGCGACAACGTTTTCTGTTCCGGTGGCCAAAACTGGAACTAACGTGTTTTGTTCATAATGTCATTTTACTGTCAAGTTACGCTGTCCAACCAGCGCCGCTGTCACCGAAACAGAAAAGCTTGTCGATCTTTAATTTACTAACACCTTAACCAAAGAGTTGCTTCGAAATATGACGCTTTGAAACGCCAAACGTAAGGAGTACAGTGCCACAAACTTTGCTGTGCCGGTGGCCAAAATGTGAAACTAACGTGATTTTTTTTAATGTCATTTTGCTGTCAAGTTGATGTCCAACCCAAGGAATTTATAATACAACAGGAAGGTGCACTGCTGCTAAAAACGGTCCTAATGAGATAGCAAGAACGAGGTCAGTTTATCTCACTCCATTCCATTACGGCGGCCACGAACATGCGCGACGGGCGGCGGGCGACAACGAGCGAGTTGCGAACTTGACACAACGAAGACGGAAAACGTCATTCGGCTTGTGCTGTTGCCACTTTAAGATTCTGAAATCTATCATTCAAATTCTTTTCTAGGATAAGCCATAAAAAACTTATACGACCTAATACATTTTTATGCTTAATACGGTAATACCTAAATTAATATGCGATGTTTTCTATTGACTAAAAGTAATACGAAGCGGAAATTTTACGAAATTTAATTTTTATAACGAAAGTTGTGAACCATAAATCTGTGATAAATCTACTAACCCTGTTATTTAAGAGTGCTGGCAATTTCAGAGAAAGGGACACCCTCACCTCGTTCTTGCGGTCTCAGCTGGACCGTTGACATTTTGTATTGAAATATAAACCTTATCTCTTAAAATTAAAGTGTATTTTTAAATACACAAAAATACGGAGTGCACCTTCCTGTTGTACGTAGTACTTATAAATTCCTTGGTCCAACCATAGCGCTGCTGGCGGCTGAAGTTCTTAGAAGTCAGGGCCGGTTAAATTACTACAAAAAAAAAGAAAAACGTACGTAGCGCCGCTGTCACCGGCACAGAAAAGGTTGTGGCACTGTAATAAGCCATATTTTTGGTTCAACCTAGGTGCAAACTTAATATTTGTTTATTAATAAGACTGCTATAAAGTCTCTGCGCGCGACTGGAGCGTTTTGGCGCTAGTTAGTGTATTTTTTTCTGTTCTAAGGTTTAATTCGATTTCGACCGCGCGCAGACTTATCTGGCGCACACTACTAGGTACATAGTTCTCACAGACTCAACCCCGTCACTGAACAATACTCCATGACCTTCTGTCAACTTGATACGGGTATAAGACCCGGTTGATTCCACATGATTGATGATGAAAAAGTACTACAAACAACAGAACAGACTCGACACTTGCTCCAGTAAAACCACCCTTATTTCGGGCGAGAAAAGTCTAAGTCTGATTCCTCATGATAGATGGAAAAAAATGTTTTAAACAACAACTGTAGCTTGTGTATTGTTCTCCGAAAACCAATCTTAAAACTTGCTCCATAAGATTTATTCAAGGTTTAACGTGTGAAGTTTGATCTGCTTTCTATTGTACGTGGACATTATTTCAGACAAAATGACAATGGGAGGAAGTCATTGTCTACAAGAATTTCCTGCCTCCCTTTAGAAGGCAAGAAGTGAGAAATGTACTTTTTTAAGGGTTTTATTTGTCAAAGGGTGGATTTTTGTGTTGCAATGCTAAAAATAGCTGTGGAATTAAAAGAATATCTTTTAACATGTGCTACATTAATTTTGGCGATATTAATGCTCAGATTTATTAGGAAGCTAGTCATCGAATGCAAAATTCAAAAATTCAAAATTCAAAATCGTTTATTCAATTTAGGTTTGTTTAACAACACTTATGAACGTCAATGAAGCTACGCCATCGGTTCGCAAATCCTACGGCAGGAGACCTTGTAGCGGGAAGAACCGAAATGTCGAAATGTATGAAAAACAAAATAAGAAACTATATTAAACATCACACAAACATCTTAATTAAACAACGATTTATTTTTGAAAGGGACTGTACGAAGAGAAAACATAAAATAAAAACATTTTGTCGTTATAAAAAACACAAAGTTTTGGCCTAATTTTCAACTATAATCAATTTATTTTCAATATGACGCGTATAACTGAGCCAATATTTTATTACACAATATTAAACTATATTATCTAGCGACCCTTATACTAACGATTTGCATAAATAATGTTTATTTTACGAGTAATTCAAAAAAACTAATTCGGCATTTACTTTTTCTGTTTTTTTTTGTATGTGATTTTTTTCTAGACTTATACCCTCTCGTGTCTTTCGAAGCGCGGAGGAGTTCCAGATAGAACATTATTGGTCACCCATCCCGTGACCGACCATTACGTTAGTTGCCTTACTTCAACGATCGCAGGCCGAGCGCGATAACCACTGCGCCACGGGCACCTCCTATAAAACTTGAAATTTAATAAGTTTTTAGTAAAACTTTCATTTTCATGACAAGCTTTTTTGTTCACTGTATTGTATATTGTATTGTCATCCAAATCAAACCTGTATGCAAAGTTTCAGCCCAATCGGACACTGGGAAGTGGTTGAAATAAAACTTGCAAGATTTGTCCCCCACTAAAATCACATAAAGCTTGTAAAAATCTGCCACCTTGCGCTAGGCGATAGAGCGCTACGCCATAGCACTACTAGTACGAGAACCGTAGCGTTGTAGCTAGCTACGAGTTACGTGCTACGATCTTAGCATTTGTACAGTCACGAGCAATATGTAAGCAACATAGGCTATGTCATATTACAATATTGAATGACTAGCTGACCTGGCAAACGTTGTTTTGCCATATAAAGTATAGTGGACACGGTGAACTCCATATACCAACATCCCATCCCACTAATCCCACTAATTTATAAATGTGAAAGTTTAGATGTTTGGATGTTTAGATGTATGGATGTTTGTATGTTTGTTATTCAATCACGCCAAAACGGCTGAATGGATTTAGCAGAAATTTTCGACACTTATACTTTGTAGCCTGGAGAGGAACATGGGCTACTTTTTATCTCGGAAAAATGTCACATTCCCGCGGGATAACGTCGTGTAGTCCACGCGGGCGAAAAGCTAGTCTAATAATAAATAAATAAATAAGAAAACTTAAGTCTAAATGTGTGTGTTTATATTCCAAAAGTTGCCTACACCAGACAGCAGATAGCGCTAGTTATACACACACTACTACAAATAAAGGGGCCCAAGATTGATCTCTATTTCCTATATTATATGAAAAATTACTTTGTGAAGTAGACTGCTTGTCAGATAACTCTGCATGCATGGGCTACTGGGGCATTTTTGGTGCTAGATAAAATATTTTTTTTATTCTAAGCTTATAGAAAAGATCAGGGTGCCTACCATCAACTCTTATTGCGGTTTTGTTTGGGACCTAAAGTGATCTGCTTCGCATATTCGTACCACGACAGCTTAATATCAATGACAGCGATTCAGTGATCATTCAATGACATTTCACAGCCGCTAAGCTGTCATGTAGGCTTATTTGACTTATAACTCGGCCAAGCTAACATGACACCTGCAGGTTATACCCGTCTCTCTTACTCTCCGGGCATGACAGAATCGTGAAAGAGACGGGTAGAAGAAATAAGGACACAAATCGTTCGGTCATTCACATTTAGCAATTCATTTGCGATTCAGTTTTTAGAAGGTCAGAGTACGAAAGGAAGCAATTCATTTTAGGAACCTATTCTGCATCGCGCTATTTTTGAATCGCTGTCTTAAAGTTGATGGTCGGCACCCAGTATTCGATTTTGACCGCGCGTAGACGTCAGTGATTACATACTCTTTGAAAGCGGCCATGGAAGAAATGACTGTTTTGTGTGGAAGGTTTTTTGTACAAAATAACAATTATTACCCAATTTTACAGAATAATAGGTAGCCTATGTTACTCTCCAGCTCCCAAACTATCCCCATACTAAATATCAAGTCGATTCGTTGCTCAGTTTTGACGTGAAAGAAGGAGAAACAAACAAACACACTTTCACATTCATAATATTAGTATGGATTTCAGTAGCACAGATAGTTTGATTTCAGAATGCTTCAATAAGACAAAGTTCATCCCTATCACTCATTATACCGATTCATGCCCTGTCTCTGTTTAATTTGAACGGCATGGCATGACTGACCCAAGCTCGTTAGTGCTGAAGGGCCATTCTAGGCACGTACTATTGACACGGAGTTCCGTATAAGCTTATGTTTTGATTTCCGATAGCTGAGGGCTAGTGAGGTGACTAAGATATCGATATGTTTCACCACCACTGGCTACGATTTTGAACGTGATCCGATGATTCGGATCATTAAAGTCATAAACAAGGTATTAATTTTTAATACTCTCTTAATTTTTTTTTTAATAAAGCATAATTCAGTACGCGCCACATAACTTGGCGTGTGTCAGAGGGTGCTGATCGTCGTGGTCCGTCAGAAAAATAAACATTAATCGCATGACATAATTTTAGTTCCAGATCTTGACACGCGCCAAGTTATGTGCCCCGTACTGTACTTTTTTAATTTTTACCTACAATAATGTCAGAAGTAACAACTGCAGAGTACGCGCCTCAATCTAGAACGAAATTATGACATGGGAATAAGGCTTATTATTGACGATCAGCTCCCTCTGACACATGCCAAGTTATGTGGCGTGGTCTCTAGAGTGCTCGTCAGATAAGTCTGCGCGCGGTGAAAATCGAATACTAATATTTTCAATAACATTAAAACAAAAAAATGCACTGTAACTAGCGCCAAAAACGCGCCAGTCACGTGCAGAGTTATCTGACACACACTCTAGTCCTACATTCCTGTCTTGTTCAGTGACAGCCGTGACAGAGGAGCCACTTGTAATACAATATTTGCTGTGAAAATGGCCTGTCGTATGAAACATGTTTTAGTTCCAAAGATTACCACTGTAACAGAAATGCTTGTCGCACTAAAGGGACTTGGTCATGTGACTGTCAGGGTTACTGCTTTTCCTTAGATCTAAAAAGAAGTTTTTTTTTCTTCTAAGTGTTTCAAAAAAATAGTAATATGAATGCATCCACATATTCGATCATAATATCATATACATAGATCCAAGATAGGTAGATAAATATTAAATCAAGACAAGTAAATGTAGATAACAAAAGTACAGAAAAAAACAACGATTTGCACTCCGGGAGTGCCGGCAGAAGTGAAAAGGGCTCCCTAGACATTTTTATAAAAAAGGAGTTTGAAAAAAAAAAACGGATTAGATTTGAACCGAGGTCTTCTGGCTTCAATGCCTCCCGTTTTCTAACTTGAGCTATCACAACTTTGGAAACGGTGTCGAAATGTACCTTCGAATCCTAATGACATTGTAAGTAACAGTTTTTCGATCAGGCCACGTGTCCATCTTACGAATTTTCGATCTGACGGTCACGTGATCTTGACGCGAGTTTAACATTTTTTACCCATCACAAAAAGTGCACAACGCCGTAGAAGTTTTCACTTCTAAAATACACATTATTTTGTTTATGAAATGTAATCTTGCAATTACTTAGTACTGAAAGTTTTAATAAATATTATTTTTAATTAACAGATTTAATTTCATTAGTTTTTCAAATTTAGAAAGAATCATTGAACTAAGATTTGATTACAGCAAGAGATACCGCAAAAAGTTTATGTATTGTTGCAATCAGTCACTGACATAATGATAAAAATATTTTTTATTTTAGGTTTTAACAAGATATCAAGTTCACTGATTTCTGTTTCATTGTTATTCGTCGAAACAGTTTAGATTTTAGTATTAATAATTCGATCAACGGGCATTTAATTTCAAATCAAAACCTAAAGGTAGACTTCCGAGCATCGCGGCCGATCGCAGCCGCGCGCGATCGATCGCGTGCGACTGACGCGCGCGGCTGATGCGACAATAGTCAGTGTATGAAAATGTATGGCGCCGCTTCCGAGGTATGCGACAGACGCGTGCGGCCGACGACAGACTTCGGCCGCACGCGGCCGTAACTATAATGAAAACTTCTTTGTATTGTATAGTTACTCACTTATCAAGACTAAAATCCATATTGTTTCTGACTTCACGCTTAAAAAAAGGAATTGCAGTCTCTTGAATCTCGGTGGGGTCGAAAACGCTTCGTATCACCACAATGTCTGGTTTAGTATGAGGTCTAAAACGCCGCGTACCGCACCAATGGAAAAATAGCTAATTCAGTGCCGCAGTAAGCGTGTTACAGAAAGGGCGTTTGTGCACTACCACTGAATTTTACCGATCCGGCGGTCCGTTTTTTTCCGGACCGGCGTGGCATGAAAAACACGGATGGTAGCTTGTGCACTTGTCCGGTTTTTTACTGGCCGGGGCAGCGCAGTGATATCTTTGAAACTACACTCTACGGACGCGTTTTAAACGAGAGGAATAATGAGTTCCTTGGAACGTCGGCAATTACTTGCTTTATTGCTTTATGTACGAAGACGTAGAAGACACAAAGAATTTTGGGTTCATCCTCTTATCAGTGAAAGGTACCTGACAGGGTCATTTACCGAAATCACAATTAATTGAGGCAGGATGAAAAATTATTTTTTAACTACTATCGAATGTCTACAGCTAGCTATGTAACAAAAAAAAGTTTCATTAAAATCCGCTTAGTAGTTTTTGCGTGAAACACAGACAAAAGACAGACAGACAGGCAAACAAAAATTTCAAAAACCATATTTTTGGTGCTAGATATATTACGTGTTATTGGTGAGAAATAATATTAATAATAATAATAAATAAATAACTTCTTACATTCACACCAATTATCTAAGCCCATTTTAATTTCATTAAGAAACTGTATCATGGAAAACTTGATAACGGATAAATATATACTTACTTAAATACTTTTTGTTTGTAAATACATACATATTATACATAGTTAAAACCCAGACCAAGACAAATAGACATGTTCATGCACACAAATATTTGTCTTGTTCGGGAATCGAACCCGAGACCACTTGCGCAGAAGGTGGGTAGCCTACTCCTGCGCCAAATCGGTCGTCAATCGAGAAAGGCGCTTGAATTTATTTTGGCGTGCGTTAATTTATTTGCGATAACTCCTAAGATATTCATTTAAATTATATGGTGTAAAAGAGTAAAATAATGTGCATGAAATGCTTAAAGCAACTAACGTATTTAGATTGATAAGGGTTAATACTGTATCCGTTTAAATAGCTTTCCAAATTACCGCATTGTTCGTAACCATTTTTTAAGAGATAATATGGCTATAATATGCTATCCTTAAAAGATAGACATATGCTATCGCGGACTTTTTTGTAGATCTATGAAAGAGGAATATCCCAACATGCATTATTTTTTTAAACCTCGAAAGGATTAGGCAGCGTTTTTGCTGAAAGCTACCGGGCGGCTTGCCGTTTGCCGGCACTTTCGACAATTATCGTTATATTTCTACCAATTTACACAAAACTTTCATAAATTATATATTAAAACCTTCCTGAAGAACTACGCTACCTATTAGTGAAAACCGCATGAAAATCTGTTTCGTAGTTTTAAAGATTTAAGCATCTATAGGGACAGACAGACGGGAAGCGACTTTGTTTTATACTATGTAGTGATTTATGATTAAAATAGAACCATCCGTTTTTTTCCGGACGGTAAAATTCAGTGTAGTGCACAAGCGCACATATGTTTTTCATTGCCGTCATCTCGGAACGGAAAAAAACGGTCCGGAATGGGGACAAGTAAAATGACGGACGGTAAAATTCAGTGTTGTGCACAAGCGTCCATATGTTTTTCATAGCTGCCATATCGGTCCGGAAAAAAACGGACCGCCGGATCAGTAAAATTCAGTGTAGTGCACAAACGCCCAAAGGCCGGCGGTCCGTTTTTTTACGGACCGGCGGCGGCGTGAAAAAACGAATGATTGGCTTGTGCACTTGTCCGTCTTTTTACTCGCCGGGGCAGCGCAGTGATTACCCCCTCCCCCGCCCCACCCGCTCATGAATATCACGTTTTCAGTTCAATATCACAGTTTCAATGTTTCAAAGTAAATTAAATAAATAAATTCTTACTATGTATTATAAATAATTTATGATTAAACTACAACCATCCGTTTTTTTCCGGACGGTAAAATTCAGTGTAGTGCACAAGCGCCCATACGTATTTCATTGCTGTTATCTCGGAACGGAAAAAAACGGACCGGAAAACATCATTGACCGGAATGGGGAAAAGTAAAATGTCGGACGGTAAAATTCCGTGTAGTGCACAAGCGCCCAAAAGGTAAAAATTATCTCAATCTAGCGTTGACACATGAATTTTCTAACAGTGACAGACAACCAAAACTTAGAGATTAAAATAAGGAAGATGCATGGAAGTATTACCTAAACTAATACTTCCATGGGAAGATGACAAAAAAGTGAGTATCTATACAATACAAAGAAGTTTTCATTATAGTTACGGTCGCGTGCGGCCGACGACAGACGTCGGCCGCACGCGTCTGTCGCATACCTCGGAAGCGGCGCCATACATTTTCATACACTGACTATTGTCGCATCAGCCGCGCGCGTCAGTCGCACGCGATAGATCGCGCGCGGCTGCGATCGGCCGCGTTCCGCGGAAGTCAACCTTAAGTGAAGGCTGAGTCCCTCCAACGCAAAACCGATTACCATCTCAAGACTCTTTGAGTCGAGTGAAAATATTGGTTTTATTAATAATTGCTGCCTCCTCTCAGATATACAATAAAACGTCTCGAAGAACATTTAATTACATCCATTAACACATTTTAAAAGTGTTTAGAAAGCGCAAATATATGTGTTTTTGAAAGCTGAGTACCGGACTTCTAAAAATACTTCCTTCGTTATATTTGATAATAACTGTGTAACTTCAGTCCTTTAACTAAATACCAATCCTATATACAGAACAGAAACACGTTCCTTAAAACTTTTTTATTCTGAAAATGTGCTTTTTGCTATTTTTATAACCAAATATTTGCAAGACTATACCTATGCCGAAACTAGGCAAATAAAATGCTGTATTTGATACTTCTATTAAACTGATTTTATGACCGAATATTTTAGCGATACGTAAATTTTTCCATTTTTAATTGAATTTCAAGTCGAGTTCACAGTTCACTGCCGGCTGCCGCTTCGTCCACGCGAAGTGTATCGCGCGCGGCCAGGCAAGCGTTAGCGTGCCTATTTCGGCCGAATCGCCTTAGGGCGTTTGTGCACTACACTGAATTTTACCGATACGGAAAAAAACGGATGCTTGTATTTTAATAACTAATTATTATAAATAAAAATAAATTCTTACTATTATAAATGATTAAATTATTAAAATACAAGCATCCGATTGTTCCGGATCGGTAAAATTCAGTGTAGTGCACAAAAGCCCTTAAGGCCCAAAACATACCGGACAAACGCCTGGCGCGGTTGTCCGCGGTGTCGCAAGAAGCCGCTCGTGGCCGTGCGACTGCTCGAGCAGTCACTCATCTCTTTCGGTCTTTTCAAACAATACTCGTCCTTTTACAAACTTTTTTTACGCTGAAGGTTCTAGGCGCGTCGCGGACGATCGCGGCCCTTTGCTTCCATCTCGGTATAGATTTGGCCTAGAGCACAGAATGAAACGTAGATCTAAAAGTAGCAGCTACTTGCCATAGCAACTTAAAGAAATTCAAAATCGTACTCAAGTGAAATGTGTGGAGGGTACTTATGCTGTTTTTAAACGAAGGGTTTTTCAAATAAGACGCTCGCTTGACTAGTTTTAGGCACCAACGTGCGCTTCCGGCTAGAGGGCAGCACGAGCGCGCGCTAAACGGAACGTTTGAGGTACAATATGGCGGGGCGGGACGGGCGGCGGCGCGGCCGGCGCGTATTTCTGTTCCGAACGTTAAAGGCAACACACGTGTCTACTCCAACGGATCGTTGTGCCTTAAACCAATAAAATATTCTTAATTTTAATTGATTGCTTTAAAACTAAGATAGTTTTAGGAACTGCTGTAACCGGTGATTGTTTTGGCTTACCTACATTAAGATTTTTAATACCCGATGTCTAAATCGCCTGAACGGCTATAGCTCTGCCCATCAGCAGACGTATATTTCTTCTCCACCTTTCAATATCTTTCTTGTGTTCGTTGTTTACATTGTAGTCGACGATGACGTCATCACATTATTCCCGAAAACTTTTAATCGACAAAACAAAAGCACCTCCCTACTTTCGGAATCTGGAACGAGTATTTAAGCAAACCGTCCAAGCAAATTTGAATTGTATTTGTTAGAGATAAGGTTGATGTTTTCTTGCGTTTCTAACGATAATATTTGCTCTTCGAAAACAATCCTACACTTACACTTTGCGTGATTACTCTTGCGTTGTGATTGTGTTTAACTTAAAAGATGTTAGATCTTAATTTAAAGAGGTACTATCTGCCTCGCGTGGTTTTAAACGCGTAGTTTATCATCATTTTATCATCTGCTATTATGCCCCCACTGCAGAGGCACATGCCTTCTTTATGGATTGATAAGTGATTAATATGATTAATGACGATTAAGTAAATTAATGATAACTAGCTGATTCGGCGAACTTCGTAGCGCCTTATCGACAGCACATCCACCTAAAGGCGCATTAAAAATCTCATTAAAATTGGTCCAGCCATTTAGGGGGAGTTAAGTTACATACAGACGTACAGAAGAATTATATAGGTATATATAAATAAAGATTCAACTGAGAGAACAGTACTGTAATAAGACAGTAATAACATTACAGTACATTTTGACAAAAGTCTGACATTTTTGATGTGTTCATATTAAACTTAATATTAATTGGTCCTGAAAGTTATCCTATTTGCACCTGCTCAGCCGTTTTCATGTGATTTAATTACAAACGAACTTAGAACTTTGTAATATTGTTAGGATTTAAAAATTTTACAAATGAAAGAGCGAGCAGAATATCAAATTTCTATTCCATAAAAGTCTGTATTGTCTAGGGACTAACCAGTGATAAATCGGAATTTAATGGATTAGAAAAAGGTTGGGCGCCTCTGGAAAATCCATTAAAAGGACTAGACGAGATTTCAGTTTCATTTTGCTGAACGCAGCTTAAAGACTTAGGACTAGATTTCTAGAAAATTTATGATTTATTGTCCTATGATATGACATTGTCGATAGTTTTCAGTTGGTAGATAAAGATAATATGAGTTATTATACGTACCTAGTTTGATCAACAATTAACACCTAAGGTCTAGATAATAGATTTTAAGAAAAGCCTTTTTAAATGGTTTTTTTTTCTAATATCGGTGCTCTCACCAGCTGAGCTAACGAGTCCTTTTTAAATGGTTAAACAGAAACAAGTTTTACTCTATTAAAGAATTTATTGACAGTTAAAGATGATGATGATGTTAGGTACCAAAATTAAATTATTACACAAATTATTTTACTTCAGATTGACATTATTTTATCAGGGAACTATTAAATTATGACACAATTATTTTACTATTGACATTATTTTTTATCATGGAAATAGGTATATTTGACATAATTATTGTATTGAATTGTATTTTTTTTTTCTGTTTAAATTGTATTTGATTGATTAATAATTTGCATGCTATTTTTAATAGTGAAACATGAGAACTAAATTAAATAACAACTTTTTATACCATGTTTCAAGTGAATAAATGATTATGATGATTATGATTATGATTATGATACATAGTGAGCAAATATACGTCCACTTGAGCTACTTAATTGCGCGTATATTTTAGATTCTTGATCGACGGTTACGTATAATAGTATATTTTGTGAAGAATAATGAGTCTTATAATATACTAGCTTCCGCCCGCGACTTCGTCCGCGTGGACATTCGAGAAAATACTTACGGGACCAATAACCAGGATAAAAAGTATTCTATGTTTTAATTTCATAAAAATCTGATCAGCCGTTTTTACGTGATAAGCGGGTCCTCCCTCACCAAGCGAGCAGCCTCGCGCGAGGCAGAACGTTTGCCACGCGCGGCGGGCCTCGCACGAGGCTGCTCACTTGGTGAGGGAGGACCCGCCTAATCACGTAAAAACGGCTGATCGGATTTTTATGAAATTAAAACATAGAATACTTTTATCCTGGTTATTGGTACCGTAAGTATTTTCTCGAATGTCCACGCGGACGAAGTCGCGGGCGGAAGCTAGTAAATAATAAGTCTCTGTTTCACAATCAAAAAGTTAGTTCTGAGTAGCTTAGGTACTAAGAACTTTTAGGGTACTTAAGATGATTTAGGGGTCTTTACCCTATTAGCCCCTGGGTTTGATTTTCGGAAAACTACGAAATGGGTTGCCTATTTGTTTTAAGAAGTAAGCCTACAAAGTTTCAAGTTGAAATGTCTATTTTACCCCTTGATTTTTCATTTAAAATTTTACCCCTATTGCAACCTTTTAGGGGTTGAATCATGTTCAGCGTGTTGAACATCAAAATAAATGCCATTTTTGCAATCGCCATCGCATAAAACCTCAATAACGACATCAATATCGATTTGTAGGTTTATTTATCCCATTTAATCTCTAAGGGGTTGATTTTCGAAAAATTACAAAATATGTTTTTGCTTATTTGTTTTATTTTCCGACCATAAGCCTAAAAAAATAAATTAAATGAAGGACTTTCCAGGTACAACATTTCATCCCCCTTTTCACCCCTTCGGGGGTGGAATTGTCAAAAACGCTGACATTAATTTTCAATTGCCAGCCTAAATACAATGTTTGAAGATCCTAACTTCAAAACTGACGGACTTTCATACAAACATTAATCCTCTATTTCACCCCCTTAGGGGTGGAATTTCCAAAAATCCTTTCTTAGTGGATGCCTACACTGTATAACGTATCTATGTGCAAAATTTGAAGTCTCTAGGTTCAGCGGTTTGGGCTGTGCGTTGATATCTCAGTCAGTCAGTCAGTCAGTCAGGACTTTGAATTTTATATATTTAGATTTTGTCGGCGGTTTAAATAAGCTTCGAAGTAACTGTTCGGATATGAAAAAAACTTGCTGAGTGAAAAGTTTAAAGGGGTAGGTAGTATTTACCTACCAATATTAAATATTGTATATTGTTGTGACTTCTCAATTGATTTTAAAATATGTTTTTATCTTAGAATAATAACGCCTAGAAACCGAGTAGGCCTAAGAAAATGAAGCAATTCAAACTGAGCCAATTTGGCTCAGTCGGCCCCCGACTTTACACGAACGTCCCGTTTTGTTAACATCAAAGTTTTGTTTGTGTGCGTGTCGGGGCTGGTCGGCGCACGTAGGCACGTAATGCTCGCACACACATAAATCTGATTTTTTGCTTCACTTTTGACGAAGCTTTAGTATGAAGACTATCGATCTAGCGTAAGCGAAGCGAAGAGTTATTAATCTATGGTTTTTATATTATAAATGCGAAAGTAGCTTGTCACTCTTTCACCATTAAAAAGCCACTTCTTCCTGAGTGACATATGCCATATTTTATCCCGATATTCCCACGGGAACGGGTGCCATGCGGGCAAAACCGTCTCTCCTTGTTTAATTAGAAAGTTTGATGTCCTATAACTTTGAAAATATTGAAGATTATAAACAAGAGTAACGGGACTCAACGCGACATTTATTATGAAGTACATATTATTATGTACTTACAGCTTGACGTTTCGGCCGAACCGGACAGAGACGTCGCCGCGCACCGCCAGTCTGCTTGTGACCACGGTTGTAGCAACACAGCCGAAGTTGTTGTTTATAATTATAATTATAATGTTTATAATTTTAACCGCCTCTGTGGTCTAGTGGTTTGGGGATTCCGGGAGTAGTGCGCTTCCACCTTCAGCCTTATCACCACTTTATATCAGGTGTGATGACGGCTAAGTGCTAACCCGTAGTGGATAAAAAAAAAATGGAACGCAAAAGTTTAAAATCTTATATTCAAGATTATTCAAACTAGCAGACCCTCGCGGTTTTACCCGCGTGGTACCCGTTCCCGTGGAAATATCGGGATAAAAAAATGCCTATGTCACTCGGGAAGAGTGTAGCTTTCTAATGGTCAAATAATTTTTCGGAGCCTATTCGATGCAAACAAATAAACAATCAAATCTTTTTTTTTTTTGATATTAGTATAGATACAACTTGTTTTGTGTAGCTAATATTTCGAAAAACATTTTAAATAAATAAAAACAGAAAATGAAGTATTTAGAAAAAATCGACCCGTCTTACAACCAGCTAATAATTTTTCTAAATACTTCATTTTCCATTTTTCAACCATAAAAATTGCATTGTGAATGCAAAAAAGTAAAAATTTTAATAAATAAAAACAAGCAGTAAAATACCCTATTGTCGGGCTTTCAGATTCAAAACCACACAACTCAGGTGTTGAAAAAAGAGGAATGATTTTTCATTCCCAATAAGGAATATGGAATATCCCAATGCAAATGTTTTCCCAATTTTAATCCTCCGACACGGGGGAATCACACGTCAATGGATTTGCGGGAATCGGAACAACAATTCTAACAAAAAGTGGGTTCATCGGATTGTCTCCATTGTTCCATTCAATTGTTTTGGATTCAAACGCGAAATGTTAATTAATTCACGTTTAGCTTCTGTTGTTTTTGGTTTGATTTTAATTTGTGACTAACTTCTTGCCCGCGCCTTCGCTCACGTAGACTACACGACGACATTAGCGCCTGGTTTTACCTATGTCACTCCAGCTCCAAAACTATCTCCATACCTTTACCAAAAGTCACGTTGATCGTGACATACTATACCTACACTTTCACCGATCACTTAGTGTCAAGATATTTTGAAACATCTAAACATTCGCATTTATAATATTACTAGCTTTCCGCCCGCGGCTTCGCCCGCGTAGACTACACGACGTTATCCCGCGGGAATGTGACATTTTTCCGGATTAAAAGTAGCCTGTGTTCTTCTGCAGGCTGCAAAGTATCAGTGTCCCAAATTTCAGACAAATCCGTTCAGCCGTTTTGGCGTGATTGAGTAACAAACATACAAACACCCAAACATCTAAACTTTCACATTTATAATACTACTAGCCTTCCGCCCGCGGCTTCGCCCGCGTGTACTACACGACGTTATCCCGCGAGGTGATATTTTTCAGGAATAAAAAGTAGCCTATGTCCTTTCTCAGGCTCTAGATTATCTCTGTACCAAAGTTCATTCAAATCGGTTCAGTAGTTTAGGTGTGATTGTGTAACACACAGACAGACAGAAACGCATTTATAATATAAGTAAGGATTATAGTACGATAGGATTATATTATAGTAGGAAGTAGGAGTAGGACAGGCTACAAAGTATCATTGTCCCAAATTTCAGACAAATCCGTTCAGCCGTTTTGGCGTGATTGAGTAACAAACGTACAAACATACAAACATCTAAACTTTCACATTAATATTATAGTAGGAGTAGGATAGAAAGTAGGATAGGAAATAGGAAGTAGGATAGTAGGAAGTAGGATTTTTCCTTATCCATCCATATGGAAGTCAGCCCCCAGCAGTGGGGACTTATATGTCTGATATGGAGCATCCCCAGGAGTTATTTGCTTTCATATTAAGATTTAAACTTTCCCCACGTTCTATTCTATCAAATACGTGACATAATCTCCAACTATGTCACTTGCACAAAACTTTACAAGCTCTCTGAGTTTCGTGCAGAACTTGTGAAATATCTTGTCAGCTTCTCACAGATAAATACTATAGGCGTTATGTTCTCGCGGCGTTGGCACTTTGAGCTTGCAGCGTGATGTCAGAAACTTGGTAATAATTGTCAAAGTCTTTAAATACTTATGACTCAACATCCAAACTTAACATCTACCATAAGGTAGATATATATAAATTAGCAGTATGATTGCTACGTATTTTGAGCAAAAAGCCAAAACTAAAAGAGAACAACCACTTTTAATATGGGTTTCAAATATCAAATGAATCCCATGTTCATATCCATATTTTTTGCCAGTACCTACAAAGCGTTGGTCGGCTCGTTGAAATAAATCACAAGAAAAGGAAAAAAGGTCTTTTACAAAAGGTGCCACTGCCCACTTGCGTAATAGCTATCTTTCTTTGTTAACTATATAAACTAGGTACTACATTATATGTATTATAATGTAGTACCTAGTTATATATGTATATAATGTATATATGTAGTATAATGTGGTATTATAACCCTTTTTTTATTTGCGTGTTTGTTTTTGTTTTTTTATTCTTTCTATCATAGACTAATCTGTATTAAAATAATGGAAACCCAGCTAAAAGAAATATTCGAATGTAATTCTATAAACGATTTTTATCAACAACTACCTCCTAAAAGTAACATACCCATATCTTGTTTTCATATAAACTTAAGAACAATGAAAAAGAATTATATTAAATTACTACAAACCATTCATAGTTGTAAATTCCCAATAGATATTATTGTCATTACCGAGGCTAACATTTCAGACCTTATTTCTCCATTGTATAACATCTCTGGCTATAACATGCACACGCAACTGCGTAATTACAAACGCGGTGGTGGTATAATATTATATGTAAAAGACCATATTAAATTTACTTTACTTAATAATCCAACGAAAACGTTTGAAAGCCTAACTGGTTTAGTAAAGTTAAGCTCAACACAATCTGCAGTTGTGAGTGCTGTTTATAGACCACCAAAAACTAACAAAAACTTTTTTGTAAGGGAACTAGGTAATCACCTGTCGAAGTTCGACTCCAAACATAACTTCCTGTTAATTGGTGACACGAACATAGACCTAAAAAGCATATCATCTCACAAAGATCTTTATTTAGAAACACTCGGCGAGCACGGATTAATGTGTGGAATTACAGACTATACTCGAATTGAAAAAAGAAAAAATATTATCACAAAATCATGTATCGATCACATTTTTGCGCGCTTCCCCACCATGCATCCGTACTCGGCGGTATTAGATGTTGTACTGGCCGATCACCGAGCCATTATGTTTACGTGCGTAAATGATAAGCCGGCCGAGCTTATACAGGGTGGCAACATACAAATAATTAATTATGATATTTTTTACCAAGAATTAAAAAATGTAAACTGGAGTCAGACTGAGCAAATGCGGTGTCCAATTGAAATTTATAATTTTATAAATAATACATTCCAAAATTCTAAAAAAGCAGCTACTCGTCAAAAGTACCTTCACAATTGTAAACAAAAAAAAAGACTTAGTGTTCCATGGATTGATGAAAATGTTGACCGTCTTTGTAAAAAGCGAGACGCAATATTTAAATCCTGGAAAAATAGTAACTATGATCCAGCGGTAAGATTAAAATATAATAAAATTCGTAATAAAATTCATAAAATCATGGAAAAAAATAGAAATAGATATTATCTAAGACAAATTAATAATAACTTTAAAAACATAAGACAAGTTTACCAAATTTTAAACCAAATGCTGGGGCGTGTAACATTATCTATTGACACGGCAATTCACAGGGCTTTTGATACTCAAGGGTTAAGCACTAAAATTATTGCTAATAACTTTGCTCATGGATTCAACAAAGCCGTGAAAGATATTATTCCCAACTGCAATTTTAAATTACTTGATCCGTCTAGGTATCAAAAACCAATGGACTCCAGCATTCTTTACAAAAAACCTTCAAGTGATAAAATACTTAAAATAATTAATAAGTTAAAATCTAACAAGGCGCCTGGATCAGATGGTATTCGGGTGTCGGATGTCAAAATCATAGGTAAAGAAATATCCACTGCTTTATCCTGCCTTGTCGATCGTAGTGTCCGTACGGGTATGTACCCGGATGAATTAAAAGTTGGATGCGTTAGACCGGTGTTCAAAAAGGGTGTTAGAGACAATTACTCCAACTATCGGCCAATAACTCTGCTTTCCACCATAAATAAAATAGTTGAGAAATGCCTAAGTGAACAAATACAAACATTTTATAAGAAACATGATATTATCTCCCAAAATCAGTACGGGTTCCAATCTGGTAAAGGCACGACAGAACTTTTATCCAAGTTCACGGACGAGGTAAATGGGCATCTCAATAAGAAGCAGCACGTATTAGCTCTATTTATAGATTTTTCGCGTGCATTTGACACCTTGGATCACAAGCAGTTACTTACTAAGCTTAACGACTGTGGAGTACGCGGGCCGTTACTACAATGGTGTGAAAACTACCTCCACAACAGAAGATTCTGTGTAAAAATAGATGACGTATGCAGTGACTACTTACCAGCTTCAGAAGGAACGGCCCAAGGATCTATTTTGGGCCCCCTACACTTTCTGTCATACGTCAACGATATGAGTAATTGTCTCGAACACAGTACTTGTTACCAGTTTGCGGACGACACCTGCCTAGTCGTATCCAATAAAAACCCAACGACCGCTTGGAATCTTTTACAATCAGACTTTAACAATTTGACAAAATGGTGCCATGATGTAGGTCTGGTCCTTAATTCAAACAAAACAAAATTAGTAGTAATAAAATCACCATACATGAAACCCTCACCTGTAATAAATAATATTACGGCACACGACCACAGCTGTATACACACGTCATTGGCAAAATGTAGCTGCCCAACTATAGAAGTAGTTGACTCCCATACTTACCTCGGTCTGACCGTAGACAGCAAATTTAACTGGAGTAAACACATAGAACACGTATGTAATAAACTTCGGGCGTTTCTGGCGAATTTTACTATTATTAAAGATCGAGTCCCTTTCAAGGTCAAGCTAATGCTGTATCATTCACTAGCTGAGTCACATGTCCAATACGGTCTTAGCAGTTATGGACGTACCTACAATTCCTATCTTAAAACTATTTTTAATCTCCAAAGAAAAATAATTCGGAAACTAGTATCCCCCAAAATAAAACAACAATTTTACAATGATGACAAAGGACTATTTACGCATTGTAATGTTTTGCCTGTACAAACGCAATTTAAAAACACAATGTTAAAAGAAAACTTTTTTAATGACAGCTACAGACAATTGGTAAGCCACCCTGTATACACGAGAGCTATCGCTCGGAAACGGGTCTGTGTGAGTGCGACACGGGTAAACAATTGCTACGGCGAGCGAACATCTGATTACCTTGTTCCTAGGTTCATTAACGAACTACCTCCCGAATTACGCGAAAATATTAATGATCAGAACTTAAAATCCAAATTAAAAGCATATTTTTTAACCATATAATTTATAATCTTTATTTTTCTGTTGGCATTTCAATGATATCTCGATGTTAACAACAAAGTAACACTTAGGATAAATCTTTGTGGTTTTTTAGTGTTATTTAAGTAAATAATTCTGTTATATATTTTGTAATATGTTAAATGAATAAATAATAATAATAAAATAATAATGTGTAGCCATTGCTATATACTAGATATAACCATTGGCACAAAGGCCTCCTCACCGTCTCTTCAGTTGCTGTGGGTTGGTAACCTCTAACAGAGTACGGTTACACCATGTGAGAATACTGTGTATCACAGGGCTGGAGTAAGGGGCGGTTGGCTTAGTAATAAGTAAATATTAATCCAACTTCCTACTAATATCATAAATGTGATGTGAAAGTTTAGATGTTTAGATGTTCAGATGTTCAGATGTTTGGATGTTTGTTACTCAATCATGCCAAAACGGCTCGACGGATTTGGCTGAAATTTCGGACACAGATACTTTGTAGCCTGGAGAGGAACATAGGCTACTTTTTATCCCGGAAAAATATCACATTCCCGCGGGATAACGTCGTGTAGTCCACGCGGGCGAAGCCGCGGGCGGAAAGCTAGTAATATTATAAATGCGAATGTTTAGATGTTTTAAAATATCGTGTGGTTTTCGTGGGGAGAGGCGTGGGCCGAAAGATAGTATAGTATAATTAACAGACACCATACACATAAAGTTAATCTGATTAGAACCATACTCAAACTTTGTTGTAAGTACATGTAAATATCAAAGCAAGTTTAAGAAAACATTGTAATGAGAAGAACCGGCAAAAAAATCGCTATGGGCTATATTTTCTTCTTGTTTTATTTCAACTTTAAAAATTTACTTCAGCATAGAACGAGTGAGTAGCCTAAGACAAAGCCAAGTATTGATATTGATAATAATTTTTCGGGATATAAAGTAGTCTATGTCACTCTCCAGTTCCAAAACTAAAGTGTGTCCAAAAATCACGTCGATCCGTTTCTCCGTTTTGATGTAAAAGACGGACAAACAAACAATCTTACACACCTTAACTTTTATTATATTAGAGTGTGGAGTATGGATTAAAAACTAAATATCTTTGTGGATAAATAAAAATATAGTAGAAGGTTACTCCCAAAGGCCAAAACCGAAATCATAATTTAGTTACAAAAACTCCTAGCTAAACAACAAAAGCTCGTGAAACCCTCAACCACTGAGGAACAGGCTATCTCATCTCTTACTGCCAGAACACAACAAGCAATGGTGAAAACATTGTTGTTATGGCGTCAGACTTAAATAAGATGGTGGTAGCTAGCCAAGCGGGCTTAGAACAAGTCCTACCACCAACCAAATCGACTACAATATGTACCCCCACTGAGAATCAAACCCGGGTCCTCTAGGTCTGACACCGGTGCAAAGGTGGTGTGTACATACTAGACCACAGAGCTGGTTCAAGACCTTCTTTGGTTTTTTAAAAGAAGTTTTCCACCCTCAATCCGGCCCTGTCTATAATTACTTTGTGTCCTGCCCCTGGAGGCTGCGACATCAATCATGACTCTCAATAAGTCGAGAAACTAATAACCATTAATGGATGACTCTATCGACGCCATATTTACGAAAACACGAACAAAAAAATAATGTTCGTCCAATAAAATAAAGGTAGCAAACCTTTTTCGAATACAAAAAGGTTGGTAAAACTTAGCGTTCGAAAGTTTTTAAAATAAATATAAACCAGAATGTGAATAAGGTCACAGCAAAAAGTTTTATACCCATTTCAAAATTTGGAAAATGAACGGGAAAAGACTGTCGCAGGAAGGTCGCAAGGCTCTTTGTATAAAAATAAATGTTGGGAGGCACGCGGCTTGGTGTTAAATTAAACTACAAATAGTATTTTTCTTGGTACCTAATGTTGTTTTATTCACTCCAAGCACACACATTTATTACAGTGGGTACATACGTTAGTGTCGTATCGTAAAAGCAGAGCGACAAACCAGAAATAGATGTTATGTGAGACAATGTTTTCTGTTCCGGTGGGCAAAAACTGGAACTAACGTGTTTTTTATAATGTCATTTTGCTGTCAAGTTGTTGTCCAACTATAGCGCTGCTGTCGGCTGGAGGTCTTAGAAGTCAGGGCCGGTTAAATAGCTGCAGAAAAAGAAGAAATACATAGTAGTGCCGCTGAAAAGTATGTCGATTTATACATATTCGATTAATTGGCAATAAGATAATACAGATAATACTAGATAATAAGTTATGGTTAGAGTGCGAGCAAGTTTAAGTCTGCGCGGTCCTAATCAAATTCTAATCTAATACCGTAACAAGAACAAAATAATATACTGTGACTAGCGCCAAAAATGCCTCAAACCCGCGCAGGCTATCCTGACCAAACTTTTATTCTAAGAATAACGCTTACTCTCAGATAGTAATGTCAAAACCCCATACTAGTTTGACATTAGTATCCGAGAGTAAGCGTTATTCTTGGAGTTAAAGTTTGGTGAAATCCAGGCTGCATTCGACCAAACTTTTATTCGGAGCATATTGCTTACTGTCGGATACTAATAACAAACTAGTATGGGGGTTTTGACATTTCTATCCAAAAGTAAGCGTCATTCTTGGAATAAAAGTTTGGTCGAATGCAGCCTTAGACAACGTTCCGTTTTACTAACATTCCTACATAAATATTAAATTTCAAATTTAAAAATTATGGATTTGTAGAAAAATGTTTGTTAGCCGATCTTCGAATACAGTTTTTAAGAGAGGAAGTTAATGCTTTCACAGAGAAAGCAAAAGAAAAAAAAGGAATATTATATGAACTAGCGAGCCACTCCGGCTACGTACGGGTGCAACTTAAAACAAGCCTTACTCTTAGCAACCTTCTTCAACCGCCTCTGTGGTCTAGTGGTACACACCACAGGTATCAGACTCAGAGGTCTCGGGCTCGATTTCCAGTGGGGGTACATATTGTTTTCCGTTTGGTTGGTGGTAGGGCTTCGTAGGTAAAGTCTGCCTGGCAGGCTACCACCATATGATCTAAGTCTGACGCCATAACAATGATGTTTTCAGCATTATTGTGTTCCGGCAGTTAGAGATAAGATAGCCAGTTCCATAGTGATTGAGGATTCCGGGAGTAGTGCGCTTCCACCTTCAGACTGATCGTAATTTAACATCACATGTAATGAAGGGTACCCCGCTACCCTATTGTGGATAAAAAAGCAAAAACATAGTAAATCTGTCGGTTTGATACTACTTTTACTTGTTTTTGTTAGCCGTGCCTTAACATAAAAACTTCTGAGCCATTCGTAGTTGGTTTGATAGACCCAGAAGTGCTGTTATTCTGTCAAGGCCTAAAGAAAGTTATAATAACAAGTCTGCAAAACAAATATTTTTGCTTTCGTTGTATGAAGACATCGACGTCTTGACGAGCTCCGTAGCAAAGTATTTTATATTCCAGTTTTAAAGTACCTACGTCTTGAAAAGACTTTTAATTTTATTGACACATCACAAATTACAAAATACAAAACAAACAAAATGAACAATTGGAGAATACACAATAAAACTTAAAAGTTACCTAAACTACAAAACATAAAACAAAAAATTAAACAAATAGGTAGCTGGTACAGTTGCGACAACGTTTTCTGTTCCGGTGGCCAAACACTGAAACTATCGTGTTTTTTTAAAGGTCATTTAGCTGTCATCTTGTTGTCCAACCATAGCGGTGCTGCAAGCTGAAGGCTAAGTGAATTGAATTTGTCGATACATTTTTGGTGCAGGGGCAAGATAGAAGAGTCTAAAAGGGACCCACGAAATGGGTTGGACGATGTGGCGGACGTGGGGCCCGCATGGGCCACTTTTCTGTATTGAATTTGCCTCGAATTTTACTTGAATCGTTGTGTTATTTGTACCATATTGATTGTGATTGAAGAATAAGACGTTTGCTATTGAAGCAGAGACTATTATTTAGCGGATCCCTCGTCATAACCATCCTGACAACGAGACCATGCCAGGCACCCGACCCGCGACGTTACTGGCCTTAGAAGTCAGGGTTGGTTTGCTACAAAAATAAAAAATAAACATAGTGCCGCTGCCATCGGAACAGAAAAGATTGTCGATCAGCCCCTCGAGACAAGTGGCTTTCTATAATAGAAAGAAAATGTATGGCAATGACAGTAGCGATCGAAATGTCACGTGACCGCTAAATGTCAATCCCATGCATTTTCTTTCTATTCTACTGGCGATATCGATAGTAGAAAGCCACTTCTCTAGACAGCCGAATCGTACTGCAGTCGAAGTGAAGTGTGTCATTTCAAAGTGCATTCGTTATTCACTTCAATCGAACATAAGTATGTCGTTGTAGAATAGGGTATTTTACTGTTATTTTTTATTTATTTAAAATGTTTTTCGAAATATATGCTACACAAAACAAGTTTTTATTTTGAATATTTTCGAAGTTATAGAATAAAGAGGGAACTTTCTTACTTTTTTATTTGGTCTGAGGTTGGCAGAACACCGAAACGGACAAACGCACAAGTTATCCTATTAGGAATTAGTCTTTTGTTTTTTGTTAAAACTCTAAAAACGTCATAAAATAACAAAATAATAAACAACCGTAACAATATTCTGAAACATAATCCCTCAAAAGCTACAACTGTCTGAACTAATCGTGCCCTTATCTCTGTAAGTCGTTTAATGCTGTGATGTCACCAAATGGCTGTACCCTTGTTTGTTAAGATCTGAACGACGCACGGAGACTTAGGTGTCCTTTGCTTATGAATAATAAGTCATAACAGTATATTTTACGCAGTGAGGCATAGTTTTGTAGGCTTTCCTTTTTGGTTCGGGCGTTCCGTCTTACTTTTTTATTTGGTCCGAGACAGTGAACGCATAAAATATAACTACGTTCCTTCAATGGTCTGAGCAGCCAACCTGCTTCAAAGTACTGGACCGAATGAGTTGAAATTTGGTACTTGTTCGCAAGGAATAACGTAAGAAGTGAGGGAGGTGTCATTTGAGAGGTGCAATAAAATAAATTTACTAGTCCGTTTTTTTTTGTTTCACACTGCTGATTAAAATTTGCAGATACGTAGCAAGCATATGAAACCTTTTTTCTACATTTTCTATCCAAGATGAAAGCCAATGAAGGTTATTTTTTATTGATCTAGCGATTTACGACCTTAACGATTTAATCATTTTCTTTTTATATCTTAGTGCAACAAACATGTATAGGTAAATACGTCATGCAATAACAACAAAAAATTCTCTTAATACTTATATTATTTACCATTAATGGTTAAAACTATATGGTAACGAAAATATGGTAAGTAATAAGGTGTCGTTAATAAATTTTTCAACATTGTGATCGTTTTTAGTTTTTCAGCCGACACTATGGTCTAGTGGTGCATACCACCGGTAACAGACCGGAGGAGGGTACTATTCCCAGTGTTGATACGTATTGTATTCGGTTTTGTTTGGTGGTATGAGTTGTTCTAAGTGCGCCTTTCTAGCTACCAATATCTCATTTTTGTGCTCCGGCAGTTAGAGATACGATTGCCGGTTCTTCCGAGAGTGGAGCGCTTCCACCTTAAAAATAATTTTGCACTTAACATCCGATGTGATGAAGGCTAAGTGCTACTCCGTTACGTATAAGAAAAGCGAATGAAACTACGTTTTTAATCCATGATGAAAATAGCCGAATTAATAAATAAATATAAGTAAATATAGTACACCATCACATACATTGTTCCAATACAAAACTATAGTAGCTGGAACACTAGTATTATGGTAATTGGAAACAACTATGGGTAACCACATACACCCAGACTTTTGAAAATTTCTTATTCAATCTGATCCCTTGATCCGTTTTGTAGTGAAAGACGAACAAACAAACACACTTTCACGTTTATCATACTCATATTGTATGGATTAGTGGGATGATTAATTAAATTTTACCTAGCCAGTAATTAATATTTATCATAACAACAGGTAAAAGTCCTTCGATTATACAAAAATCAGTTGGCAGGTTATAAAAAGGTTCTAACAAAATATAAAGTATGAAACAAATTTTGTAACAAACAAAAGCAAAATAAATTACAAATAGAACGAAAAAATATGTAGTTTAAAAAACTAAACAAACACACTTTTATAGGAACAGACTAAAAAGTACGAAATAACCGTCTATTCAGTAACTGAAATTAAAAAGCGTGGTGCGCGTTGTCAATATTAAGTACTTACTAGAATGCATGCATGCTTTGCAAAGGGCGCACCACGCTTTTTAATTTCAGTTACTGAATAGACGGTTATTTCGTACTTTTTAGTCTGTTCCTATAAAAGTGTGTTTGTTTAGTTTTTTAAACTACATATTTATTTTTTACTTTTAAGTTTAATAAATGGCAAGCTATGGATGGATGGTAATCGATTTCACAGTCCATTCATGTGTCTGCCCACCCCGTAAACATTATAACTCAAAGGCGTGATTGTATGTAGGTATTTAGTTTTACAAATTCGAGTGGTGTCTATTAGTTACCGGATGCGCGAGCCGACTCCCTGCTCCATCATCAGACCCTCACCACCAAGTGTAACGAATATGTTTTATCAGAACGAAACAAATGAGCCCAAACTCGAGTGATTTCCTAGTGGTCATTAAGGAACGCCATTGACTTCTTCCCTGCTCCATCATCAGACCCTCACTACCAAGTGTAGTGAATAGGTCTCATCAGGACGAAACAAATGAGCCCAAACTCGAGGGGTTTCCTAGTGGTCATTAAGGAGTGCAACTGACTTCCTCCCTGCTCCATCATCAGACCCCCGCCACCAAGTGTAGCGAATAGGTCTCATCAGAACGAAACAAATGAGCCCAAACTCGAGGGGTTTTCTTGTGGTCATTAAGGAGTCTCACTGGCTTCCTTCCTGCTCCATCATCAGACCCTCACCACCAAGTGTAGCGAATAAGTCTCATCAGAATAAAACAACGGAGCCCAAACTCGAGGGGTTTCCTAGTGGTCATTAAGAAGTGCCGCAGGCTTCCTCCCTGCTCCATCATCAGACCCTTACCATCAAGTGTAGCGAATAGGTCTCATCAGAACAAAACAAATGAGCCTAAACTCGAGAGGTTGCCTAGCAGCCATTGAAGAGTTCTATTGCCTACCTCTTGACTCCATCATCAGATCAGCTCGATGGTAACAAATTATTGTATTGTCATCGGATTCATATAGACATGCAAAGTTTCAAATCAATACGACACTTAGAAGTAGGTTAAAATTGAATTCCAAGATTTTCTTACATTGTGACTTAGTTACATGTGAAGCTAATAAAAGTGTGGTAAAAAGGCTATTGTTTTGCTTCGAATCGGTCAATGCCTTTTATTTTTAATGTGAAGTGACAGCGGCGTGTCTGAAATGTTTTGTTGACAAAGGTGCCTGCCATCAGGCCGAATTTACATGATTTATGGAAAGGATACTGTAGTACAGTCACGAGCAATAATATGTATACAATTTAGGACTATGTCATATTACAATATTGAATGACTTCTGTGACACTGATCGTTTTCCTTCGGAACGCTTCAATGTGACAAAGTTCTATATTGCATATATATTATTGCTCGTGACTGTAAAGTCCGTTCGGTTAGATAGTGTCGGTACACCCGCACGGCATTGTGGCTCTTGCTATAAAATGCAGATATAAAATAATACACTCAAGTTGAGTACCAAAGTCAATTTTAATGAAAATTTGGATATTTTTATATAAAAGAAAGTTAAATAAGTTATTTACAAATTATTATTATTATTATAAATTTTTTATATGATTATTATGATTACTTATCATCGCTCGAATTGTCACGAGTCATAACCGTCGTTACCACCTGTATTTATAATAAACATAGATTATTTCAGAAAATATAATTTAATAAATGCCGAGTCCCAAAATCCAATTCCATTTTCGGGTGTACGCCGCACGCGGCTTCTTTTGTTTATGCGGCGGCATCCTTTAAAAAGCAGCGGCACGTGCCAAGGCGGCGCGATCAAAGGGCGACACTATCTAAGCGAATGGACTTTACATACGTCAGCATATCGAGATTGGCCGACGCCGCACACTCAACACACGCGACAGCCACAAACGCCGCCACTTGAAGTATTTTTTTTTTACCACAAGGTGGTAGCATTTAATTAGCCTTCATCACACCTGATGTTAAGTGGTGGTAAGGTGGAAGCGCACTACTCCCGGAATCCTCAATCACTGAGGAACTGGCTATCTTATCTCTAACTGCCGGAACACAATCATGCTGAAAACATCATTGTTATGGCGTCAGACTTAGATAAGATGGTGGTAGCTAGCCAGGCGGACTAAGAACAAGTCCTACCACCAACCAAACCTGAGCAAAATATTGGCTCAATAATATGCGTCATAATGAAAATAAATTGATTATAATTAGTTAAAAATTAGATCAGACTTTGTGATTTTTTTTATCGACAAAATGTTATTATTTTGTGTTTCCACTTAGTCCACTCCCCTTTAAGGCGATACTCGGAAAAAATGTGCTGAAGCGAGATAGCAATGAGAAAACGACGCGCGCGGGAGCGAGACCGATTTTGCAGATTAGGCAAAAAAAACACAAAATCACTTCGTATAAAGGCTGATTTACATTTGCATAAGTACAGTAGCGAGTTAACTTACGGTCTTGGCGAGTTAAGCTCATTCATCGTTTGGACAGGGATTTGCCAGTCAAGTAGAACTTAACGATTAAGTACAAAGAATAGGATGAGGTTCTATTTTTTCGGCAAGTCAAGTGCAAGTCCACCCCGCCCGCGCCCGTGCGTCTTCCGCACCCCGAAGCGTAGTAAAATAACCTACAAACTGTTGTCTTCATCGCGGAGCGGACACTTCTTCTCGAACGGCAACTTATGACTACTTACTCGCCTATGCGTTTGGACGCTACTTACAACTTACTATACTTAACTGACTGATTTCTTAACTCGCTACTGTACTTATGCAAATGTAAATCAGCCTTTAAAAACTACAGCGATTTTAAAAAAAATGCTTCTATACGATCCTCAATATTATTGGTTTCCACTAGTTAAACCAATTTCCAATAGTGTAAGTGACCCCATTTAAGAATAATCTTCACTTTTCGTATTTTTTAGAGGTCTTTTCGAAAAGAAAAAGTGTCGAGGCAAAATCATAAAATCGTGTTTTTGAAACTATACGATTCTAGATAAAGGTATGAAGAAATATAAATCTTATTACCAGATTTGTAACAACTGTAACCGTCCTATAGTTTTAAATCAAAAAGTCCATATTTTTCCGAGTAGCGCCTTAAGTATGTTGTTTTATATCGTATATTATCGTATCGTATCGTTGTTGTAAATCTATAAACTTTTTACCTCTTGTTTAAACCACTGCGCCACGGGTTTCTCAATAGTAATTCAATGCCATTGAAAACTTGAGCCTGTGAGCAATGTTACACTAACTTTATTGAGGCCAAACTCCACACTGGGTGCATACCATCAACTTTAAGACAGCGATTCAAAAATAGCGCGATGCAGAATAGGTTCCTAAAATGAATTGCTTTCTTTCGTACCATGACCTTCTAAAAACTGGATCGCAAATAAATTGCTAAATGTGAATGACCGAACGATTTGTGTCCTTATTTCTTCTACCCGTCTCTTTCACTCGATTCTGTCATGCCAGGAGAGTGAAAGGGACGGGAATAACCTGCAGGTGACATGTTAGCTTGGCCAAGTTATACGTCAAATAAGAGTTGATGACAGCTCAGCGGCTGTGAAATGTCATTGAATGATCACTGAATCGCTGTCATTGATATTAAACTGTCGTGGTACGAATAAGCGAAGCAGATCAGTTTAGGTTCCTAAACAAAACCGCAATAAGAGTTGATGGTAGGCACCCTGGTAACTCAAGTTGATCGATTCACGAAGTTGGTCGAGATTATTAAATCAGACGGGCCTTGATTGGGTTCTGTTATGAAAATTAACTACAAAGTTCTACTATAACATGGGTGCTAATGCATTAAGGCGCTACTCGGAAAAAGTATGGACTTTTTGATTTAAAACTATAGGACGGTTACAGTTCTTATAAATCTGGTAATAAGATATAATATATTTCTTCATACCTTTATCTAGAATTGTATAGTTTCGGAAACACGATTTCATGATTTTGCCTCGACACTTTTTCTTTTTGAAAATACCTCTAAAAAATACGAAATATCAAGATTATTCTTAAATGGGGTTACATATGTAGGATTAGTGAAGTTGGTATGGAGCGTGAAAAGGAACGTATGAATGCGAGAAAGGGATGTACGAGGAAATGAGAGAGAGGGAGATACGCAAGGGAATGACAGAAGACGTAGTGTGTGCTAGGGTGTTTAAATTAAGAAAAAGTGAAATAAATCTGTTTTCAAGCCACAATACTTTTTTATTGATCCCACAAATTGGGGGCTCGTCCGGGATCAGTAAAGGTTCGTGGCAAGAAACCTGAGATTGAAGCGATATTTCAAGATTTGCGATCACGGACGCCGCCATACAATACGACGAACCTGCCGGCGTGGTTGCAGTGAAGAAAGAAGATATGCCTAAAGACGGTAGAGACAGGCGTAAAAGCCGACAAGACGACTTCGCTGACGACGAATATTACGAGGCACGGGCAAATTCGACGCACATGCTACAAATGACCTCCGAATTGGTGCCGCACTTCAATGGCCGCGATGGTACCTATCCCGTATCTAAGTGGATTGACGACGTTGAAAGCAATGCCGAGATATTTGGGTGGACACCACTGCAGCAGCTATTGGTGGCAAGACGATCCCTCACCGGTACGGCGGCTCTGTGGCTGAAAGCCGAACGTCCATTCAAGGCTTGGGACGAATTAAAAACTGCGATTACTAAGGAATTTCCGGATACAGTCGACATCAAGACTATTCACGAACTAATGAGCGCTAGAAAGAAACTAGTGAATGAATCCTGTATAGATTACATGCTTATTATGAAGGAGATGGGCAAACGTGGCAAGATGCCAGATTATGTCGCCATTAAATATATAATAGACGGGATTAGCGACCGCGAGAGCAATAAGGCGATTTTATATGGCGTGACGTCGTACAGTGAGTTTAAGGAAAAACTTAAAATTTATGAAACTATAAAAAGCAAGGACCGGTCGCGGTCGGAGTCGCTAAGCCAAAGAATTCAAGCTCAAAATCAAAAGGTGCAGCGTGAAACATTCAAACGGGTGCGGTGCTATGATTGTGGTGCTGTGGGGCATGCATCGGCGGAGTGTCCTCACAAGGGCAAAGGTATGAAATGTTTTCGGTGCAACGAGTTTGGACACATTTCTACTCGGTGTCCTAACAATAACAATGCAGAAACGCCGAAAGGAACGGAGCGGAAGCGAACTTTTGTTACCACGGCGCAAGATGGCGCGGCAGACGAAGTTTCGACAGACGTCGGTCAAGCAGTTGCGGCGAGCACTGAGGGCAGCACTAACGACAAGATGGCGCACGCACAGGAGTTTGACATTGACTGCTACGAAGACTTTGACGTTTTGAAGCTGGATGTAAACAAACATTCAAGAAGAAATAAACCGGTGAAAATTGTGAAAATGTTATGCGGTAATAGTACTAGTGCACTAATAGACTCGGGCAGTGACGTCAATTTAGTATCAGCTGACTTTTACACCGAAATCGGCTCACCGGAGTGTACGACTATCGGGAGAAACGTGACGTTAACCGGCTTAGGACTCTCAAAGGTTGTTTCAACTGGACAATTTACGACTGATATTGAGATCGATGATTGTGTTTATAACGACGTAATGTTTTATATAATTCCTAATAATTGTATACCAATGAAAATGATTTTGGGGCACGACTTTTTACAAAATGTGTTACTGGTTATGAAAGGTGGTTCTGTATGGGTGAAACCTAATGATTGGATGCGAAAGGTGAATTGTTTTCCATGTTCTGTTGATTCCGTAGGTCATATCCTGGATGCAGGAGTGAAGGAGGAAGTGGTTAATCTGGTAGAAAACTACAAACCATGCCGTACTAAGGATGCACCGATGAAACTGAAGATCATAATGAAGGATGACATTCCAGTAACTCAACGTCCACGACGACTTTCCCCAAAGGAGCAAAATGAAGTGAATCAGCAAGTGAACGAGTGGTTAGAAGAAGGCATCATTCGGGTAAGTTTCTCTGAATACTCTAGCCCACTTGTTCTTGTTAGGAAAAAAGATGGTAATCTCCGCATATGTGTTGACTACAGGAAGTTGAACCAGAAAGTTGTTAAGGATGAATACCCCCTACCTATTATAGATGAGTTATTAGATAGATTGTCAAGTGCAAAGATATTTAGTGCATTAGATCTTAAAAATGGATTCTTTAACCTTAAAGTTCATGAAGATTCTATTAAGTATACATCATTTGTGACCGCCACTGGGCAATATGAGTTTTTAAGAGCTCCTTTTGGACTAGCCACTTGCCCTAAAGTTTTTACTCGTTTTATTACAATAATATTCCATGATTTGATAAGAAGAGGTATTGTAATTATATTTATCGATGACTTAATAATTCCAGCAATTAATGAGAAAGACGCAATTGAAAGATTAAGAGAAGTGTTACAAGTAGCATCAGAGTATGGGCTTCATATAAACTGGAAGAAGTGCCAACTACTAGTGAAGAAAGTGGAATACCTTGGTTATGTCATAGAAGACGGTGCAATAATGCCTTCGCCAGGGAAGACAGAATCTGTTATTAAATTCCCTGAGCCACAGAATGAAAAGCAATTGCACAGCTTTTTAGGACTTTGTTCCTATTTCAGAAAGTTTATTCCAAATTATGCTAGTATTGCACAACCTCTGACGGACATGTTAAGAAAGAATGTTAAATTTGAGTTTAATGAAGACCATAAAGCAGTATTTCAGATATTAAAAGAAAAGTTAGCCAGCAAACCTGTCCTGAAGTTATATGATGCGGGAGCGGAGACCGAGCTTCACACAGACGCGTCAAGTATTGCTTATGCCGCTATATTGATGCAGAAGGACTCAAATGGCGATTTGCATCCTGTTCATTATATGAGTAAACGTACGTCAGACGCCGAAAGTAAATATACTAGCTATGAATTAGAAGCTCTAGCTATAATTGAAGGAATAAAGAAGTTTCGACACTATCTCTATGGTCAATGTTTTAAATTGGTAACAGATTGTAAAGCATTCCAGATGACTCTCAACAAGAAAGACTTAGCTTTGTGCTCAAGAGTTGCAAGATGGATTATTTTCCTACAGGACTATGATTTTGTGGTTGAACACCGTCAAGGTTCTAAAATGCGTCATGTTGATGCTCTAAGTCGAAACCCTGTAGTAGCATTGGTAACTTTAAATCTACACAGTGACTTGCGACGTGCACAGGATAGTGATGATGGGCTAAAGGCTATTAAGCAGATACTAGAAGATGCTAAACCTTATAAAGACTTCAGCTTACGTAACGGGATAATCTGTAAAGGTATAGAACAAAGCTTCGTTGTGCCTGAGAGAATGGAAATAGAGATAATCAAGAGAGCACATGAAAATGGCCACTTTTCAAAGAAAAAGACAATAGAGCTGATAGAAAAAGATTTTTATATTTCAGGTTTAGGTAAGAAAGTCGAAAATTATATTTCAACATGTATTCCATGCTTGTTGGCAACTCGAAAGGAAGGGAAACAGGAAGGATTTCTGAACCCTATTGACAAAGAAGATGTTCCTTTACATACTATTCATTTAGATCATGTTGGACCTCTCACTGAAACAAGAAAACAGTATAACCATATACTCACCATGGTAGACAGTTTTACGAAGTTTGTTTGGTTGTACCCAACAAAAACAACATCAACTCAAGAAGTGCTGAACAAAATGAACATCCATCAGCAGATATTTGGCAACCCTAAGAGAGTTATAACAGACAGAGGTACTGCATTTACGAGCAATGACTTTAAACAGTATTGTGAACATGAGAAGATAGAACAGGTGTTAATAACAACAGGAGTACCAAGAGGAAATGGACAAGTTGAAAGAATACACAGAATAATTATACCTGTTTTAACCAAGCTGTCAATAGAACAACCAGGACAATGGTACAAGCATATCAGCAAGGTGCAAAGAGCATTGAATAGCACTTTTCAGCGTAGTATCAATTCAACCCCTTTTGAAATGCTTATCGGAACAAAAATGTATAGAAAAGAAGATTTGGAGTTATTAGAATTATTGTCACACGAAGAAAGAAGTAGTTTTATTCAACATAGAGAAGAGCTCAGGAAAAGTGCAAAACAACAAATTTTAAAGGTCCAGGAAGAGAACAGACGTGACTATAACAAAAACCGAAAAGAAAGTAAAGTGTACAAAGAAGGCGACTTGGTAGCTATAAAGCGTACTCAGTATGGCAGTTGTTTGAAGATAAAACCGAAATTTTTGGGACCATACAAGGTAACAAAGGTAAAGAGGAACCACCGCTACGATGTTGAGAAGTTGAATGTACACTCTGAAGGTCCTAACAAAACTTCCACATCGTCTGACTTCATGAAGCCTTTCCCAGACTATACCAGGGATTCAGATGGGTGATCAAGTTTGGTATCAACAGGATGATGGTGAGCAATTTGCTTTTTGTTGTTTATGAAAGATGATGTATGAAAGGAAAATGTTTGTGTTAGATGCCCCTTAGTGTAGTTTTTCTGATGGTAGTTTAAAAGATATTATAAAATGTTTGTCTAAAGTGCAAGATGTAATTTAAACAAGTTCCTACTGATGTTAGTTTATAAGATATTATAAAATGCTTCTTGTTTAAAGTGTAAGATGTAATTTAAACAAGTATGTATAGTACTTCACATGATTCCAAGTTCCTGTACTAAGTAGTGTTAAGTTTTTTGAATGTCTAAATAAGTTCATAATGCTTGTGATTATGATAAGTTTATAATCCTTCTGAATATATCATAAATGTTTAAGTATTTAAGTTCTGATTGTGTAACATGTTTTAAGTACCTATGTTTACATGTTTTAAGTAGGTACCTATGTTTTTGTGTAACAGTATGTATGTCTGAGGTCAGCCAGAAGTGCAGGACGGCCGAGTGTAGGATTAGTGAAGTTGGTATGGAGCGTGAAAAGGAACGTATGAATGCGAGAAAGGGATGTACGAGGAAATGAGAGAGAGGGAGATACGCAAGGGAATGACAGAAGACGTAGTGTGTGCTAGGGTGTTTAAATTAAGAAAAAGTGAAATAAATCTGTTTTCAAGCCACAATACTTTTTTATTGATCCCACACATATACTATTGAAAATTGGTTTGATTAGTGGACACCAATAATATTTATGATCGTATAGAAGCATTTTTTAAATATCGCTATAGTTTTTAAATACGAAGTGATTTTGTGTTTTTTTGCGTAATCTGCAAAATCAGTCTCGCTCCCGCGCGCGTCGTTTTCTCATTGCTATCTCGCTTTAGCATAATTTTCCGAGTATCCCCTTAAGTATATAAGGCTGCGATTGCCCAAAATAGGGTATTTTAAATTATGGATTACTCGCAAATCAGAAGTACTTAAAATTTGGAAAAAAATTATGTTATTTTACAGTTATTTATCTAGTGCTTCCGGCCGTTTTTTTCGATTGGTGATATTTTACTCTGTCAAATAAAATTCCAAACATCCGTCTAATCGCAATCCAAATATCCTATTACTTGTGTTTTTGAATAGCCGAGGGATTCCGGCCGTCATAAGTTTAAAATTTTTCTTATTTAATTTTTAATTGAATTCTAAGTGATTTTCGATTTGCGGGGCGCTCTCGAGTTCACAGTTCACTGCCGGCTGCCGCTGCGTCCGCGTGAAGTGTATCGCGCGCGGTCGAGCAAGTGTTTTAGCGTGCCTTTTTCGGTCGGGAATCATCGCCTTAATATTTGAATTACTAGCTACGCCCTGGGGCTTCGCTCCCGGAAATTTCGGGATAAAAAATTAGCCTGTGACCTATTGTATAACCTTTCAAAGATTTCAACCGCCTCTGTGGTGTAGTGGTACACACTACCGGTATCAGACCTAGAGGTCCCGGGTTCGATTCCCAGGTTTCCGGTTTGGCTGGTGGTACGGCTTGTTCAAAGTCCGCCTGGCTACCACCACCTTATCTGACTTCTGACGCCATAGCAACGATGTTTTCAGCATTGTTATGTTCCCGCAGTTAGAGACAAGATTTGAGGATTGAGGATTACGGGAGTAGTGCGTGTACGCCTTCAGTCTTATCATCACTTAACATCAGGTATTCAGGTGTGATGAAGGCTAAGTGGTACCCCGTTGTGGATAAAAAACAGATACTTACACGAGAAATTTTATAAAAATCGATCAAGCCGTTTTGGAGGAGTTCGATATCAACCACCGTCGTGACACGTGATTTTTATACTTATAAGTAGGTAGGTATTATAAGACTATGTCCTATATCTGTTTATGTCGAAAGATTCAGGAAATTATTTTCAGGTGTTTTTAAATAAAAATCATTTGAAACAAAAACTAGCCGAAAATAATTAGAAGCAAAATTTCATTTATGAATAGGTACCTACTTACCTGGGTGCCTACCATCAACTTTAAGACAGCGATTCAAAAATAGCGCGATGCAGAATAGGTTCCTAAAATGAATTGCTTTCTTTCGTACTATGACCTTCTAAAAACTGGATCGCAAATGAATTGCTAAATGACCGAACAATTTGTATCCTTATTTCTTCTACCCGTCTCTTTCACTCGATTCTGTCATGCCCGGAGAGTGTGAGAGACGGGTATAACCTGCAGGTGTCATGTTAAATCCACCGGGTTATAAGTCAAATAAGAGTTCTTGACAGCTTAGCGGCTGTGAAATCTCATTGAATGATCACTGAATCGCTGTCATTGATATTAAGCTGTCATGGTACGAATAAGCGCAGCAGATCAGTTTAGGTCCTAAACAAAACCGCAATAAGAGTTGATGGTAGGCACCCTGGAGTCTTGAAACATAATTTTATCCGTCCGTTCTATATTTTTGAGCAAAGGTCTAACTTGAAAAATGGAAAATGAAGTATTTAGAAAAAATCGACCCGTCTCACAACTAGCTCCGATGGGACTCGAACCCACGACCTTTCGCTTTCCGGGCGACTGCTCTAACCACTGAGCTACGGAGTCGTTACGAGATCGGAGCTAGTTGTGAGACGGGTCGATTTTTTCTAAATACTTCATTTTCCATTTTTCAGTAATAAAAATTGCATTATGAATGCAAAAAACTAAAAATTTAAATAAGTTGCAATAGTAATTTCATCTTATGCGATTGCCAAATACCTGGAAAGGTATTTCTTTCGCGTGTGAGGGTAGTAATATCTCCACATTGATGAAATTAACACTGACTATACAGTGTGAAAGAAGTATTGGATAAATTCGACGCTTCTCGTAACAACTCCGTAGCTCAGTGGTTAGAGCAGTCGCCCGGAAAGCGAAAGGTCGTGGGTTCGAGTCCCATCGGAGCTAGTTGTGAGACGGGTCGATTTTTTCTAAATACTTCATTTTCCATTTTTCAGTAATAAAAATTGCATTATGAATGCAAAAAACTAAAAATTAAAATAAGTAAAGGTCTAACTTACTAAGATATAAGTACAATTATCAATAGAGATAATCTTTATCCAAGACTACAGCAAAATTAACCCAAACAAATTCAACTTAATTTGAAGGATGACAATGTAACAAGATTAAGTCTTAAAGTACACGAAAGCAGGTAATATTTGAAACCATGAAACCTGACGCTCGAAATAACGTCTAATTTCCTAAAACTAGTGTAAAGCTTATCGTGTTGTTCATTGTACAAGGCGATCTTTGCACGCTGTTTGTAGATTTATAGGTGACATAAAATTAAGCAAGGCGATCCGGCGACGCTTAGTACTCGTAACTTTGAGAGGGCGTAATTAAGATGGTAAGTTACAGTGTTTTCTTGTAAAATAGAGTGCCAGAAATCGTGTCGCGAGGATTAAGAGCCATTTCGCACTTTGCAATTGTCTCGCTCGCACAATAATCATTTTTAAAGATTGTGGAAAACGCATTGTGTTTTTTAGAAAAGTGTTTCATTATGTCCCTACAACGCAAGTAGTTATACATTATTAAACATATTTCAACATTGTCAATACTGCAATAATACTAGGTCTACGAACTTAAAGTTTACGAAAATTTTCTTCCTAATTCTAACGAATACTCAATTGAATGAATAAAATAACTTATACAAAATATCCGTAACATTGCATTGTAGTGACATAATGAAACACTTTTCTAAAAAACACAATGTGTTTTCCACAATCTATGAAAATGTTGCATTGTGCGAGCGCGACAACTGCCAAAGAGCTCAAATTGCGAAATGGCTCTAACTTTAAGATTCAGATTCTTTCGCACTTTTAAATTCTTTGGGGAGTGCCATGGCCCGCTATTATTTCTCGGCTGCTTGCGTGCAACGAGTGAGATAGAAGATGGATTTGGGAGTGCTAATACGAGGGGTACACTGAAAGTTTTTCGTAACTAACATTCGAAATTCAAACATTTATGAGCGGCCAGGGTGCCTATAACTCGCGCGGATAAAGAATTTAGTGTGAGCGTGATAGCATGACCCACCCACTTGTTCTACATGCAGCATGACGGTATGTGTGAGCGAGATAGCATGACCGACCGGCCGCCCTTTCCATATTGTTTCTTTATCCGCGCGGCTTATACCATCAACTTTAAGGGCACGTACTTCCAAATTATCGAATTCAACTTATTTTTGATTCAAAAGTAAACAATCAAATATTCTTTATTATGAGCAGATAAAAATATAATGTTGAAGTTTCATAAACGATCTTGATTATTTTGTGGCTAGAAACACGATAATAAAAAAATTCAAAAACAAAGAAAATTTTCATTATTTTTTTGGTTTTATACTTACTTAGATTATTAATCTCTAATTCACGAATAATAAATAGAAAAATAGGTAATGACATATTGTAGACTATTCTCAGGCTACTTTCTCAAAAAGTGAATTTATGCCCATACCTAATAACAACAAAAACATTGAAAAAATGAAAAAGTGAGGTTATTTTCATTACTCTTCACACGTAAGGCAAAAGACAAAGACAGAGTTTTTGGAAGATCCTGCCCTTAAGACAGCGATTCAAAACTAGCGCAAGCGATCCAGAATAGGTTCCTAAAATGAATTGCTTTCTTTCGTACTATGACCTTCTAAAAACTGGATCGCAAATGAATTGCTGAATGTGAATGACCGAACGATTTGTGTCCTTATTTCTGCTACCTGTCTCTTTCACTCCATTCTGTCATGCCCGGAGAGTGAGAGGGACGGGTATAACCTGCAGGTGTCATGTTAGCTTGGCCGACTTATAAGCAAGGAATTTATAAGTACTACGTACAACAGGAAGGTGCATTCCGTATTTTTGTGTATTTAAAAATACACTTTAACATTAAGAGATAAGGTTTATATTTCAATACAAAATGTCAACGGTCCAGCTGAGACCGCAAGAACGAGGTGAGGGTGTCCCTTTCTCTGAAATTGCCAGCACTCTTAAATAACAGGTTTAGGAGATTTATGATTCACAACTTTCGTTATAAAAATTAAATTTTGTAAAATTTCCGCTTCGTATTACTTTTAGTCAATAGAAAACATCGCATATTAATTTAGGTATTACCGTATTAAGCATAAAAATGTATCAGGTCGTTTAAGTTTTTTATGGCTTATCCTAGAAAAGAGTTTGAATGATAGATTTCAGAATGTTAAAGTAGCAACATTACAAGCCGAATGACGTTTTCTGACGTTTTCCGTCTTTGTTGTGTCAAGTTCGCAATTCGCTCGTCGCCGCCCGCCGCCCGTCGCGCATGTTCGTGGCCGCCGTAATGGGATGGAGTGAGATAAACTGACCTCGTTCTTACTATCTCATTAGGACCGTTTTTTAGCAGCAGTGCACCTTCCTGTTGTATTATAAATTCCTTGCTTATAAGTCAAATAAGAGTTCATGACAGCTTAGCGGCTGTGAAATATCATTGAATGATCACTGAATCGCTGTCATTGATATTATGGTGTCGTGGTACGAATAAGCGAAGCAGATCAGTTTAGGTCCTAAACAAAACCGCAATAAGAGTTGATGGTAGGCACCCAGAGCTTATGTATTAGGTCTTTACCTGTGAAGTTGCCGCTCATTGCTCCTGGAACTTAAAAACATTGTTTGTTTACTTGTTTGTCCGCATTTCACATCAAAACGGAGCAATGGATCAACGTGTTTTTTGGTATGGGGATAGTTTTGGGGCTGGAGAGTGTCATAGGCTACTTTTTATCCCGGAAAAATATCACAATCCCATGGGATAAATTCCTGTAGTTCACGCAGGCGAAGCCGCGGGCGGAAAGCTGAGAGCCGACTTCTTATAATGAAACTATTAAAATTTTACACCATATAATTTAAATTATAAACAAGAGTAACGGGACTCAACGCGACATTTATTATGTAGTACATAATATGTACTTAAAAAATTTCAATCGGGAGGACGGGTTTAAATTGTCATGAGCGTGGAATCCAGTGATTAACAAGTGTAAGCCGCGAGTTTTACCGTTAAAAACAAACCCCGATACTGTGAGTGTTGTGTGCCGTAATGACATCACTTCACTAGTGATAATCAAAACAAAAAAAGTGACAATTTGAGGGTGGCCGAAGATCTCCAAGCCCGCCCGAACAGACGACGCCGCGCACCGCCAGTCTGCTTGTGACCACGGCTGTGTCGAAATGTCAAGCTGTAAGTATACATATTATGTACTACATAATAAATGTCGCGTTGAGTCCCGTTACTCTTGTTTATAATTATAATGGAACGCGAAAGTTTAAAACCTTATATAATTTAAAGCCGCGTTCTACAGCACGTGTGTTGACGGCGTGCTTTTTCATTAAGAACAGTTTTTCCGCTATGTGTATCACTAAAAACGCGCGTCCAACGGCGCGCTTCTTAAAGCGCGATTGTATTAATCCACTCGCGCGTCGACAGCGCGCTTATTTGGTATTTATACACAGGCGCGTCGAGTAACGCGGAGTGCATAGGCATTACGCACTAAGCTGCAATGCAGATTTTTATTTATTATAGCGAGGATGCAAGCCTACCGTTCACATAGGATAAATCGAATAGCTTGGTCACTGTACTGTAAATACGGAGAAGAACATAGGTATATACAATACATTTGATATACAAACTGGCCCGTGGAAAGCATTTTGCAAATAGCTGACGACTTTGCTTTATACTATGTAGATTCATTGTAGCAACCCTATGGTTGTTATTAAATATCCCACACTCTATCAGGTTCACAAGTGAGGTACGAGCCATTTACTTGGCGTTGAGATCGTCTGCTCTAAGTTTTATAGGTGCTTATATCTCTGCAAGGAGTCTAGTGGTGAGTGGAGAGTCGATCAAATTTTACAATAGGTAGTGAATTTGTTGAAATGACTCGAAAAGACAGGTTAGTTTAAAGTAACAGAACACAAGAAGGGTGATATTGAAAGTGCAATTGTGTGAAACTGGGGGGCATTGAGTGATTAGTGAAAGTGTAGGGCGTATCAGCACAGTATGTCACGGTGCTGCAGTTTCTTAGTTGCTGCGAAAGTAAGCTAAATCATTTTATTTGTTGTCTGGATCTAGTTGAGAGGCGGGATGATTTTTTCTACAGTTTTACTAAATATAATTAATCTCTAGTATAAATTCTACACTGTGGCAGACCGCTTTAATTAAACATCCCACAGTCTATCAGGCTTACAAGTGAGGTACAAGCCGTTTACTTCGAGCTGAGATTGTCTGCGCTTAGTTTTACGATATGCTATACGATATAATGTATCTCTGCTAGGAGCGGAAGTGGTGGGATATACCTAGTCGGTGAAACGTGACAGTATAAGATATTTTTGTTCCAAGAAAAATTGGAAAGACAGGTAAAAAAGTAATAAAACGTTACTACGAAAGTGTTTTGAGCAATTCAATATTCAGAGTGAGGTACTTACCTGTCTAACATTATACGTGGTTCTTTTTCTGATTGAACAATATTTCATAATGTTAGATACTGTGCCACAACACAAACAACTTGATTAACTTGTAACAGCAAGAAACACCTCACTGAAATTTTAATTATTGAAAATTAAGTAATGGAAAAAATCGACCAAATACTTCATTTTCAATATTAAAAATTGCACTGTGAATGCACAAAAGTTTTTTATTTCAAGTAAAAATAGTTACTTTTATTTTGTTTGTATAAAAAATAAGTTTTATCGACACATCCACATCACTACAAGACCAGTAAAACAATAAGGCAGAAGGGATGTGCTCTCATGCTAAAATTAGCTTTGCACTGAAACTAAATGTTGGTCTTGTATGTTGATTTTACAACCGCGTCGGAAAGACAATGTGGTTAATTTGAATATGTAGATTTAAATCATATGAGGTCACTGTAAAGTACCAAAATTGTGTAATAATAATATGGTGCTTTACCCGCGTGAACTACAAGAGGTTTTCCCATGAGAATGTGAAATATTTCCGGGGTAAAAAAGTCCTTGAGCTATTCTAGACTATAATTTATCTCCGTGAAAATGACAATGACCATTTTACCAAATACAAAGGAAGTATACCTGTAAACTCAGTCCAAACCGAGTGAGACCAGCTAGAACTTAACTTTGTTTTTCATAGTGCCATCATTGCCTTTTCATCCAGATTCATACAGCCATTTCGCCTCGACTTAGTACTATCACTAGCGAACCGACCCGGCAATCAAGTACAAAATAGGTACAATACATGAAAAATGGAAAATGAAGTATTTAGAAAAATTGACCCATCTCACAACTAGCTCCGATGGGACTCGAACCCACGACCTTTCGCTTTCCGGGCGACTGCTCTAACCACTGAGCTACGGAGTTCTTTTCCATTTTTCAGTAACAAAAACTGCATTGTGAATGCAAAAAACTAAAAATTCAAATAGGTACATAACAATTGACAAACTCCGTGACCGAGTGGTGTACGCGCCTGATTTCAAGGTGCCGCTATATCTAGAGGTCCCGGGTACGATTTCCGATCGGGTAAATATTGAAAACGAACTTTTAAATGTTTCTTCGTGTCTGGGTGTATGTGGTAATACCCGTCGTTGTTTCCAATTTTCATAACACTAGTGCTCAAGCTACTATAGTTTGGTATTGGAATAATATATTGTGCTGGTGTCCAATATTTATATTTATTACAACCACTCTGTAAATTGATGAAAATCGTATCAAAATCCGTTGCGTTCTTCGATCATATAAACCCTTGATACAGCGTAAACGCACAGAAAGTGAAGCCGCCAACGAATGCCCAATTCGAAATTGGGCATTAGATCGCCTCAGTAGTCATTTGACCGCCCGGCGAAACGATGCCAAAATGTGCTGAGAAGATGCGCCAAAACAATTCGAAAAAAGGAAAAAAGAGATGTAATTATAACATTTTCAGTCAGTATTGAACGTAAGTAAAATTGCACAATTAATTTAAAGTCAAACATGTACTGAAACTATCATAATTTGACGGCAGTATTCGGAATCGAAATATCTATAACTATAACTACTAATGACAGCGCTGTTGGAATCACCTTTTCAAGCGCATTTAGTATGGACTTGTGTATCTAGGGTTTATATGATCGAAGGTTGCGTTGCTTAAAATATCTAGCGGAAAGCGACTCTGTGATACCTACCTTGTAGAGATATCTAACTACTAATTAAATTAATACTATCTATACTAAGGAAAGATTTGATTGTTTGTTTGCATCGAATAGGCTCCGAAACTACTGGACCGATTTAGAAAATTCTTTGACCATTAGAAAGCTACATTCTTCCCAAGTGACATAAGCTATATTTTATTCCAATATTCCCACGGGAACGGGTACCACGCGGGTGAAGCCTCGAGGATCCGCTAGTTACTCTATAAAAAGTGATGAAATTTCTCAGTAAAGTCAAGCCAACTCTAAAAATGTTTTTTACTGGGGTTTATTTATTATTAAAGATTTTATTTGACTTGGCCGTTAAACATTCTCGGTGGACACAAGTCAATGCCCCCAGATTATCAGAAATGCTAAAAATGATAGCAAGTTTAACAATTTTACCAGCCATACTTTATTCAGCAACTATCATGTTCTGTTGATCTGTTTATTTTAACTATTTAATTACTTAAACACTTATTTTAAATGCCAACTATGATATTAGCTAAAGTCCACGCAATTTTGTTTTGTTCCAAGCTCAAATTTAATGTGAAGCTATTCATCTTACACAATTTTACACATTTGTCATGCCAAATAATAAAGCATTTCATCAAGGGCGTATTTCATTTTTAACATTTACATTCAACTGTGTTATTAAAAATATTCATGAACCTTTATTTTGGTGAAAGTATCTCTTCATCATCTTTTCATTGCAGACATTTATGTAGTGAGGTTGCAGTCATTTACTATCGATATTGAGATTTCATCGATAAACGATTGAGGAGCTCGTGGTTCAGTGGTTAGCGCGCACGGCCTGCGGTCACGGGATGGGGGACTAAAAATCTTATCTTAATATAACTAGCAGATCCTCGCGCTTTCACCCGCGTGGTACCCGTTCCCGTGGGAATATCGGGATATAATATACCCTATGTCACTCGGGAAGAATGTAGCTTTCTAATGGTGAAAGGATTTTATAAATCGGTCCAGTAGTTTCGGAGCCTATTCAATGCAAACAAACAAAAAAACAAACAAACAATCAAATTTTTCCTCTTTATAATTATTAGTATACATAAATGAGAAAGTTTAGTTGTTTGGATGTTTGTTACTCAATCAGGCCAAAATTGCTCAACGGATTTGGCTGATATTTGGGACACAGATACATTGTAGCCAGGAGAGGCACATAGCATACTTTTTATCCTGAAAAAAATCACATTCTCGCAGGATAACGTCTTGTAGTCTACGCCGGCGATTCGAGCGCCACCTTGCTTCGGAAGGCACGGTGGAGCACCGGCTGTCCACAGTCGTTAATACCCCCCGATAGGCCCGCGTGGTAGCTTATTCTCCTTATCCATCCATAAGGAAGGAAGCACTACCAATGGGGACATTAAATGGCTGGTAATGATGATTGACAACGTTGCCGATACTATATTGATGGTTGTATGTTTGTTGGATTTGATGGAACAGTATTGTTGACTTTGACATCACACTTCTTTATTGATCATAACAGTTTTCTTTATTATTAGTAGTTATTCGATCAGAATTAAAATTATGCTTACGGCATGTGCTATTCCATACTACGTATTATATTATCTGTGATACTACCAAATTTCATTTTAAATTCACATCTATTTCCGTTTGATCTCTTGCACCCGTAAGTACTAATATTATAAATGTGAAAGTGTTTTTGTGTGTTTTTCCATCTTTTACGTCAGTGATTTATGGAGGGTGACATAGGCTACTTTTTATCCCAGAAAAACTTACATACCTAACATCCCCACGGGATAATAACGTCGCGTATATGACGACATGACATAAATAAGGAATATTTTGACGTTGAGATCACGTCAAACTACGCAGACGTTATTGTTGTGTTTTCGTAATAAACATAATATTGTCAAAATAACCTAACAAGGTGTTTGAACGAACAATATAATATTTTTTTCTACAATTTTCATGTTCTAATTTATCGACTTTTCCTATCACTAGCTGACTGACTAATGACTGCATCTACGGAGAGAACTAAACTTGACATCAAAAAGGCCATCAGTCGTTGTACTGAGGGCAGTAAATCTACGATGACATTATCAATCAATTTTAATGTCTCTAGAATCGCTTCGTAGTTTCTGGCGCGTAGGTACAGTTAAACCAATTGCATAATTGCCGATTTGCTAATACTTAATTCGTTTTAAAGCGTCAAACTATAAAGGTCAGTGTCAATGTCAATAAGGTAGAATTTCGACCTTACTGAATTTTAATATCGGTAGCCCATCACAAAAAACTATTGTTATCGTAAAAACCAGAGCAGCGCCTCTTTCGGTCGTATAAGACCAAGGACGTACCCAGGGGGGGGGGGGGGGGGGGGCGTGGTCCAGGGGTTCCGGACCCCCCCCCCCCCCCGAAATCCATTAATCCGCGGGATGGGCGTGAACTTTACGACGTTATCCCGCGGGAATGTGATATTTTTCCGGAATAAAAAGAAGCCTATGTTCCACTCCAGGTTAAAAAGTATCTGTGTCCCAAATTTCAGCCCAATCCGTTCAGCCGTTTTGGCATGATTCAGCAACAAACATCTAAACTACCCCCCCCAATAAGAGAGATAAGATAGCCAGTTCCTCAGTGATTGAGGATTCCGGGAGTAGTGCGCTTCCATCTTCAGCCTTATCACCATTTAACATCAGGGTGCCTACCATCAACTCTTATTGCGGTTTTGTTTAGGTCCTAAACTGAACTGCTTCGCTTATTCGTACCACGACAGCTTAATATCAATGACAGCGATTCAGTGATCATTCAATGACATTTCACAGCCGCTGAGCTGTCATCTTATTTAATTTTGACTTATAACTCGGCCAGCTAACATGACACCTGCAGCTTATACCCGTCCCTTTCACTCTCCGGGCATGATAGAATCGAGTGAAAGAGACGGGTAGAAGAAATAAGGACACAAATCGTTCGGTCATTCACATTTAGCAATTCATTTGCGATCCAGTTTTTAGAAGGTCATAGTACGAAAGAAAGCAATTCATTTTAGGAACCTATTCTGCATCGCGTTTTTTTTTTGAATCGCTGCCTTAAAGTTGATGGTAGGCACCCAGGTGTGATGAAGGCTATGTGCTAACCCGTTGTGGATAAAAAAAAACACGAAATATTCTTGTTATTTTAATCGTTTAGTGTACTTACCTACTATCAAAAGCTGTCAACCTTTGCAATGGTCGGTCGCGGGATGGGTGACCAAAAACTTTTCATCTCGAGCTCCGTGCTTCGGAAGGTACGTTAAGCCGTTGGTCTCAGCTGCATTTGCAGTCGTTAATACCCACCAATCCGCACTGGGCCCGCGTGGTGGGTCATGGTCCAGTCTCCTTACCCATCCATAAGGAAGGCCAGTTAAGGTATCTGTCAGAATGGCGGATGTGAGACTTCCAAATGAATCATTCATCAATCATTTGGTATTTGGTTGATCAAAATAATTTAATTAGTTTAGAAGCAATCTGCCATTGTGATGTTAGGATGGCGGTGCACGTGCGTTTTACCATATCAGAGCTTGTATTAACATTTAAGAAGTTTTTAAATAGTGTCCCTATATGAACAATTGACGTACATTTTATTCCTAATGTCAGATTTGAAATAAGTTAATTGGAATAGAATTCACTCGCCAACCTGATATAAGGATGGCGGCTAACCGTAAAATAACGATTGCTACGCATACAAGAACGTACATTTACACATATTTTAGTACAAAAAAGAACATTTTCCGTACATTTATATAGTTTATTTATGATTTATTTGGAAGTCATACATCCGCCATTCTGACGGATACCAGTTAAGTGCCCCAGCATTGGGGACATTACATGACTGATAATGATGATGATGATGATATGGTATGAATAAGGTTGTAACAAAACAGCGAATGCTCAAGGTTCTGTTACAAGTAAACTGTTAAAAGTAGACTATAAATTGATATAAATATCGAACTAATTAGTTGACATGATTTTATAGTAATATTATAGATTGTTTTAATAATGTGACATAACAAATATCTATAAAATTGTTAAGTATAAATTTTAATATCAATATTCACAAATCTGTACCTAACATTTCACATGCCCAATGTTGGCAAGACAGACGGACTTTATAAATTTAAACAAACCCTATGTATTACTCTGTTTTCCGTGAATATATAATCATTCACTCATTCATTCATAAATGCTCTAGTTTATAATAATAAATAAATAATAAATAACTTCTTACATTCACACCAATTATCTAAGCCCATTTTAATTTCATTAAGAAACTGTATCATGGAAAACTTGATAACGTATAAATATATACTTAAATACTTTTTGTTTGTAAATACATACTTAATATACATAGTAAACACTCAGACTAAGACAAATAGACATGTTCATGCACACAAATATTTGTCTTGTTCGGGAATCGAACCCGAGACCACTGGCGCAGAAGGTGGGTAGCCTACCCCTGCGCCAAATCGGTCGTCTATAATCACCTTAAAGGATTTTAATAAGCTCTAATCGCCTTACACTCACCACACGCGACAGCCACAAACGCCGCCACTTGAAGTTAGAATAAGAAACAAGTGACGGATGACTCCCGGCGTCAACCGAGTGCGGCGAGTTCATAATAAATATAATGTGTATGAAACTACAGGAAATAGGTTGGTTGTTTAAAGAAAACGCAGACTCCATATAACACTTATACCTATAATTCTTTATTAACCTCTGGCCTGTCGACTGCCGCCCAGCAGCATGTCATAAAAGCCTTTGCTTGTCGACTGCTGCTGGGCGGCAGAAAATTCCATAGCTCAAAAACCGCGTTTTATTTAAAAGTAATAGTTCTAGCTCATTTTAATTTATGGAATTTTGTTAAGGAAGAAACGAGACACAAATATAATTTGCTTTCAATACCAAAAATGGTAAATATTGCCTCCGAAAACTGACAATTACAGATCGAGCTTCATTAAAATTAAAATTCATTAAAATTTGGAGGAAAACGCTGCAAACGTAAGTAAAATACATATTCAATTAACTTAAATAATGGTTTTGTGTGTATTTAATGATTTTCTTCATAATTTTACCTGTTAAATAAACAATTGGTAAAAAAAAATCTTTTGACTACATTTGTAGAGATCTTATCTCCTTGAAGCCGTTGAAGACGATTTTACCATACACATTAACCTATTTTACTTAACAAAATGGCGTCAAAAGACAGCTATTACCAGTGTTGCAATTAAAAATTTTGAATAACCTACTAGAATCATGACAGTTGCGGCGTTTTGTGGTTGTGGTCGGGTCGGTGGCCCGTGTGTGGACTGTGGCCAGACTTATTAACGCCAACATGTTTGTTGGGTATCTTACTACCAAGAAATTTCTGTGTCCTACAGTTCCATGCTAACTACCAAGAAATTTGTATGTCCTACAGTTTCATGCTAACTACCAAGAAATGATGTTCTAACTACTAAGTGGAATGGCAGCCCAAACTGACATTTTAACTATGTTGTCGTGTGTACCGCCTAATTGAGGTCTGGGGACAAGTTTTGAGCAACTGTTATGCGTCCTAATGTTTTAAAACGATTATAATTTTGAAGGTAGGCTGTGGAAAGTTCTGTAGGCTTAAATGGACATGTCTTGTTTCTAGAAATTTTAACATTTTCGTAAAAAAGTTTTGTAAAGTAGGTACGCGTCACATAACTTGGCACGTGGTAAAATCTGGAACTAAATTTATGACATGGCAAAAAGGTTTATTTTGCCCACCGACCGTGACAATCAGCGCTCTCCTTCATTTGGCAAGTTATGTGGCGCAGACTCTATTGTTTGTGAGTCCTCTACCATCGCTGTCACCATGATTGTGAGACTTCTGTCCTTCTGTCGTTCTGTCTTTAGATTTTGATAAATAAAACTGCGCAAAAGAACATAATAAAAGTAAAATTATTAATGGGCTACTTTTTACCCAGAAAATTATAGCGCGTTATTTAATACATTGAAGTAGTGTTGCCGATCAATAGTTGACTATCAATAATTAATCGATGGTCTACAGATCGTAGTACCTATTCTATCTAATCTATCTATTCTATCGATAACGTCGATATATCGATACTATCGATAGCTTAAGACGTGTCAATACTATTACAAGAGTGCAATGCCATCGATACTATCAATAATATTTTTGCAAGTAAATGACAAACTATCGAAAATATCGATAGTATTAATACTATCAATGTTCTTAGTAACAGTAATATCGATAGTATTGATTCTATCGATATTATCGATAGTTTGTTATTTACTAGCAGCAATACCTACCATCGATAGTATTGCACTTTTTCAATAGTATTGACACGTTTTGAGCTATCCAATTAGTTACGTTATTTCTCAGATAGAAAAAAATCGATAGTTTGGCAACACTAAATCGACGTAGCGGGTATTCACTACTTCAAATAAATCCTAGTTACGGTAGGCGCATTGCAGCTCTGATGTCACGGGAATATGGGTACGTTATACGGAATGCTAATTTCGTCCGCATCATGGTTGTGATCACCATATATCCGTTTTTTCTTTATTTTCCTTTCCGTAAGAAACTTCTGCAAAGTATTAGAAACTGAAACTAACTCATATTAGCATAGTTAAAATTAGGATAGTCTTACTTATACTCAAATTTGTTGATTAGGATTAGATTTTGATTTCAACACTTATGAACGTCAAAGAAGCTACACCATATCGTTTCGCAAATCGGCGGGAGACCTTGCGAGAAAAACCAGCAAGAAATTTGTCTAGGACAACCGTTTTTTCTTCTTGTATTTCATACAGAGACGTCAAATTAAAAAAATGACATTCACACTTTCCATCACCGATATTTGTTATCTTGTAAATTATAAGAGTAAACAATTTTCAACCAAATAAGACATCAGATAGTTTAATGGACATACTATCTCATTCATATTAAGATTACCATTAATAAAACTGCAAGCTGTGACGTACATTCGAATATTTATATTAATACAAAAATAAAAAAAAAATACAATATCTTTATACTCACCCATTTCACTGGCTACGAATCCAACCTATAAAATTTAATGTAACAATTATTTTTTACCCAGGCACATTTCTAAAGCCTCATTTAAAACATAAACTGAATATTCAAAAGGTTGTTAATTGCTGATTTAGGGATCTGCGGTGGAGGGTACTTTATAATGTCCAGAACCCTTTTTGAGAGGTTCTGAATCGAGAACAGAAGGGTCTGTATGTCTGTACGAAGGACAGAAAGTACTTGCTAACTAATTAGAATATTGCTAATTCATGGATTGAATGATAACTTGGATATTTTTTTAATTAGAAAATTTATTGTGAAATTTTAATCAACAATACGACAAACAGGGCCCCGATCGCGGTAATTCTATGACGCATTAGTCAAGTGTATAGCGCGACAAGCTTTTCTGTTCCGGTGATAATCTTTGGAACTTAAATAGTTTTCAAACGACAGTCAATTCTGACAGCTAATTTCGTATTGCAAGTGGCTCCTCTGTCACGGCTGTCACCGGAACAGACAGGAGTGTGGGACTATACTTGCAGTTGAAGTGCAGTTGACGTGCAAAACCGTTTTTGATAACGCGCGGCATTGACAGTGCGACAACGTTTTCTGTTCCGGTGATAATCTTTGAAACTAAAACAGTTTTCATACGGCAGTCTATTTTGACAGCTAAACAGCTAATTACGTATTGCAAGTGGTTCCTCTGTCACGGATGTCACCGGATCAGACAAGATTGTGTGACTATAGGTTTGCGTGACGTATGCGTCGTTATGTCATTACGGCAATACGAAGTCAAACGTCAAGACCCAAACGCGATGAAGACGCGCTGCATAGAATTACGGCGATTGGCCCGCAGGTCGGTCGAGCTAGCATGGCACCTGCAGGTTATACCCGTCTCTTTTACTCGATTCTTTCATGCCCGTAATTGGATTTAAATTCGGTCGGCATGGTAGTACTTACGATCTTATTACATGGAAAGCTCGGAAGGTCGGCCGACGCTAGAACAGCGAATCGTATTTCGTCATGTCTGCATCTCTTTCTTTCTAACGCAAATAGAAGAAAGGGTTGCGCGGCAAGGAATATTGCAATATTTTGGTATAAATAATGAAATTATGAGTTTCAGTACATGTTTGACTTTAAATTAATTGTGCAATTATACTTACGTTCAATACTGACTGAAAATATGATATTACATCTCTTTTTTCCTTTTTTCGAATTGTTTTTGCGCATTTTCTCAGCACATTTAGGCATCGTTTCGCCGGGCGGTCAAATGACTACTGCGAGCGATCTAATGCTCCCTTTCGAACGGAGCATTCGTTGGCGGCTTCACTTTCTGTGCGTTTACGCTGTATCTAGGGTTTATATGATCGGAGATCATAGCAAGCAATGTTTAAACTCACATAGCAGTGTACAACAAATTTAACCCTAGCACCTAAGCATGAAAACTGTCGATGGTTATAGCAATAATAAACTAGTATTTTTCCGCCCGCTGCTTCACTTGCTTCGTTGACTACACGACGATATCCCGCAGGAATGTGGTATTTTTCCGGGATAAAAGTAGCCTATTTTCCTCTCCAGCTTACAAAGTGTCTGGGTCCCAAATTTCAACCAAATTCCTTTCAGCCGTTTTGGCGTTATTATGCAACAAACCTCCAAACATCTAAACTTACACATTTATAATATTATTAGGATACCATCAATCAAAAGCTGTCATAGTGCTTTATACAAAATAATACGATCACGTGAATCATTAAGATAGAGATACTTTTTCATGCTTGGGGTAATTTTCAGAAAAATCGGTAGAGAAAAAAAAATATTTAATAAAAATTTACCATACATAAACCAAAGTAGATTTTTAGACGATACAAAATTTGAAAGAATGCATAAAAATAATTTTGTATCATAACGATATCGTATTTAAGATTCAGATAATTTATTATTCAATTCACTAAAACAACGTTACTCACATAAAAACAAAAAAATCACATCCTAAAAAAAATCACTAGGTACCTATAAATTCCTTTATTTATATATTCAATCCCCTAAAATTCTGCTAAAGTAGCCATAAAAGCGACAAAATTTACTCCCACTCGCTAAATAAATAAGCTAAGGTATAAATATATGCGTCGTTCCACCAAATTGAAGTCGGACAGAAAGACAGATGGCCCAATTTGTGAGACCACGTCGACGTTACTGGACTCTTGAGACACGTAAGTCATGAGCTGTAGCGATTTGGCCAATTTTATCCAACAAATCAAGCCCAAGGACTATAGTATTATAATATTAGCTGTGCCCAAGGTCAATTGACTTTCCTTCTTTTTTTTATTTTTAAAACTGTCATATAATAATACCGAAAATAGTTACAGATTATTCAATTATTTTCGATATGTATTACATTAACGGCGTACATAACACTCAACCACAACAGTTGAAAAATACGAATTTGAAATAAATTTATAAAATTTGTGCGAATTTGCGACGAGTTTTCGTTTTATTTGGATTACGCCTAAAGCTTGTCTTTACTCTAAAACAATTATGTTTTGAATTTATTCACTTATCTTTTGACCCAATGAAATACTAACGCCTGTCTCCTCGAACGCTACTCAACTCTAGGAACATCTCAAACATTGCCCTGTCGCATTTAATGCCAAAGGTATGGAAGAGACGCCATGATGTTTAAGACGCTCCCAAAACTCAGTACCGTTCGAGTATAGTATAGTATTCTTTGATTCAGGCGTAAGATTTGTATATAAGGTCCTTCTTAAATAGTGCACATAATTATGAATAAAATTATGTGCACTATTTAAGAAGGACCGTATATGTTTGCAAATTGCATTACTGAAAATGAAGTATTTAGAAAAAATCGACACGTCTAACGACCAGCTTCGATGGGACCAGCCGAGCTGGTTGTGTGACGTGTGTCAACTTTTTCCAAATACTTCATTTTTCAATTTCTCAATACTAAAATTTGCATTGTGAATGCAAAAAAAGTAAAAATAAATAAATAATTTTACGTTTGCTTAAATATAGATGAGTCTAAATGAGATTATTTCCGCTGCTTCAAGTCCGTGAGATTATACCCTACGCCTGTGACTTACACCACACCCCCATAAAAGTGAAGTGAACAAGTTTGTTTTTATAACGAGGTCCCTTTTTATCGCCGAAAAGTGTTTGTAATTCATTTTCATGTGTCTTCAGAATTTCAGCCACTCTGCGGTTGGGGATTTCAACAAAAAGACAAAGACAGTTTTACTTCATAAGAGTTTGACATAAGCTTTAATGCCTACTTTTTGACTTTGAAAGGCTCATTTACGCCGAAGCAACACTGTGCGACATTGCCGCATGCTACATATTGCGGCGTACGCTATTTTGTGGTATTTTACATAATCCAACTTTTGCGGCATGTGGTATGCGACTGCCTATGCCAAAAATATCGTATAGAATCCATCGTGTTTGGATACAAGCTGCGACAGTCTTAATTTTGTAGATGTGGCCTTGAGGCATATGCCGCTATGTCGCAGTGTTGCTTCGCCGTAAATGTAGTGATACTGTCATCCAAACTGAACTAGGGGTCGCATGTTGAATCCCCTTTCATGTTTTGTGATTTGTGACTGTACCTAATCTACAAATTACTAAAATCTCTTGCGTTCGTTACTGACAGACAACGCACAGCCGAACCTACTGGGCGCAAGAAGCTGAAATTAGGCATGTATGTTCCTTGGGGAGTGTAGGGGAGCACTAAGAGAGGATTTTTGGGAATTCCCTCTCTAAGGGGGTAAAAAGGGGGAGCGCTAGTCATTTATAATCATTATCATTAGAAGTCCCCACTGCAGCTGGGGCTTAAGCCTTTCTTATCCTATCCTACTAATATTATAAAAGTGAAAGTTTTGATGTTTGGATGTTTAGATGTTTGGATGTTTGTATGTTTGTTACTCAATCACGCCAAAAGGGCTCAACAGATTTGGCTGAAATTTGGGACACAGATACTTTGTGGCCTGTAGAGAAACATAGGCTACTTTTTATCTCGGATAACGTCGTGTATACCACGCGGGCGTAGCCGCGGGCGGAAAGCTAGTATTCTATATAAACCGTGGCTTCCGAAGCACGGAGGTGGTCGAGATAATAAATTTTGGGTCACCCATCCCGTGACCGACTATTGCGAAAGATGCTTAACTTCAACGATTGCGACGAAAAAAAATGCAAACAAAAATTCGCTTCCCAAAAACACGTAAAAATTAAAATAAATTCAATCATTTAATTCAAAGGACGATAGTGGGTGGACTTTTTCTAATTAATATTGGAACTTACTGACCGGGGCCAAGCCTGCTAACGTTAAGTCATAATCGTGTCTCAATCGTGTTTCAATTGTAGTTCAGTGGTAGTGATTTTTTAAACACTAGTTACAAGAATTATGACAGTACTAGCTTTCCGCCCGCGGCTTCGCCCGCGTGGACTACACGACGTTATCCCGCGGGAATGTGATACTTTTCCGGGATAAAAAGTAGCCTATGTTCCTCTCCAGGCTACAAAGTATCTATGTCCCAAATTTCAGCCAAATCCGTTCAGCTGTTTTGGCGTGATTGAGTAACAAACATCCAAACATCCAAACATCCAAACATCCAAACATCTAAACTTTCACATTTATAATATTAGTAGGATGATGTAATGTAAATGTAGTGTGTGGTGTGACCATCAGTAGTATGGTGAAAAAAGTACAAATTTCTTGTAACTAGTGTGTAAAAAAGCACTACAATTGAACTAAAATTGAAACACGATTGAGACACGATTATGACTTAACGTTAGCAGAATTGGCCCCCTGATTGAAGTCGGTGTCAAGCCAAATGTAACAAGAACAAATACTGTGAAACATTAATACCTACACAATATCTCATGGGAGGAGTGGTATGAATAATTTGTAACCTATTAAAATACATATATGGCTTAAAATGTTGTGTCGTAGATTTCCGCAGGCATACCGTAGAAGGTTAAAGTGTCGGGGATGATATTCTCATCTGTCACCCTGTTGCATTTGATCCACTATTTACAGGGCCACCTTGTATTTATGTAGGTATGTACACTCGACAGCACATCAGGTTAAACAGTTGAACTGCGATAACTTTTATTACATGGGGCATAAAGGCGGTCTCAAGGTCAACATGTATAGTCTGATGTGCCGCCGTGTGTACATTAAGACGTCATCCATCATATAAAATCATCAACCATCGTGCCTATTCACGACCGATTTGGCGCAGGGGTAGAATACCTGCCTTCTGCGCCGGAGGTCTCGGGTCCGATTCCCGAACAAGACAAATATTTGTGTGCATGAACATGTCTATTTGACTTGGTCTGGGTGTAACGTATGTATATTATTAAGTATGTATTTACAAAAAAAAGGATATATGTATATATTTATTCGTTGTCTAGTTTCCGTAACACAGTTTCATATTGATAACTACTTATGAGCTAGATAAATTGGTGTGATTGTAAGAAATTTATTTATTTACATACATTATTATTATACATTTTATAATTGGCAACATTTCTGTTTAAGGATCCTCAACATCATATTAATTACGCTATGACTACATAACTGTCCCGCTAACATCGCAATGTATGATTAATTGAATTGCCCATTTCCAGTTGGTAATTAACTAAATTCCAGTCACACACAAGATGGCCGAAAAGTAATTAACTTGAGCCGCACTGCGCCAGAACATGTCTAAATGTTATTTTAACACAAACTGAGCCGTTTTTAATGATGCAGAGGTAGCGTAGGTAACTGAGCAAATGTTGGATGGGTTCTGTTTTATTTTCTACTTTGTAAAACCTTTGAGGAGCCCGTGGTGCAGTGGTAAGTTAGCGGTCAGCACTAATATAGGCACAGAATCCTTTATTTTATTTGATTAAGGCGATACTCGGAAAAATTATGCTGAAGCGAGATATTCATTCTTCATTCGATACGGGCGTTTTCCGCAACTCGACGTCTTATTGCGCCTATTTTGCGTGTGGAGGGTGTGCAGCCGGATTACTCCAGCCAGCCCAGCTCTGCCAGGAAAGCACCCAGCGCCCTCACGTCGGAGACCGCTTCATGGACGCTTCCCGGCGAGCCGTGGTACCTCGCCCGGTAGAGGGTCACTCCGTTTCGACCAGGACGTGAGCAGCTGTTTCTTCGGCCCTCATGCAACCCCTGCATAGGGGGCTGTCGGTGATATCTAAGTTGAAAAGGTGTCTGCTGAAATTTCCATGTCCTGTTATAGCACCCGTCACCAGGCGTAACTGTGATCTACTTAGCTTAATGAGAGCTCTGGACAGACGGGCGTCCGGGCGCGGTAGCGAGATAGCAATGAGAAAACGACGCGCGCGGGAGCGAGACCGATTTTGCAGATTAGGCAAAAAAAACACAAAACGACTTCGTGTTAAAAAACTATACTGATTTTTTTTAATGCTTCTACACGATCCTGAATATCATTGGTGTCCACTAATTAAACCAATTTTCAATATGTAACCCCATAATTTTTTAATAATAATAGCGGCTCGGGCAATCGAAACAAGAGAGGTAAAAGACCGCGACATCTTAATTCTCTCCGACAGTAAATCCGTCCTACAGGCTCTCCAGGGAAGTCGCATCACATCGAGCCTTTTACTTGAGTGTCACCACGCCTTAAATACAGTAGGTGCACTTAATACTATTACTATCCAATGGATCAAAGGTCACAGTGGATCACGTGGAAACGATGCAGCCGACGAACTGGCCAGATGAGCATCCAGCTCGACGCTTGTTGGCCCAGAGCCGATCGCGCCCATCCCGACGAGCTGGTATGCAAATAAGATCCGTGAACGCACTACAGAGTTACACCAACAGAACTGGAGCTCGCTGGATTCGTGCAGACAGGCGAAGCTCGCACTGCCGCGAGTGGACGCGCGTTTATCCAGGGCCCTGATACAAATGTGATCCTCAGTGATTGAGGATTCCGGGAGTAGTGCGCTTCCACCTTCAGCCTTATCACTACTTAACATCAGGTGTGATGAAGGCTAAGTGCTGCCCCGTAGTGGATAAAAAAATAAAAATAAAAAAAAATGTGCAGTCCGCAACTTCGCCTGGTAACAGGTGCCATTACTGGTCATGGACAATTTAACAGACATCTTTTTAATTTAGGTGTCACCGACAGTCCCCTATGCAGAGGATGCATGGAGGAAGAAGAAACAGCTGCCCACGTACTGCTGGAATGCAGGGGGGTGGCCCCCTACCGGGCGAGGTACCTCGGCTCGCCGGGCAGCGTCCAGGAAGCGATCACTAATGTGAAAGCTCTTGGAGCGTTCCTGGCTGAGCTGGGTTGGCTGGAGTGATCTGGCCGCGCACCCTCCGGACGCAAAATAGACGTCGAGTTGCGGAAACCGCCCGTATTGTTAAGAAGAAGAAGAAGAACCCCATTTAAGAATAATTTTGAAGTTTCGTATTTTTAGAGGTCTTTTCGAAAAGAAAAAGTGTCGAGGCTAAATCATAAAATCGTGTTTCTGAAACTATACTAATCTAGATGAAGGTATGAAGAAATATATATCTTATTAAGTACCAGATTTGTAACAACTCTAACCGTCCCTATAGTATTAAATAAAAAAGTCCATACTGTTTCCGAGTAGCGCCTTAAAAACTACGACCTTTGATGAGGATTTTAATTTCAAAAAGAACT